>JAKSZT010018658.1:2835004-3148069 GCA_026826555.1 Tolypeutes matacus | reverse complement strand
TGGGCCCGTGGAAATTAATCAAGCACATCCCATTTTCCGGACTCCCCAGGTTAGCTGAAGCTCTGATGTTAGTCAGTGAGGAGTGCTAAAGATGGCGGATTCCGCTCCTTCTGGCGCCGAGCTCCAGCGTCACCCGGCTGCTCAGAAAATCAGTTTGAGTGCAGGTTCCCGTCTGCTCTCAGCCTGATGCTGCTTCAGGTCGGCTTATCTGCTCCCCAAAGCTATGGGGTGGTGTAGGCAGCCAAATCAATGTCTAAAAATATAAAATACCCTTCCCTGTCTTCCAACCGAACCCTCCCTTTTTTGGGAAGTGTCCCTTCCTCCTGGCTCCGCAGCGGCCCGGGTCTTATCCCTGGGTGGCTAGGGAAATCAGCTCCATTCCCTGAACAAAATCCCCCCTCCGGTTCACCGGGTGCTGATTAGCTCGTTTGCTCTGTTCACACAAAGTCCAAGGGGCGCCAGGCAGCCAGATCCCCAGAAAGTTAAACTTTTTTTCCCGGCCCGCGGCTCCAAATGGCCGTTTTATTTTTTTTTCCCCCTAACCGCGTGGCTCAGCCACCTGTGCCAACCTCCACTGGCAGCCTCAAAACTCACGAATCTCCACCGTTTGGTCCACACCGCCGATTCGCGCCGATAGATGTCCCAAGCTTCTCACTCCACGCGTGCACAGCACAGACCCCCGGGCAGGACCCCATCCACAATCCGCCTTGCTCTGGGAGCTTGCAGTGTGCGCCCTCCTACACTAACGCCATCTTGCCTTCAGATCTCTCAACTCCTAGGTATTTGAGTCTTTTTGTTGCTATTGAAAATGGAATTTTCCTCCTCAGATTGTTCAGTACTAGTGCACAAAAACATTACTGATTTTTGTGTGTTGATCTTATATCCTGCCACTTTGCTGAACTCATTTATTAGTTCAAGTAGCTTTGTTGTGGATACTTCAGGATTTTCTAAATACAGGATCATGTCATCCGCAAACAGTGAGAGTTTTACTTCCTCTTTTCCTATTTGGATGCCTTTAATTTTTTTGTCTTGTCTAATTGCCCTAGCTAGAACTTCTAGTACAATGTTGAATAACAATGGTGACAACGGGCATCCTTGTCTTGTTCCTGATCTTAGGGGGAAAGCTTTCCCCATTGAGTATGATGTTGGCTGTGGGTTTTTCATATATGCCTTTTATCATATTGAGGAATTTTCCTTTTATTCCTATATTTTGAAGTATTTTTATCAAAAAAGGACGTTGGATTTTGTCGAATGCCTTTTTTGCATCTATTGAGATGATCATGTGGTTTTTTTCCTTCAACTTGTTAATGTGGTGTATCACATTGATTGATTTTCTTATGTTGAACCAGCCTTGCATACCAGGAAGAAATCCCACTTGGTCGTGATGTATAAGTCTTTTGATATGCTGTTGTGCCGCTTTGTTCCCGGGCCTGAGGGTGATCAGCCCTGCTGCAGCCCGGGGAGCGACACGAGCTAGTTGTGGGCCGTCCGGCGTGCACTCCGGAACGGCGGGGGGGTGAAGAAGTTGTCAGGAGAGCGCAGGCCCGGCTCCCTGGTCTTCACGGAGGTTAAGGAGAAGTTGTCACAGGGTCGCCGTTTGGTGCCCTGTGGTCTCCCTGACAGTACGAAATGAAGAGACACCACTCACTTGCTTGCTGGAAGGTAAGACCTTTATTCAGGGAGAGCTGCGCAGTTTTATAGGCAGAGTTGGGCGGGGGTGAGCGTGTTGTCTTCTGATAGGGCGAAGCTGTTGCTGGGCGTGGAGGGAAGATTTGGGAGGGAGGGGGGAGGCTAGAGGAGAAGGCCAACATGTCCAAATAAGGTTATGGCTGTTGAGGGAATGCTGTGATAGGCTGAGAGAAATGGGGAAGTTGGGTCCGGGAAGAAGGTGGGGCGTAGTGCCCCGCAAACGCCTGGTAAACATTACCTCACTGTTGGATTCGCTTTGCAAGAATTTTGTTGAGAATTTTTGCATCTATGTTCATGAGAGAGATTGGTCTGTAATTTTCTTTTCTTGTGGAATCTTTATCTGGCTTTGGTATTAGGGTGATGTTGGCTTCATAAAATGTGTTGGGTAATTTTCCCTCCTCTTCAATTTTTTGGAAGAGTTTAAACAGGATTGGTGTTAATTCTTTTAGAAATGCTTGGTAGAACTCACCTGTGAAGCCATCTGGTCCTGGACTTTTCTTTGCTGGGAGATTTTTGATGACGGATTCAATCTCCTTAATTGTGATTGGTTTGTTAAGTTCTTGTATTTCTTGTTGTGTCAGTGTAGGTTGGTTATGCGTTTCTAGAAATTTGTCCATTTCATCCAGGTTGTCTAGTTTTTTGGCATATAGTTTCTCATAATATTCTCTTATGATTCTTTTTATTTCTGTGAGGTCATTTGTAATTTCCCCCCTTTCATTTCTGATTGTATTTATTTGCATTTTCTCTCTTTTTTTCTTTGTTAGTCTAGTGAGGGGTTTGTCAATTTTATTGATCTTCTCAAAGAACCAGCTTTTGGTTTTGTAGATTTTCTCTATTACTTTTTTGTTCTCATTTTCATTTTTTTCTGCTCTAATCTTTATTATTTCTTTCCTTCTTTTTGCTTTGGGATTGGTTTGCTGTTCTTTTTCTAGTTTCTCAAGTTGTTCAGTTAAATATGTGAGTTTAGCTCTTTCTTGTTTCTTAATATAGGCATTTAGGTATATAAATTTCCCTCTCAAGACTGCCTTTGCTGTATGTATCCCATAAGTTTTGATATGTTGTGTTCTCATTTTCATTTGTCTCAATTTATTTACTAATTTCACTTGCAATTTCTTCTTTGACCCACTGAATATTTAGGAGTGTGTTGTTCAGTCTCCACACATTTGCAAATTTACTTTTTTCCTGTCTGTTATTGATTTCTAGCTTCATTCCATTATGATCTGAGAAGGTGCTTTGTATAATTTCAATCTTTTTATATTTATTGAGAGCTGCATTGTGACCTAACATGTGGTCTATCCTGGAGAAAGATCCATGGGCACTTGAGAAGAATGTATAACCCGCTGAGTTTGGATGCAGTGTTCTGTATATGTCTGTTAAGTCTAACTTGTTTATCATATTGTTCAAGTTCTCTGTTTCCTTGTTGATCTTCTCTCTAGTTGTTCTATCTAATTATGTGAGAGGGGTGTTGAAGTCTGTGATGATTATTGTAGAGATGTCTATTTCTCCCTTCACTTTTGTCAGAGTTTGTCTCATATATTTTGGGGCACTCTGGTTAGGTGCATAGATATTTATGACTGTTATATCTTCCTGGAGGATCGTCCCTTTTATTAATATATAATGACCTTCCACATCTCTTATCACTTTTTTGCATTTGAAGTCTGTTTTGTCTGATATTAGTATAGCTACCCCTGCTCTTTTCTGTTTACTATTCGCATGGAGTATCTTTTTCCAACCTTTTACTTTCAGCCGGCTTGTATCCTTGTGTCTGAGGTGAGTTTCTTGTAAGCAGCATATGGATGGCTCATGTTTTTTTATCCATTCTGTCAGCCTGTATCTTTTGATTGGGGAATTTAATCCATTCACATTCAATGATATTACTGAAAATGCGCTATTTATTTCCTCCATTTTTTTCTTTGGTTTTCATATGTCATCTTATTTTTGTCTTTCTTTTTACTCTTTTGGTTATCCTTTCTGCTTTTCTTTCTTCTATACTCTCCTCCAAGCCTCTCTCTCCTGTCTTTTACTTTCAGGTTCTTCCAGTGCTTTCTTATTCTCTATTTCATTTAGTTGTGCTCTAATCTTTGTTATTTCCTTCTTTCTACTTCCTTTAGGTTTAGTTTGTTGTTGTTTTTCCAATTCCTCCAAGTGTGCAGTTAGGTTTTCAATTTTAGCTCTCTCTTCTTTTTTAATATATGAATTTATGGCTATGAACTTCCCTCTCAGGACTATCAGTCTATGTCTTTTAATTGGTGTTACAGTTGGCAAATTTGTTGTAATTATGAATTCCAAAAATATAATTGGATCATGCTTGTAAACTGATCTGTTAATCTGGGCATGATTAAGTTATGATTAGGGTGTTTTGAGCCCTGCCCCTTCGTGGGTGGAGGAATCGAATTTAAAAGGCAAGGCAAAGAACAGAGTTGAAGCAGTTTTGGAGAACCAGTTTTGAAGTTGGAAAGAAGGCCTCAGGAGAAGAGAAGCAAGCCGTTCGCCCGATCGTCTACAGCTGACCTTGTGGAGGAAACAGGAGCTAAGCCCGGAAGGAAACACAGCCCTGGGGAGAGAGGAATCCAAGAAGCCTGAACCGTGGCAAACGCAGGCAGCTGTCTTGCTCTAACACGTGGCAATGGACTGTGGTGAGAGAAGAAACTTAATGCTTTATGGCCTAGTATCTGTGGACTCCTACCCCAAATAAATACCCTTTATAAAGACCAACACATTTATGGTATTTCACATTAGCACCCCTTTGCCTGACTAATATAGAATTTGGTAACGAGGAGTGGGGAAGTGCTTTTGCATATACCAAAATGTTGGAACGGTTTTATAAATGGGTAAGGGGTATTTTTTGGAGGAATTGTGAAATGCTTGATGGAAAAGGCCAAGATCACTTTGAAGAAATTGTTGATAGTAATATGGACTCTAAAGAGACTTTCTATGATGCTTTAGAAGTAAATGATGAAACTCTTATTGGAAACTGGAGGAAAGGCGATCCATGTTTTAAAGTTACAGAGAACTTAGCAAGATTAACTCCTGGTGTTATATGGAAGATAGTATTTGAAAATGGCGAACCGGAGCATTTAGCTGAAGAACTTTCCAAGGTAAACTCGGAGAATGTGGCTTGGCTTTTCCTTGAAGCTTATAGCAAAATACTAGATGAGCGAAATACACTAAGGACTGAACTTTTGGGCACAAAGAAAACAGAAACTGATTCTGGAACGTCCAAGTTTCTGGAAATCAAATTCCCAGATGAAAATTCCCCATTTGAAGACTTTACTAAACTTGGAACTTGTAAATCAGAATTGAAGATGCAGTTATCTAGGAAAGACTTGTGGAAAGTCTTACTGTCTGATGGCTTGGACCCCTGCTTCCTGCATGCTAAACCAACAAAGCTTTTGAGAGAGCTTTATGAACAAAACCACTGTCAGCTTGGACAAAAGAGAACCATGGAAAGGAGAGATTGAAGGAGAATCAGCTTTAAGAAGAAAACCGTGGAAGCAGAGATCTGGACTTGGGCCAAGAGAGGATCCCCACCCATATGTACAGAGAGGGTGAATTTGCCCCTGCAGTTGAAGAGGGTGGATGTTCCTACCTGAAGTTCTGAGAAAGTTTTGATGCCCCATGGTGCAGAGAGGGTGAGTTTTCCCCAGCAGTTGAAGAGGGTGGATGTCCCCACCCGATGTTCTGGAGAGTTTTGCCACCCCAGGGTGCAGGGAGGGTGGAGCATATTCCTCAAATATTAGGGCGGTTAAGGTCAACACCCCATAGGTCTGAGAACGGTGTACCTGTCCCCCATGGATTAGAGAAGGCCAGGTGGTCAGCCCATTGCTCTGAGAGGGTTGAACCTGTATGCCAAAAGTTAGGGAAGGCCGGGTGGTCAACTTGTTGCTCTGAGAGGGTTGAGCCTGTATGCCAAAGGTTAGGGGGAATGTTATCTTCACCTCACTGTGCTAGGGGGGCTAAGACTCTAACCCAAAGATTGGGTAAGGTGTGGCAATCACCCCAATACTCTTGGAGGGTGAGGTCTGAAGCTTGGTCGACACCTAGATGCTTGATGAGGGTGGAACCAAGAAAATGGCCATTGGGCAAGCCTGTGGAAATGGTGGGTTCCCATGTGGCCCCAAGGAGAAGAAACCATCATCTTAAGAATGACTCTCAAACTTTGAAATCGAATGGAGGATGCCCTGCAAGTTTACTGAACTGTAGAGGATCCATAACTCATGTTTAATATCCCAATTTCTCCTTATGATATTGAAAATGTTTATCTTTTGTCTTTCCATTTGTGTATTGGAAGCAGTTAAATGGTTTTGTAAGATTCAGATGTCTATAGCAGATGGGACTTTGCCTCAAGATGAACTGTATTTCTTTAAAATGATTATGATATGATTTTGTAGTTGAATTGTTACTGATTTAAGGTTTTTTGAATATTGTAATGTATTTTTGGAATTCAGAGGGTGGAGTGTTACAGTTGGCAAATTTGATGTAATTATGAATTCCAAAAATATAATTGGATCATGCTTGTAAACTGATCTGTTAAACTGGGCATGATTAGGTTATGATTAGGGTGTTGAACCCTGCCCCTTCGTGGGTGGGGAATCGAATATAAAAGGCAAGGCAAAGAACAGAGTTGAAGCAGTTTTGAAGAAGCAGTTTTTTTTTTTTTATTATTTATTTTTATTGTGGGTAAAAATCAAAATTCTCACAATACATACAAACATTTGCAAAATGATATATAAATATATATGCATATATGTGTATTTGCTTACAAAAATGTTATATATATATACATACATATATTTTAAGAGGTGCTTAGATTACCCAAAATATTACATGGAACCCACTGGGATTCCCATGTTGCCCACCTCCCACACCTCCCACCACATCCCACACAAACATCTCCCACAAGTGTGGCCCACCACCCTCAATGAACTTACACATCCTGGAGCCTTGCCACCAACCATAGACCACAGTTCACACTGTAGACCACACTGGAGAAGCAGTTTTGATGTTGGAAAGAAGGCCCCAGGAGAAGAGAAGTGTCTACAGCTGACCTTGTGGAGGAAACAGGAGCTAAGCCCGGAGAGAAACACAGCCCCGGGGAGAGAGGAATCCAAGAAGCCTGAACCCTGGCAAACGCCGGCAGCTGTTTTGCTCTAACACGTGGCAATGGACTGTGGTGAGAGAAGAAACTTAATGCTTTATGGCCTAGTATCTGTGGACTTCTACCCCAAATAAATACCCTTTATAAAGACCAACACATTTATGGTATTTCACATTAGCACCCCTTTGCCTGACTAATACATTTGGGGAGTTAAAGCCAGTAACATTCAATGATACTACTACTGCAAAGGTGTTACCTGCATTATCCTTTTTATTCCTTAACTTTCTGTTGTCATAGCTTACTATTGTCTGTCTTTTAACCCTTTCAGTTATGTTCTTACTTATGTTCTTCATTTCTACACTCTTCTCCAGGGCTCTCACCCTTGTCTTTTCCTTTCAGGCCACAACATACTCTTTAATATCTCTTGTAGATCCAGTCTTTTGGTAACATACTCTCAGTTTTTGTTTGTCTGTAAAGAATTGAAACTTGCCTTAATTTCTGAAGGATATTCTGGCTGGATAAAGAATTCTTAGTGGGCAATTTTTTTTTCCTTCAGTACCTTAAATATATCATACCACTGCCTTCTTGCCCCCATGGATTCTAATGAGAAATCGGCATTTAGCCTTATTGAGGCTCCCTTGTAAATAATACATTGCTTTTCTTCACCTGCTCTCAGAATCCTCTTTTTATCTTTGGACTTTGACAGTCTGAGTAGTAGATGTCTAGAGTAGATCTATTTGGATTTATTCTCTTTGGGGTACATTTCTCTCTCTTGCCTAGTGTTTTTATTTTACAGCTCTTCTTTGATTTTTTTTTTTTTAAAGATTTATTTTATTTTTATTTATTTATCCCCCCCTTGCTGCTTGTGCTTGCTGTGTCCATTTGCTGTGCGTTTTTCTGTGTCTGCTTGTCTCCCTTTCTTGCGTCATCTTGCTGCATCAGCTCACTGCGTGGTGCAGGCCGCCAGCTCACCGTGCCACGTGGGCCGGCTTGCCTTCACCAGGAGGCCCTAGGAAATGAACCCGGGGCCTCACATATGGTAAACGGGAGTCCAACCACTTGAGCCACATCTGCTTCCCGTCTTCTTTGATTTTTACTTTATTTTTTTCTAAAACTTTGCTATTGCTGTGTTTAAGTAATCAAAACAGGGGCAAGTGCCACTCATGGGGTCTGACCAGATCTACCATGCCTCAGAAAGAAACGGGAGATACAAGCCTGTCTTCCTTCACTTTCCCAACTGGCCAGCAAATGGCTCTCTTTGGCAAGCCCTTCCATAGAGATGGATCCTTCAATTTCCACTAGTTCTTCTGAACCAGTGAGTTATGATAGTTACATTTGCTGAAGAGAAACCATGCTCAGCCCTCCAGCTGCACCCTCCCTCTTCCCAGGGAGGAAGCTGTCCTTTCCCCTCCTTGGCCGCTCAGCCACATTTTTACCAAGGCTATTCGCCGCAGGGGCAGGGAATGAGTTATGTTCCCCTCCATGTGGCTATCAATTCACAGTTTTCCCTTTGGCCTCTTTGTCTCTCTGTCCCCAGTCTGTTCTGGACAATGCTTGAGGCACTCTCCTGGTCTGCAGGTCCCCAAAGCGGCTCCCTTGGTTGACTTTTATGACTTCTTCCCTATTTCGCAAGAGAGCTGTGCCCTGCCTGAGCTACTCTGACATCATTTTGGATTGCTTCCTCTCCAATAGGGGTCATTAACTGTGATTACCATCTAGGGAGTTCATGGAGAGGCATAAATATGTCTCTTTACCACTTGAAATTGTGTGCATGTATTTGTGTGTATGTACATGTATGTATTTTTCTGAGGAGAGGATTCTCACCCTCATCAAATTCTCAAAGGGATCTGTGATTTGAAAAAAGCTAATACTACATATTAAATAGAAAAAAAATATTGTATGTTTGCCTACAATAGAACACACCATGCATGAGGTTTCCATACAGGAAAAGGTATGGTTGTAGCATTAAGTCTGCTCAATTCAGTTAGCAGACTTGAGAATTTCCATACCAGTCCTTGTTACTAAGGAAATAATCCAATGAGGGAGAATTTCAAAGGAAAAAATTAAGCTGAGGCTTATAGAGACCATGGTGTCACTTATGGAGCCAATTCTTGGGCAAGATGGAAGGATAGAAGGAAGGAGAGTTGAGTGCTGTCCATTGCCTTTTATTGCTGTTACAACTTGGAAGTATATACTGTGTTTGAGGTCATTGTGTTAGTGTTCAGATACTTCTTTGGGATTCCACCCTTCATTGGGTTACAGAAAAAGGGCACATTGAGTAGAGTGTTTTGTGGTTTCTGTTTTGAAAAATTGCAGAGCAGGAGCAACTCTTGTGTAGAAAGGAACAGAGAAAGACTTAATATTAAAAACTTTTAAATTTCATATAGTGCTTTACAAGTTCCTGGTGGTTTTTAAAAAGAACTGTGGCTATGGAGACTAAAGAAAAGAAGTCTGAGTGTACCTCCGACAAAGATCTTTAAAGAGATTAAAAAATTGGGCAAGAATAGAAAATGTCACTGATAACAGAAGAAGAGAAAGGTTAATTCACCTCTGCCTCCTATTTTAGAGGCTCGGAGACTAGGTGGAGGCTTAGTAGACTCGAAGGGCTATAGAACACAGATTAATTGAAATTCCCTTAGAGGTTGGAAGAGTTACAGCAATGGGAAACACATTTTACACAACAGCTGTCCAGATGTACGTGTTGGGAGAGGAAACAGTAATAGCTGGTCTAAGCCATATAATATAATGAAAATATTTTATGACCAGTTTGCCAAGATTATTTAAAAGCAATAACAAGGGTGGTCAGCAATGGCTACAAAGAAAGAATTTACATTTATAAGGACTTACTGAGGTAGTATAAATGCTGAAGACTATAGATTCTTAAAGGATCAAAGAAGTACTGACTAGAATAAAAAAGGAAGCTAAGAAAAGAAGCAGGGCTTATAATAAAAATTGTAGGTTAATGTTTTTAATTCAATTTAACAAAGATGTGCTAGGCACTAAAGAGAATATAAGGATGAATAAGACATATCAGTGCCTTTAAAGAGTTTTCCAATATACTTATAAACTAAGAGGAAATATTGCAGTAGTGTAGGTTGGAATATGCTATATAGGAAAAGCATGTACAGAGCACTTTGCTTGGGGCTACAGGAGAGGCATAAGATGAAACTTCCCCTTAAGGATCATAGTTTATACTAGTGATGGGGGGTTAAGGCATGCATGTAACAAACTTTCATATAAGCAAGAGCACGTTAACTGCCATGAGGAACAGTGTTTTTGGTGTTGAGACAAGACAAGCACCTATCAGTGGAAAAAAGAGGATGGCTTCAGAGAGGAGGTGGCATTGCAGTGGGCTCTTGAGAATGCATAGAACTTTGTAAAGCACCTAGATGTGTTTAAAAGGAACAGATACATAAGTATTGTTGGAATTCCTTTGGTTTTGTCAAAAAATATTTGTATGTATGACTAAGCTTTGATAAAAATTACTTTGTATTTCCTTGTATGGTCTTTTACAGAAAACTAGACAATTCCCCTTTTAGATGTGTGGAGGTGAATGAGGTAACTCCTGGATCTTTTTTGACTCTATGGTCCAGCGATTCTCTAAAGCCTGCACCCAAGGAAAGTAAATGTCTATTCATTTAAAATAAAAGGGACTGAAAAATTTTATAAATGCCTCTGTAAGTGGTAATAATAGTAATTGCAACCATATTCATGAGTATGGATTATGATCCTTACTCTTCAGACAAAGAAACTCTTAGAGGAGTTAGCAACTGTCCCATGTGCACACAGGTATTGAGTGGCAGAATTGGGACTACAAACCATGTCCTACCGACTCCAAAGAGTATTTTCTTAATCACTACTCAATACCATCTTGTTACCTTTCCACTGGCAGTATAGTGGAGAGTCAAGGTGTTTATACTAGAGTTCTTAATAACAAAATCCACTCTAGCTAATGTAAGTAGAGAAGTAATTTGTTAAAGGTCATTGGCCACCTCACTGAACCTCCAGGAGGGCCAGGGTGTCAAATTGGAAGGTTCTGCAGCCAGAACTGCTGCCTGATTCAGTAGAGACTCGGCGACTACCACTGCTGCACACGATTTTGCACAGGTCACTGTTGACACTAATGCGGGGTGCCACACCTGGGACCTAGGTCTCTGCTGCTCCTGAATGCTGGATATCTCCATGCTTAACTTGCCAGGATAAGTTCCACTTAGTGTTTCCTTCCTCATTTCACTCTCTTCCAAATTGAAATTATGTGTGGATAGGTCTAATTGGCAGAGCTTACCTCACATGTCATGACAAATTACAATGGAGCCTGGGAAAGCAAATGTCTGGCTTCTGACTTAGGGAGGAGAGACTCATAAATCGAGAAATATCCTATATGGGAAGGGTTTTCAAAATGTTCCAGAGAGGTAAAAATCAGTGACCAGTGAAGGTTCATCTTTTATAGAATTCCAGCATTTATTTAAATTGTTATCTGCCTGGAATTCCCATTTGCCCTTTACTTTCTTATATTTGGAAGGTGACCTTACCAGCTTCTCAGTTCTAACACAATGCCAGCAATGACCCAGGCAGTAAAAAATATATCACCGAATTAACTTAGTGGAAACACTAAAACATTCATGGTCTTAAAATTTTAACAGAAGCCTGTGTTTTCTCCATTAAAAAAATTAATCGTGTAGGATGTCTTTAATCAAAAGACAAGTCAACTGGGTCACACAAAAGACCAAATAATGGCATTGTAACTTCACAAATTCTCTGACTTTTGGCTTCTTTTTATAAGTCTGAAAAAAATATCAAAAGCAGTAAAAACATATTATTTTTGTCAGTAGTCTTTTTCATATAATGTTGTGAAAACAATTTCTCTAAGAAGGAAGCAACATACTGAGCAACAAGCCTCAGTCACAGGAAGTTCATTTTTTCTTTGGCTTACAGCCCAATGCCATCAGAACTAATTAAAAACAGAGCCATGCTGGTATGGGGCTCAATGTTTGGGTTTTACAATAACAGAGTCACAAAGCAAGGGGATGTCTAATGAGAATAGTTTCTGAGTTTGTTTTGTCGCATTGGGCAACTATGTCAATTACTGGAACTGCAGCTCAGGGCCAGCACCCATGCTGGGATGTGAGAGAGGCTCATTGCTGTACAGATTGAGCTTCCTCTTTGATACATACGATATGCATGTCACTTGTATATTGGTGCTGCTCCTTGGCTGCAGACTAAATCAGAGGAGGCTGATGCCACCTAGATCCTCTCGTCTGAGGCCAGATCAAATATCACCAGGCCTAGATTTCATCTGCATCATTAGCTATGCTCCAGCTAAAAAATGAAGCATGTCTTCTGGTTGGGAAATTATTGGAAATGAAGGCTTTGACTTACACAGCTATATGTATCAGCTGCTGGAGAATTAAAGTGGGATGTTAGAGGGGTGGAGAAAGACCTACCTACCAAGATAAAGAGAAAAAGAAGAACACGACAGTGTGGCAAATTATTAGATAATTCAGATCTAAAATATCCCTTTGCTTTACTATATGAATAATAGTAATGAAAGCAATATTTTTTGTTTTCTTTTCCTTTTATTTTCGTTTCCCGAAAGAATAAAAAATTCATCAGAAAATAAAAAGAACCTTTATTTTCTCTTTGTGTATATGGTGATCGTGGTGTTCTGGTCATTTAAGAAACTGACTTGCAAGAAAGTGGTAGGGTGATGGAAATAGCTGGTAAGACTTAGATAAGAAATTATCAGTAGTTTAGTTAAAACTGTGTACATGATATCTAACCTTCAAATTACCATATCATCTTGTGTTCAAGGTAATTTTTCTTCTCCTTTATGCAAAACATGATGGAAGACTTTCCAGTGCCTCCCTTTCTAGCATTTTCTCCCATCTCTCAAAGAGTATTTCATCCTATATCCCAGAAAGTCCTTGAACAGCAGACTAAACTAGCTATTCCATAAAATGCTCTTAAATATACTGGTTGATAGGGGCTCAAAAAACAAAACTTTAAAGAGAAGGCTGAGTGTACTCTGTTTAGAGAATAACAACAATATTAACACCCTGGGGATGTTACATAGGAAGACTTGGTGAAGCCATGGCCAAGGGGAGAATGGGGCATAGTAAAATGGGCCATTCCTATCTGGAAATCTTGGCCAGAAAGTGGAATTGGGAGGGCAGGAGGGAAGGCTGAAAAGAGATTTGAGTCTGAAGGAAGGTTTGGTTAAGTAGAAACTTGCCTCAAGTTCTACTCAGGTCCGGGGATTGTGGCTGTAAAATGGGGCCAAGCTCTTCCAAAACTCTACTGTCTCCATATAGATGATACTAAGTCAACTCTATTCTTAGAGCAAGATTAACAAGGAGGTGGTGCTTGCAGCACAAATACCTGCAGACGTGGAACGTTTACTGAGAATCACTGGCACTAAAATGAAGTCAGAAAATCTACTGCATGAATGAAAGAGATTGGACTTCCCCCCGCTTTAGCTCCAAAAAGAGATTAGACAATATGAATGTTTTGGGGGAAGGTGTAGGGATTGTATTGATTTTATAGTTTTCACTTTAGTTCCTGTTTACATTCAACTTTTTGGATAAATGAAATCCATTTATGTAAGTGATTTTGTAGAGCAGCTCCAATCACTTGTATAATCATCTTAATGCAAACATTGATTCTATGATCTGTGGCCTTCAGTGTTGTAACTAAGAAAAAGGAAGGGAAGAGAAAGAACATTTAATCTAGTATCTGTTATATGACAGATTCTTAATGCCTTGTCCCATTTATTTCTCAATATCCCCTCCCCTAGATATTACTTAAAAAAATATATATCTAAGGAAACTGAGGGTCAGAGGTAGTTAAAATTAAGGTCATTTAAATTATTAAAGACAAACCTGAGGGGTCGGATGTGGCTCAAATGGTTGGGCTTCCGTCTCCCATATGGAGGGACCTGGGTTCATTCCCCAGGACCTCCCGGTAAAATGAAAAAAAAAAAGACAAACCTGAGATCTAAATACAATATTCCTGGATTAGACAAAATTGATTCCATTTTAAAAATCTGAAAACAGATTGAGTGATTTGAATTAATTTTTTGAGGATCCCAGTAGACAAACTGCAACTAGAACTCAGAAACTTCATATCCCAAGTCTAGTCCTTTTAGAATGAGACCCATGTGTTAAAAACATTGCAGACATATGTAAAGACTGCTCCTGAGATTAATTAGGAAGCTTGCAGGATTGGGTTTAATCCCTTACTCCTCTGCATTGTTTGGATCTGTGATATTTAAAGAAAGTAAATATTAATAGAAGGGTTTGTAAAAAGCCAATTCTCTTATTCTTTGGATTCTTTTGGAATTATTTTGGTAACTTGACCATAAAATATGACCATGGGTGGGGGGAGGGAGGGAGGGAGAGAGAGAGAGAGAGAGAGAGAGAGAGAGAGAGAGAGAGAGAGAGAAAGAGAGAGAGAATATGAATAATTGGGCAGGCTGGCAAGTGGATAGAAGGAGCTGCCATTTCATTGAAATATATCATCTTTACTGCATCTATAACTTCTTCCAGAAGAGAAGTGGAAAATATTGATGTATCAGGTAATTCTTTTCTTTAATGTGAGTTTTGCTTTGTTGACTCTTCTCTTATTGTATGGCCTTCTCAAATGCATTCACTGAAGAGATATCCAGAAGAGCCTAACATCATGCAAGTTTAGTACACTGTGGTCCTGGAAACAACTGGGAACAGCTTTATTTGCTCTTTAAATATGCTTTATGGATAGAACCCACTAATTGAGGTTCCTTGGTCTAAGTATAGCTATTATGTATAAGTTTGTGTTAGTATCACTTCAACGTTTGTTAATAACCACATGGAATTCTCTTTAATTGAAATTTAAGATAAAGTCTGCTTAAAAAAATGTGGGATATTTCAGTGGCCAGAAAGCCAAAAACATTAGAGTAGATGAGTCAGGCTTATGTACCTGACTTGTGTATATAATGTCTTTACCCATGAGAAATTTAAGAATTAACACAAATGGGAAGAATAAAGGAAAGAAAAAATATTGACTGTTGTCTTTGGGTTTAGGTGGGAATTGAATCCAGAGTAAACATTTTCCTGGGAATTTAGTCTAAATAAAAATGTTGCTGGTAGTTGGAAAATAAAATGGTACAGCTGCTTCAGAAAATAGTCTGGCAGTTCCTTAGATGGCTAAATATAAAATTACCATATAATTCAGAAATTCCACTTTTAGGTATATACCCAAGAGCCACAAAAACATCTGTCCATGCAAAAACGTGTATATGAATGTTCATGGCAGCATAATTCATGTAGCAATTTGGTATTATTTATGAATTCCAAAAATAGATATTGGATTATGTTTGTGAACTGGCCTTTTCCTCTGGGCATATTAGATTATATTGGATTCAGAGGTTTCACTTTTCCTTGATTAAATAATGACTAAGGCTTTGATTGGGCCACGTATGTAGAAACCGCACAGCAGAGAAGAGGTTGGAGTTTTGAGCTGGAGCCCCGGGAAGTAAGCACACAGAGGAGCTTGGTCCTGAGGAAGGAGAGAAGGCCCTGGGAAAAGATATGAGCAGTTTGCCTGATATTCTACAGCTGGCCTTGTAGAGAGAGCAGAGCAGCTGAGCCCAAAGAGAAATGAGTCAGGGAAGAGAGAAACCCAGGAAGCCTGAACCCTTGCAGATGTTGGCAGCCATCTTGCTCCAACATGTGGCAACAGACTTTGGTGAGGGAAATAACTTATGCTTTATGGCCTGGTGACTGTAAGCTTCTACCCCAAATAAATACCCTTTATAAAAACCAACCGAATTCTGGTATTTTGCATCAGCACCCCTTTGGCTGACTAATACAATTCATAATAGCCAAAAAGCAGAAACAGTACAAATGTCTATCAGCTGATGAATAGATAAATAAAATATTGTATATCCATAAATGGAATATTATTTGGCAATAAAAAGACATAAATTGCTGATACATGCTACAATATAGATGAATCCTGAAAACATGCTGAGTGGAAGAAGTCAGTCACAAACAACCACATATTGTTTGATTCCATTTATATGAAATGTCCAGAAATATAGAGAGACAAAGTAGATTAGTGATTGCATAATGTGACAATGGAGAGATTAGTGGGTGATGGCTTAGGGATGGGGGGGGCATTTCTTTTGGGGTAATGAAAATGTTTTAAAATTGTCTATGGTTGTGGATGTGCAACTCCACACCACATTGAAAGCCACTGAATTGTACAGTTTAAATGGGTAAAATGTATGGTACATAAGTTATATCTCAGTAAAGCTGTTAAAAAGTATATAAAGCTAAACCATTCTGTATTATCAATTTTAAAACTTCACTTATATTATGCTAGCTGACTTTTGGTCTCTTTTAATAAAAATTTAGTAAGACTTATATTCCATTTTATATGGTGGATATATGGGAACTGAGGGAACTGTCTGATTATCACGGATAATACACCAGCAGTATTTTTGGTCATATATAAAAGAGCCCCCTTTTAACCAAGAAAAATCTGATTGAAGTCAATCACAAGAGAACCATATTCATTTCAGTGAGATTTTGTAAAAGCAAAAGTAATTGGCAATAATATATATAGGACTTGTAAATATTATATATTCTTCATGAAGTTAGGTCTGAAACTTCTGGTCTCTTTCATGTGGTAAGTACTGTATTTATACTCTATTCTTATAGCATGAGACTTTTCAAATTCATAAACATTTAAAAATTTGTTTTTACTTATTGCTACATGTGGATCAGAAGATGTGATTGGCCATATATACTCAGTGTCTCATCACACAAGACATAGAGCAGGTACTTTTGTCTTATGCTCATATCATATTAAAGTACTCCTTGGCAAATTTAGACATTGTAACTGTATAGTAAAGTGTCAATAGTGGGAAAAGACTTTGATTCTTTTCTTCCCATATTTAAAGAAAAAAGACGCCCAACTTCAATGTCTATAAAAACAAAGAAAATTCTTAAAGTATCAACAGTACAAAGTTTGAGATATGATCTTCACCCAGCATATGTTCAAAAATTTGACTTTCTTTCAAGGGATACACATGTGTCACTCTTCAAGTGGTATGCTGGTGGATGTTTAACAACTAGTCTTTCTGAAAAAAGTTGATTTATAGCATTTGTTGATTTTTGTGGTAAACATATTTCCACAATGGCTGAATTTAAGCCACCAGTTAGACAACTGTAACATGGAGATTTCATTTGGTAAAACTATATCAGACAGAATGGGCATATATGTTTTGGCATTTGTGAGGTGGTGAGTGGGGAAAATGTAGGAGGCTGTGCTTACTGAAGCCTGCAGGGTACTGAACCCCAAATTCTCTGGGCTTTGTCTTGTCCTAAGTGTTTTATTCTTTAGTTGGTGGTCATGGAAGCAGGGGGCTTATTTGAGAAAAGAATCTGTTTGGAATTGGAGGGAAGGTCTGTCAGTGAGCTGAGTTTCAGTTTCTGAGATAAAATGTAAAAATCCCTGGGTCTTTCTGGTTCAGAACGTGGTTTCTGTGCCAATCATGGTTCGCTTATTTCTTACTCCAACATGCTCTGGATAATTCCATTCTACAACCTACCTTTTCCTTTTATACACTTCTCACTTTCCACCTTTCCAGAAGTACCAACTAACTCCTTTGTATCTCTGCATTAATGCAAAACAAATTGTTTTAGATTGTTAAATGCTGCTGAGAGCAATATACCAGAAATAGTTTGGCTTTTATAATGGGAATGTTTTTTTTTTTTAGAGAAGTTGTAAGCTTACAAAACAATCATGCATAATGTGCAGGATTCCTATAATGCAAATTTATTAGATTAAAAGCTTACAGTTCTGAGGCTGTGAAAGTGTCCAGATCAAGGCATCATCAAGAGATGTTGTCTCACCAAGTTGCAGCTGTGGGTGATCAGGGACATGGCAGGGCATAATGGCAGCTTTGCTGGTCTCTGCCTTCTCCTCCAGGTTTCCTTTCTCCCAGAGCTCAGCTGTGGGCATCAGGCATTTGTCTCATCTCTCCCCATTACCTCTGGGCCTCATCTCTTTCAGCCTCTTGGGACCTTCCTTCCATGCCTCTTTTCTCGGCTGATTCCAGCTTCCAGCCTCCGGGACCTCTCTCTCTCAACCTCTTGGGGTTTATCTGTCTCTGATGCCTTTTACTGTGTGCCTTTTGCGTTTAGTCCTCAGTTTATAAAGGACTCCAGTAAGAGGATTAAGACCCACCCTGGGTCCTGCAATCTAATCAAAGGCCCTTAACTGAAGAGATCTAATCGAAAGGTCTCATCTGCAATGGGTTTACAGCACAGGACTGGGTTCACTTTAAGAACAGGATTTTCTGGGGTCCCCAAAAGACTCAAAGCAGCACACAAATCAACCTACATCTAATATAATTTGTAGGCAGTTTTCTATCTGTTTTACACTTTTTATTTTGAAATAATTTGATAGTTAGCATAAAATTTGCAAAATTAATATAGTTTCCATATACCCCTCATGCGACTTCCCCAATATTATTTTAATGCCCTAATATAATTTTAATTCTCTTAACATAATATAATCCTATGAAACCATAGTACAGTTATAGAAACAAGGAAATTAACATTGATCCAATACTATTAATTTATCCACAGACATTATTCACATTTCACTATTTTCCCATTAATGTCTTCTTTTCTGGTCCAGGATGCCATCCAGGATCCCATATTTCAATTGATTGTCATGTCTCCTTAGTCTCCTCCAATCTGTGACAGTTCCTCAGTCTTTGCTTGTGTTTAATGACCCAGAACCTTTTGAAGTGTGTTGGTCTTTTGAAGAGTTATTTTTTAGACTGTTCTTTAGACTGTTCTTCAATTTGAGTTTATCTGATGTTTTACTCATACCTAGACTGAGATTATACATTTTCTTTGAAAGAATATGCCAGATATGATGTTATACACTTCTCAGTGCATCATATTAGTGGTACAAGATATTGATATGCCTTTATTGGTGATGTTGACCTTAATCACTTGGTTAAGTTAATGTTTGCCAGATTCATCCGCTATAAAGTTGCTGTTTTTCCTTTTGTAATTAATAAGTATCTTTGGGAGAGATTCTTTGAGAAAATGCAAATATCTTATTGTCAATGTACATTCACTAATTTCTATAAAGAGAATCATCAGTTTATCTTGGTCTTTAACCAAATGGCACAGCAAAAAAATTTCAAATGTGCGCCTCAAAAACGAGAGTCCCTAAAAACTGGGTTATGGTACACTTTAGTGTGGAGTCCTGCTGCATATGCATAAGGTCCTTAAGGCTGAGTGTGGAGGAGAGGACTGAAATGTGCATTGCGGGTGTTTGAGGCAGCTGACTGATTCAGTCACGTTCACAGTGTATTGCTGGGCCGTAGGTCCTGCTCTGCTCCTGCTCTCAGGGACTCTGACTTAATCCACCTCCAGGCCATTCCACACTGACGTTTGTGAGGATCTCAGCTAAGTGTCCTGAAGGTATTTATTTCCTTGTTTCTCGGAGGGAAGGCTCAGTGTGCCTTCCCTGGCCTCCCACTCCAATCAGAGACCCAGCCACCTCCGCAGATGCTCATGTAAATCATCTTTAGTAGAACAATGAGAATCTGGGGAAAACCCCTCCTAGGGAAAAGAGTGCCATTTCATTAAAAGAAAAAAAAAATCCTTCAAATCTGGTTCATCTCACAGTCTAAATGCAAGTTCTTAATTAAAAGCCAACAGAGATTTCTAAAGTTAGAGAAAAACTAGAGCAACAACTTTAGAAATTATCCTGTGGGCTTTTCTTCTTTCTCAACCTCTTAAAGGGAAAAAAGGCTAATAACCATTCAGTGGCAAATTGCTGTTCCTTCTGAACATGGAAGTGAATGAGAATGAAAAGTGGCCTCCCAGGGGAATAGGGAGTCATCCATAATTAGACTGGGCACCATGTTGAGAGGCAGGAGAAAATTACTGGAATGGATCAATGAGGGATTATCTTATTAGATTTGGATGGTTTATTCTAATTTCTAGTTTCTGGAAGAATAAGGCAAAGACCATGCTTTACACTTTGGTGCTTTCTGCAGTACCTAAAACAGTACTGAGCATGAAATAACTCAGTAAATCTTTGTTTATTGCTCTGAGGATTCCATAGATTGAAGTCTTTGGTGTTTTGCTAGGCTGTGGTTTTTGGTTGAGCAGATCAGTGCTGAATGATAGTGATGATAATAGCCTCTTTAGATCCAGGGTTTCTCTCCTGTAGCACTATTGGCATTTTTGGCCAGATATGTCTTTGTTGTGAGGGACTGTCCTGTACATTGTAGGATGTTCAGCAGCATCCCTGTCCTCTATCCACTAGTTGTCCATGTAACACCCTGTCACAACAATAAAAAAATGTCTCCAAACATTGCCAAATGTTCCATGGGGGCCAAAATCACTTGCAGTTGAGGATCACAGCTTTATATCTTTATCCTAAGGTCACACAGCAAATAAATGGTAGAACTGAGACTAATACTTCAGGATATCTGAAACCTGGCTTACAGTTATTTCCATGATATAACCCTACTCATTGCATTGGTCCACTACATGGATAAGAAGAAAAAAAAGGAACATTGATACATACCGGTATGGATTTTTTTGAATGGATTCTCTGTACAAATCAGTTATGTAAACTAATTGGCATGGGGACCACTTTGAAGAATCAAGAAACCTTGTCCATTTTTGCAAGGGAAGACACTGATCACGGAGACATGAAATAATCTATGCAGATGAGATGTTGTTTTGCCTCTCTCTGGGTAATAGCAGAGAGTTGGGGCAGTTCTGAACCCATCTCTCTCTCCTTCATTTACATACTGCCTCCATTTTAGCAATACAGAAGGGAAATGAATAAAAACAATTATCCTCAAAGACATTCAGTCTGGTCTTGACTTGTTAAGAACGATAAAAGTCAGCAGTTAGAAGCATTTAATACGGCTGAACAAACCATAGAGTCTCAAACAGCTTCATCTGGTGAATTTCCTCTCAGTGGCAAATAAAAAGGGAGACTATAATTAGGGCATGATTCTGTTCAAGCTATCCAATAAAAGCTTTTAAAAATGATTGCCCTTACAGACGGCAGTGTAAGGAACAAAGGAATCTTGTATGGTTTATTATTTGCTTATTAGTATTACTATATGATAATCTCTACTTTTTCTATTATGAACCAAAGGGAAAATAGAAAATGCTCACATGATTTCTTAAGGATATTTTTTACAAAACATTCAGAGTTCATGAGATTCTTTATTTTAAAAGTCAGGTCTCAGATTTTCAATTAATCAGTGTTTATTAAGCCCCATGCTGTTTGCCAGGTCCAGGGTACTGCACAGAATTTGGTTACAAGGGCTGAGTCTCCTTCACGTTCTAGAATTTGAAAGTAGAGTGAGAAGGGAAGAAATCAGTGACCCTGGACTTCTAATGGGCACATGAACCACCTGGGGATCTCATTAAAATGAGTTTCTGACTCAGGAGTGCTGGGTAGTAACCTGAGATTCTGCATTTCCTAGACGCTTCCAGGTGATGCTGATGCTGATGCTGCTGGTCGAAGGAGGAGCAAGGATCTAAATGACAGCTCAAGGAAATATGATATAAATAAGTGGAGCTCTGATAACTAAGTTCAAAGTATGGTCTTCTGTAGCCTCAGAGAGGCATGCTCTTCTCATCTCTGTGGCATAGCTGTGAATGAGGATGTTGATGTGCTCTGTGTTTATGCATGTTGCTAGTGCTTAATGCCATTCCTCTTGCTTGCAAATGTGTTTGCAATTTGCTATATAAAAGCAGGGATGGGCTTTCACTGTTGTGCACCTGTGACAGTAAGTGTCTAAGGTACTTGGAAATTCACTTGAAATCAGGCATTGTCTTGTGGCCTAAAATTCCATTGGTACCTCCATGGCTCCGTATTTTCTATTCATGCTTTATGACTGAGTTTTCTTCAGGTTTCGGTCTTTGGACCAACCTGTACTGTCTACATAGTCCCTTGAGGACACTCCTGTTTACTCTCTATGAACTAGTTGCAGCATAGAAGAGAAACTGGTATAAGTAGAGCCATTTTCTCCTGTAAGGGAAAAATTGAACTCTACTAATTCATATAAATATGTGGAGGGCTTCCCTCTGAAGGTTTGCTCATAGGTGATTGTGACATTGGGCTCCGTTAGCAGCTGAGCTCTGTTTAGTCAAGTTTTCTGCAGTGATGGAAATATTCTGTTTCTGTGCTGTCTGGTTAGTAGCCACTGATTACATGTGAGAACTTGAAACATGGCTAGTGCGACTGAGGAACTGAATTTTCAGTTTTCATTATGTTTAATTTAAATTTAAAGCTAAGTGCTACACATGGCCAGTGGCTGTCATATTGGACAGCACAGCTTTATGAACTTCGCAAAGAAACATTTACCCATAGAAAAGTAGCAAGAAATGGATGGATTCAACCAAGACTAGACTACTTTTGAGCCAGCTTTCTAAGTTTTCAAGGTTATGACTTGATCTGGGGAAATGTCTTAAATTCTCTTTTTAAATTTTGGAACTTTCTTAGAAAAATGTGAAAGACAAGATATTTAATTTACATTTTTAAAAACCTTGCTGTTTATTTCCTAAGAACTATATTGTCATTATAGAAAGTATGGAAAATATTGCTATACAAAATAAAGAAAAAAATCATTCATAATTCTACTATCTAAAAATAAACACTGTGAACTATTCTAGTGAATAGTATATATATGTGTGTATTTGTAGACACATATACATGCACATATAACATAATCTATAACTAAATTTGTAGATATGTATGTTTATAAATAAATATTACTTAAATGATATTGCATGATCTATTTGAATTTAGATATAGTACTTTTGGTAGAAGACCTAGCAACTTAATGATGGAGTAAATGAATCCCCATATGCCACTGGAGGAGAGAAGAAGGAAAACTGTTTTTCATGTTAACTCTACTTTTCATGTTAACCAACCCATGAAACTCCTTTTTAGGCTTCAAAGAAATAGAGTATCTGAGTGACTTATCAAAAATCATGGGTTAGCAGACGGACCCTAATCTAGGCACCCTGGATGTGCACTTAGCCATCTGAGTCACTGTCAGCATCACAGCCAAATAACAGATGGAAATGGGGGAGAAAGTAGACCCAGCAAACTCCAGGATGAAGTTTGTCTTCATCATGTAGCGTTAAGTACTAAACAAGATGTTCCCTAGTTAGTAGAGTTGTTTTCCTAAATGCCCTTATGTTACTGCCTAAGCAGCCTCTGCCTTTGTTCAGGCTCACAAAAGGAAATTCTGTTCCTTTGGGGATCAGGATGGGACTGTTTCTAGGGGCAGTTGGGTGAAAGGGGAAAAGTTTATTTGCAAACTGAGCTTGGCAACTTAGAATTTAAGCTCTTATATCTGATGAAATGCAAATCACTTTTAAGAATCAATCTGACTTTCTAGAGATAGGAAAGGAGGAAGAAGAGGCTGCAGAAGTCAAGGTATAAACCAGAGATTCATCCGGAAAGCTTTTGTAGCAGCAGGTCCCTAAATGTTGCTCTGTTTTAGATCACATGCAAGGTTAAACTGACAGGGGTGCTTAATCAGTCTGAAAGCTCCATCATAATAACGGCTAGTAATGCTGCCTTTATTCTTTTCTGGCTTCTTGTCAGACTCACATTGAATGACCAGTCCAAAGTTTATGAACTTCAGCTAGACAAACTCAGATTTTCTCTTGTATTCTGTGAAGGCTTTTTATTGTTCCCTTTGTCTTGTAAACCAGAAGTACAAATTTTAGGTGCAAGGAACTGATGGTCGGTCCCCTTTGTAAATTACAAAGGATTCTTCCTTCTTGAATTTTCTGTCCTCTTTTTGACCAGTTCCTTGCTTATTTAAACTTAGGACTCCTGTGGTATTTTCTACCTAGAGTGCTGGCTTTGGTGTTTTGTCACATCTTGTGGAATAGCAGAGTGGTGTAGGGCATAGATTCTGAAGTCAGACTGCCTGGATAAAGACACTGGCGCCACCATTATTTGGACAACTTTCTAAGCATCTCTGCATCTCGGTTTCCCCTTACGCTCCACAGTAGTAATAACAATATTACCTGCTGTGCTTTACGCAGAGAAAGTGCTTTAAAATGTCAGGTCTCTATTGTGTCATTTCAACATTTCTCCCATGATAGGCTTGGCTTCTCAGGAAAAATGCTTGCTTCTCAAGGGGCAGGGGGCGGGGGGAGCTTTTCCCTTCAGCTTATTGTGTATCACTTTGTGCTTGGCATGAGGTGGGTACTCTATGAGCTAAAATCCAACTATCCAGTGCTACTAGTCTTTGAGCTAGACTAAAGTAGTAACTATGTTAATTTTAATGTGCATATCTAATGATTTTTGTAGAGATGAAGGACCTGGGGTTTAGGGTCAAATAGAAATAGACTTGGTTCAAATCTCTTCACTACTCACCTGCTATGTGACTTTGGGCAAGTTATTTAATATTCCTCATTTCAGGTTCCTTATTTGTAGATCGGACACTAGTTCCAACATCATAGAGTTGTTGTGAGACTGAAATGAGGTAATTCTTGTAAAGCACTCATTACAGTGATCGACACACTAAGAGTCCTAAAGTTTCTATGAGAAAGTGGGCCATAGCTTTGCCATTTTTCTTTAGAAGAAATGGTGAGGGAAATTATATGGCCAGGCTCACAAGGGATTTTTCTCTGGAGAATCTTCTTTTATGGTTTGAATGAAACCCACCAAAATCTGATTCTAGATTGGTGTGCACTGCTGCACCATTCAATTCTGGACCTTTGATGGATGCTTGATTTAAAAAAATGCACAAATACATATAAATATAAATAAATTTATAAATATTTGAATATATACACACGTACATGTCTCACTTATGTAGCATTTACTATGTGTTAGGCACTGTTTTAAGGGCTTAAAATATTAACTAATTTTGCTCTCATATTAACTTCCATGAAGTAGTACTGTTATTATCCCGATTTTACAGATAAATTAGTAACTTTTCTGGGTCACAGAACTAGTATGTGGTAAAACTGGGATTTGCACTCAGGAAATATGGCTGAAGAATGTGCTCTGATGCATTACACTGTGCTACTTTTAAGTGTTGCTACATTGTCTCAGAGTATCTCACCTGGAAAAGGCAGGTGAGGCTGCAGAAACTTCTCTTGCCATTCTTTATTTTCTTCTATGTCTGGAAATCAAGTAACTAAATGCAAAAGAAATAGTTCTCTTAAAAAACCCCCTCCTTTCCCCTTTTCTCTTTCTCCTTCATCGTTCTCTTGTCCGCCCCCATCCACTCCCTTTCTTAGGCCATTCCATTACATAAGTCCCATTATGGGCTACTGCTGTCACACTCTGGACAATGTATAATTCAACATGACACATGGTGAGCTGAGATATGTAGAAATACCTGAAACTATTAGAGCCTAACAGCTTTCCGTTAAAGTTTTTTTCTGCCGCATAAATATTCTCCTAGCTGGCTGTAGTCTCTGAGGTATAAATACCTCATTAGAGAAAATATCCCAGATGGCAGCACAGCCTTGCGGGTCTTACCCTAAGAGTCCAAGAAACTGCAAGGGCTTGTTGGCTTCTATTTTTTTGGTATTTGAAGACCCTCCTACACTTTCCGGTGTCATTATTGACATGGTCCATTTGGCTTATTTCTTTCTTAGAAGAAATCTCAAGACCCCCTGGACAGCTATAAAAATCAGGTAGGTAACTTGTATTTATTGAGTGCTTACTATGTGTCCAGCCCTGTGGTAGGCACTATGGTAGAAACAGAAAAGCCTTAAAATGTTCAGATATTCTTGTATGAACACTCCAAATTGTTATCTGGACTTTGAATGAAGTGAGAGTCCCTTCAAATTGAGAGAGTAAATTCACATCCCACAAAGATCCCTGAAGGAATGAATAAAGTTCACTATTATTTAATTTTATATGACCAAGTCTTGCTTTCTAGAATAACAAACCATATTTCCTAAATGCATACAGGAAAAAAAAAAAAAGATGGAATACTGACTTTCTCCTCTGTTACAATATTTTTGGAAGAGACCACGCTTATCCCTGGCCACTCCAGGTGGATGATTCCACCACACTCTTGATTACTTAGCAATTAATATTTTCTCAGAACGGATGACTTATGAGGGAGGATGTGAGTCAAGAGTGTTCAGGCCCAGCAAGACTGCATCATCATTTGTCCACAGATTTGCCAGATCCATTCATCCTTGTTCTCTCTTTGCTCCAGGCTATGGCACTCAAAAACATGGCAACAGAGTGGCAGCACACACGCTGGGCACTGCATGCAGACAAATGAGGCATACCCCCTGCCCTGCATAAATATGAGAAGGGCATGCTTCGGTCCTCTCTGATCCACATATCAGGAAATTAAGGTCACTATCTGTTTGGCCAATGCAACTTCCCAGTGAGGTGAGCAATTAAAGAAGCAGTCGGCCTTATCACTATTTCACAAGACAGAGAATAGAGACCTAGGGAAGGCCACACCTTCAGGGGGGAAAGATGAAACAGAACCTCTCTCCACTGATGTTCTGTGCACTTTCCATTGGACAGGTTCCTTGAACTTGCCTAATCATCAGCATCAGCTAAGGAGAAGGGTTAAACACATGTAGTCCAAGCCTCATCCATCCCTCAAAGAGTCTGATTAATTAGGTCTGGGTACCAGCAATACATATTTTTAACAGGCTTCCCATATAATTTTAAAGATTATCACTGCATTAGACTGCATCCCTGTCCTTCATAATTCTTATTGAATAGGAAAGATCAATGTCTGTCCAACAAACTGTTGCCCTGTTGTATGGGATTCATTAGGGATATAAGCAGAGGGCAACCCTGGAAATGAGAAACTTTTTGCAAGTAATAGCCTAGCTAGTCCTAAGCAGCTGACATAGGCTCTGCCAGTGTGTGATCAGGAGGTCAGATCATGAGGTTTTCATCCACTAACATTCATTGTGGTCATAGACACCTCAAGCCAATTTACTTGCTACTTAGGCTCTCTGGGCTATGCTCCATGACATTTTAACTTTCTGGGAGACTTTGATGTGAGAAGGGTGCCAAATTCACTTTTTTTTGGTGTATGTGTGGGATATCCTTTAACAATGAAATGTCCTGGTCTCCTGGGAATTGGGCCTGTGCTGTGTTATATGCTGCGTATACTGCACACAGATATCAGGTTTGGCAGAAAATAACCTCAGTGAAGGGTCTTGAGCCATTCTGATGTTGGATTAGTTGGATGCCACATTTTTATTTTAGCAGGTGGACAAGTCACTACATCAAAAAGATGAGAATTTTCGGAAATGATGTTGAATTCCTTTTCTGACTGAATCTCCCTAGTTTGTTCAATAAATCACTAACTAAACATTATCTGTAACAAAGAATAAGAATAATTGGAATCCACATAGAGTCCTCATTTCCTGTTGGTAGCTACTCTTAACATCCTTCTCTCAAATTCACAAGATCCCAATCTTGTGAGGAGAAAATCAAGTATAATTTAAAAATTCTTTCCTTGTTTCTTGACCTTTCTGTCTTCCTGAGGAGGTACATTTATATGTGTGTGTGTGTGTGTGAAAGAGAGGGGAAAAGGAGTGGTCTAGGATTTTATCACCTACATGGAAATGTGGAAAAAATTCAACTATACTTATGCAGAAGTCTCTGCAGCTGATTCCAAGGTGTAGATGGACATACTGACATATTTGGTCACCCCAGGATCATCCTGTAAAACTGGAATTTCTAGGTGCATTTAAAATTCAGTTCTGTTGTGTATGTACATTGACATAGCTGGGACTTTGCAAAGATATTAAAACTAAATACCCAAGGGAGAGAATATGAGTTCCTTGCCTGTAGATGTTTTATGGAAGGTCCTGTGGGTATGTAAGACTCATTCACTGTTTCTAGTCAGTGCTTGGAGAGGATTCCCAGCAGCTGGACTGCTCTTTTTTAAATGGCTAGTTCCGTCCTAAGGGTATGGTGACTGTGAAACAGGCCCAGCCTTTGCCCATTCTCTCCACATGAATTAGGAAGAGAATACAGTGTAATCCTGGGGTGAATTCAGCTCTGGCTATAATTTTTGTGCTTCACTCCAGATGCCAAAGTTCAAATGATTTCCTTTCAGCTTGTCTCACAGTCTTTAAAAATGACTTTTTGCTTGTTTATGGTTTCCACTGTTCAGGAAGACTTTTCTAATTCATTTCATGATTAACCCTCATTGGTTGGCAGTGGTTTTGTTAACAACTTAGCCTCTAAGTCATGTATGCCCCTATCCTAAATTCCTCTTACCATAAATCCCTGAAAACTATTGCTTTGAAAAAGTAATGCCTTCTTTCCTAACTTTTTATTATGAGCAGATTCTAGATGTTGAATTTCAAAAGCCAGTACAAAAATTTGAAAGTAGTTTGGAGGTTGAAACAAAATTTTGTTTAATATGGTACTGTGTTGGATTTAGTAGCATAAAGCATTTGAAAAGCATCATACTAATAGGGTTGGAGGTACAAAATGTTCTTTTGGAAGCCTTCATACTACACATTTGTAGAGCACTTACTCTTTTCAAGTGCTTCTCATTAGATCTGCACAAGTTTTTTAAAAATAAAATTTATTTACTTAAAATAAATGCATATTTACTATTATTCTTCTACCACCAAAGCTAATAAAATGTCTTATAAACTCACACTGCTCAACTCTTCATGATGCCTTCCTATATCTGTTTTCCCACACTCTTTTATTTCTAAATATGCTTTACCTTCTGACTACCTCTTCTCTAGACTCTGATAATAGACTGCTTTTATAGAGTCTTTATTCCCAAGATCATGAAAGTTTTTCCTTCTCAGATCCTTCTTCTTTTTGAGCAAGATTGCTGTGACAGTTTGATGCAGGATGGACCCCAGAAAATCATGTCCTTAGAGATAATCCCTTCCTGTAGGTGTGAACCTATTGTAGGTGGGAACTTTTGATTAGGTCACTTTAGTTAATGCCCTTTTGATTAGAATACTTCAGATAAGACTTGACCCAGAGTGAGTCTTAATCTTCTTACTGGAGTCCTTTTTAAACTGGATGAATATGGAAAGAGATCCAGAGAGAAACCCCCAGAAGCTGAGAGAGAAAGCCCCAGAAGCCATAAGCAGTGGGCAACTGAACCTGGAGGAGAAGGCAGAGACTGGCAGATGCTGCAAAGTGCCTTGCCATGCCACAGAGGAGTCCAGGATCTCCAACAACTGGTCTTTGGGGAGAAAAGCATCACCTGATGAAGTCTTTTTTTTTTTTTTTAAATAAAGATTTTATTTATTTATTCATTTATCCCCCCCTTGCTGCTCGTGCTCGCTGGGTCAGCCAACCACGCCGTGCGTGCGGGCGGGCCTGCCTCCACCAGGAGGCCCCGGGAACCGAACCTGGGGCCTCCCATATGGTAAACGGGAGCCCTACTGATTGAGCCACAGCCGCTTCCCCCTGATGAAGTCTTGATTTGGACATTTTCATGGCCTCAGAACTGTAAGTTTATAAATTAATCCCCATTGTTAAAACAAACCCATTTCTGATGTATTGCTTTCAGCAGATTTTTGCAAACTAAAACAATCACATAAATGCCTTCTTTGTAACTAGCTTATCCCATCCCCTGTCTTCTCTCTACTAGTTTTGGTGAATCGGCTCCAAATGGATATAGAATATAAAGACAGACTAGATGTTCCTGTGACTCTTCTTTTTCACACAATTATTTCTATAGGTGCCGTATCCTTTCCTATAAGAACTTTATGTTTGTTTTTGTATGTAATTTTTCATGGAAGTCAGACCTCTATATATCTTTGCTATGTTCTAGTAATGCTATTTTGTGTAGCCTCTCAAAGATTTTAATGTTCAATCCACAGCCTTCATCTCAGTAAACTTCCCTTGGTGAACATATATTTGAAGTGCAAATCCATTTCTCTAGACCTCCTCTCTTTTTTTGAAGTTCATTCAGAAAATGTTTACTGAGTACCAACTCTGGATCAGGCTCTGTAATGGTGTTGTGGATATAACAGTGAATAAAAAAGATAAAGTTCTAGCCCTCATTGAGTTTACACTTTTAGGTGTGAGAGACAATAAGAAGACAAACAAATCAAGGTGATGATAAGTGCTATGATGAAGGCTCAGTAGGGTGATAGGCATGGGAGGGGTGCTATATTTTTATAAGTTGGTAAAGGAAGATCTCTCTGATGACACTAGAGCAGAGACCTGAAGAAAATGATGCAGAGAGCTGGCTATGTGGCTATGTGGGAACATGATGTTCCAAAAAGAATGAAGAGCAGATGAAAAAGCCCCGAGGTGGGAGTATACTCGGAGGGCCCTAGGAAAAGCAAGGAGACTAGTATGATGAGTGAGGATTGAACAAGGAGAAGAAAGGCAGGAGGGGGAGTCCAGAGAGGAAGCAGTGGGACAAATTTGGTGTGATCTGTAGACAATGATAAGGATTTAGGATTGTGCATTGCTACTAGATGTGGAAAGTATTGAGCAAATGAGTGATATTATCTGACTTCTTAAAAAAGTATCAGTGCTGCTGTGTGTAAAAAAGACTAATGGTAATAAGGTAGAAGAGGGGAGTCCACATAGGAGGGTATTGATATGCTTCAGGTGTTGAGATAATGGTGTCTTGGAATGGGATGGTAACTACAAATGCAGTGAGGAGTAGTCAGATTCAAGGTATAGTTTGAAGTTAAAGTTAACAGATTTTACTGAAGAAGAGGTATCAAAAAGTGATGCAAATATTTAATAACTTGGAGAAGTAAAATTGATAAAACTAGATAGGAGAAGAAGTTCAGGTTTTTACAAGAAGTTCAGGTTTGTAAAGGCCTTTAGATGTGTAAGTGGTGATAATGAGTAGAAATTTAGCTATATGAGTCTTGAGTACAGATAGAGGTCAAGTTTGAATATATGCATTTGAGGATACTCATAATTGATACACATAATTGATCATTAATACCAAGAAGTTGGATTGATCATCTAAGTGTAGATTAAAAAAAAAAGTCAGAGGAATGAACTCTTGGGCCCTCAGACATCTAGTTTAGAATTTGGGAAGATGAGGGGACACTCAAAAAGGAGAATGAGAAACAATGATCAGTTAAGTAGAAATAGAACTAAGAGAAATTGTCTCAGAAGTGAAGTAAAGAAAGTGTTTCAAGATGCAGGGAGTGATCAAGTATGTCAATATTGCTAATAAGTCAAATAAGATGAGAGCTGAGAAATGGTCATTGGATTTGGCGATATGAAAGTCATCAGTGCCATTGACAAGGGCTATTTCAGTAGAGCAGTGGGAAAGGAAACCTTAATGGAGTGGGTCAAGAGAGAATGGAAAAAATAAAATGAAAATCAATAAATAAAGTAAAAAAGAGAGAGAATGGAAGGAGAGTATGTGTGACAAAATTGTCAAGGATTTTTGCTGGAAAGGGGAGATTAATAGGGTATTTATCATGTACAGGGAGTTTTTTTTTTTTTTTTTTTAAAGGTAGGAGTTATTACAGTATGGTTGATAGGGATGACCTAATAGAGAGAGGAAAACTTGATAGACTGGAGAGGTAGGGTACATTGCTGGACCAATGTCTTTGAGTAGGTGAGAAGGGGTCAGATCTGGTGTACTGCAGAGGGGGTGGTCTTAGAGATAGAGCACAGATTACATAATGATTATAATCTGTTATAGCAAGAGGGAAAGCAAAATACCTTCTGTGGGTGCAGACACAGGTAGTAGATTGATTTGGTGGTGAGAATATATGAAAGTGGATATGTTTACTTGAATGTCCCAAAGCTACCCAATATTCAAGATAATGAACACAGCTCTTCATTCTGGCCCCATCCTTACTAGCTAATGTCATTTTTGTTAATAAAAATACTGCGTTACTGATCTCTTCACCAGTAAACTTTTGTTTGTTATTGTTATTTATTTATTTATCATCATTCTGCCTCATATTTCCCAAATCTGTCCCTTCCTTACCATTTCCCCCATTGCAATTCTAGGTCAGTGAGGTCATCTTATTCAAGTATATATATTTCTTTAACAATTTTACAATTTATTTTTCAGCTACAAGATCTGTTAAATATTTTTATTTTTCACTCTTTGATTAATAAGTTTCTCAGCTTTAATCAACATATGTCCTTTTGAGCTATAGTTTTTTCTTGTGTTCAAGGTAGTTTCATTTGGAATGCCATCATCTCCGTGGTTTTTCTTTTTGATCCTCTTAAAAAATTTTTTTTCTTGTATAAGGAATATATTTAGTTTTCTCTTTATCATCTTATCCTCTTGACTTTTTCTACATACATATTCCTCAATGCCTCTCTTCTATTTATGATTGTTTTTGTTTGCTTATACTTTTACCGTCCACTTTATTTCATTTAATAATCTGTATGTGGGAATGTCTATTTTGCTATGTATAACCTTTACCATACCTCCTCCCAATGAATATTTTCTTTAATCACATTTTGACATATTACCATCTCTCTGATATCTTGAGAGTTAAGGCTTCTTTCTCTTTGACCATTCTTCTTTTAGTAGCTTAAATTTATTCTTGTTCTAACAGGACTTGGTTTATACTCCATTTATTTATTCTTTATTTCAGAGCTTTTCAGAAATTATATTATTACCATAGCATGACTAGAAAAGATGGTATCTTTCATTTTATATTTCACAAATTTTCTTACACATAAATCTTATCGGTTGTAACTTGACCCACTTCCATTTCTTTCTTTTTGGAGTTACTCTTTTTTTAGACTGTTGGTGTAACCCACACCAAATAGTTATAAAACAATTGCTTAGTATCTCGATTTAGTTTGCTAGGCTGAGCTCATACCCGGGGGTAACCAAGTTCTTTGTAATGGTGGCATTTAGAGTAAGAAATAGGAAATAACCATAGAGAAAAGGCATTTGAGTAGTCTGTGCTCAGTCTTGAAGATATTACTTTTCCTATCCTAAGTCATGAAAGTCAGTAATATCCCTTAAACTCTGGCAGTCTAGTGTAGAAGGAATTAACAAAGGAAATTTAGGTCATGCCTTTTATACTTGAAGTATGTCAATTTTCACAATAATAAGGAGAAACAAACAGAAACAGAAAAATGCAGTAGAAACAGTTGAGAAATTTCTGTTCCTCAGGCAGAAAACCTGTATTATGGAAAAATTACAGAGCTCATTACTGTTAACATATCAGCATTGATATCTGGAATTAATGAGACTTGCATGAATCAGGGAGGAACAAGACTGAAGTCGTATCCTAACTCTTGGCAATTCTCCTAGCAAAACTCAGAAATACTTTCTGGAGGAGGGGTTGTACTTCCATTTGTATATTATTCACAAGTACTAAGTAGAATTACGTTTAATTGTAGTAAGCTAGCTGTATGCAGTTCTTTTCATAGTCTGTGTTCAGTTCACCTTATAATTTTTTTCCTTAAGAGTGTCTTATTTTAAATAGCTTCTTTATGATTAGCAGATTGGTTCAGAACATGAACCAGGTGAACCTTGTAGCATTTGCTGTCACTTTCCTGATTGAGTAGGCCAGGTCTTGTGTCTGATAAGCATGTGTGATCTATACTTTGGCTCTTATTGATAAGATGGTGTTTCTTAGTGTTTCCTTATTCATCTAGACCTGAACCTTCCAATGCTGAGATTCAGTTGACATTTAACTTTCAGCATCATTGTTCATGTCTACAGGATGTGTGCCTAATCTATTTGTATATAATATATCACTTTTGATCCCAAATCTTATTTCTTGATCCCAAGTTAAATCAATTATTTCATTCAGAGTACCATAGACTTTTTGAGCTTTACTATATTGTATTACATGTCTACCCTTTATATTGTGCTTTCCCTATGTTTCTGAGAATGTATGTAGTTTTGTTCTAAAAACATTCTCCTCAGACTCTGGTCCTCAGACTCTTGTCATTCTACTGTTTTTCTCTTTGTTTTCATTTTGTCCATTAATTTCTTTGGATGCTTTTTTCCTCTCAAAAACTGAACTGCCTTTTTTGAAGAATTTGTTTTTTCCTCTTTCCTCTGCAAGAAAGACCTTTTCCCTGCTATTTGCTCTGCTTGTCCATCTTTGGCGTTTCTCTTTTTCCCACCACAATATGAAATTCTTATCTTCTTGAAACTTTCTTTTGTTGAGGTCTAAGCTGGGAGACTTTTGACAGCTTTTTCTGTGGGCCCTCAACACCAACCCAGCTCTTCTAGCCTTCCTTTTTTTTACTGTGACCCCATCTTACACAGTTAGCTTCACAGAGAGTGTGTTTAGTTCTCTTGACTGAGTTGCTATGGGTGTCTCGGTCCCTACATTTAAAACCCTCATATGGACTGCACAGTGCTTGCAGAAAGGCAGCCTGCTGTCTGATCAGGTGCCATAGAACTAGAGTTCCATGAGGCTGGTGCAAGAGGATATAGAGGAGGCCACAGGACATGGCCAGGACCTCACGTTTGCCTCCAGTGTGATTCTGGGTAAGGTGGTTTGCATTTGAAAAAAAATTGGTTTAGCTGCAAATAATGTAAGTGTGAAAAGGAGCTAGTGTAGTGAAGGAACATTGGCTGTGGAGGCAGAAGGTTCTGCACCTACCAGCTGGGCATTCTTGAGTATTCTCATGTGTAAAGTGAAGATTGCTATCCCTACCCATCTCACTTGTGAGGATTACATTAGATAGAGTGAATGCATTGATTACTGAGAAACAGTTTAAGTTATAAAAAGATCTCTGTATAATAAATATACATGGGTCTCAAAAAACAATGTTTAGTAAAAAAAAAATCAAGTTCCAGAATGATATGTATAATGTGATAACATTTGTATAAATTTAAAACAATACCAGGACAACACTGATTATTGCTAGAGCGTTAGAACTGGGCATGAGGACAAAAAAGACTCAAGATTGATATGTAATTCTTTTTTTTTTTTTTTTTTTAAAGATGAAGTAACTAAGTCATTAACAGCTGTCAGATCTGGGTGTTGGGTACATGGGTATATGGGTATTTGTTATATTATTTTTATACTTTTTTTGTATTTTTAAGATACCCCTCTTCTCCCAAATCTGTAAAACATCATTTAAATGTGTCCATAACTTTTTATTACATGATTTTTTGATTGACACATATATCTTCTCTTTGTCTAGTCCCTAAAATTGTGTCTGTTCCTAAATGGAATGTTCAAGGGGAAGGAGAAGGTAATGAACTGATGTTTTCTTTTTACTGGCATGGTTCATACATGGGAATATATTTAAAGCAGTACCTCACCCTCTTCTGCTCATGGTTTTATTCCTGGGGAAAATGATGGGAAGCTAGAACACTAGGTGTTATCATCATTTAATTCTTTTAACTGTCTCTTTTCTTTTATCCTCTGAGAAAATATCTCCAAAATAAGTTAACCTTTCACTGCCAATTTGGAATCCACATCAGACTTCTTCCTTCCCAGGACTGAAAGCACAGCAGCCCTTCAAATCAATTCCAGTTGAATAATCAGGGTCTCCCATCAACCAGAATCCAGAGCACTGATCTTCCCTCAAAGGACCCTGCATGCTGCCTCCCTTCATGGAAATGACAAATAGCCAAGACCAGGACATCTTCTCTTTTCTCTTCTTCAATTCCTAACCAGTAAGGAAGACAAGTTAAGACTATCAGCTATTTCTTGGCTCTTTATATCTCCCCACTATTTTTTCCTTTTTTCTCTTCTTTGCCGCTGCTCTGGCTCACCACCTCAGTGCTCTTCTGAGTGTATTCATTGGCAACTGAGAGTTGACATTGCTTAGCGGGTGGAAAGGAGAAGGAGGGTGGGTAGGGGTTGGGGGTACAGACTAGCACAGTTTGGAATTAGCACAATTTAACTGCTAACCCTATTACTGGCCTTTCTTCTTCCCACTTCCTAGAAGGTGGGGTATGTCTTAGGCTCACACCTTTTACCTTTTGCCTGCTTGTAGTGCTGCATCATTTCCATGGTAATTTTTCACAGGTGAACCTTTTTGTGCCTGTCACCAGTGCTAACAGTGTGGCAGCTATGGATGATAATTTCAACTTTATAGGTTATTGAAGCTAAAATGAAGAGACCTTCATGCCAGCCTGTGACACAGCTGCGATTAAAGTTTGGTTCTCTGGATTCCTAGCTTCGACCCTTTCTACTTTACTTTTTATTGTAACTAAGCCATCTTTCCAGTCTTTCTTGGATCCTGCTTTACTCAGCCCTAAATGCTAAGACTTCTTTTCCAGCTATACCAACTTTATTGGCAATCTCATTCACATTCCATTTTAAATACTAACTATATGCTAACAATTCCTCTCCCCTGAACTCTGGCTTCATTTATCCTATTGACTGACATTGTTTAGGATGTTTAAGTGGCATCTCAAACTCAGTGTGTCCAAACTCTTGATTTCCCTCTGTCCCCAAACCTACTTCTTCTCAAGCTTTCTCAATGTGTGATTATATCATGTAGTCAGTTGGCTTTGGCTAAAAATATTGGAGTCAATATTGACTCCTGTCTTTTTTGTACTATCTCTTCAAATCATCAACTGATTGTGTCCTCCCTACTTTCAAAATATATCCCAAGTCTGATCACTTCTCACCACTTTCATTTTTACCGTCCCCCTATAAGCCACTCTTCTTTCATTTGGTCTGCTATAAAAGACTTCTAACTGATTTCTCTGCTTCCACCCTTACTCACTACCATCTGTTTTCCACACAGCTGCCTGAAAAGTCCTTTAAAAACATAAGCCCCAATGTCCGATGGCTTCTCGGCATATATTTCACTCTTCCCCACTCCCTACAATGGCATCCAGTGACCTATATGATGAGCCACTGACCAACGCTCTGATCACATCTCCTCCCTTCTCTCTCATTCTCATTCTTCTCTAGCCAGTTCCTTGGGGTGCCAACCATATTGGCTACAACCTTTGCTCATGCTGTTCCCTCTGCCTGGAACTATCCCCAAGATATGTGTGCCTTCACTTCCTTTAGGTCTCTGCTCAAGTATCATCTCCACAGAGATACTTGACTACATTACCTAGAAGCTCTAGCTCTATCCCTCACTATCCTCTTTCCTGCTTTATTTCTCTTCATAGCAGTCATTACTTCCTAACTTAATACATCTCTGTCTTTTTTTTCTCTTTTCCCCCTATTAGAATGTGTGCTCCGAGAGGGAGAGACTTTAATTTTTCTTGTTTGCTGTTGTGTATCCAGTACCAGAGTAAGCTACACTTGATAAATATTTGTTGACTATATGACTATTGAAGGATACTTCAGGCCAGGCCATTTAGAAGGGTCCAGATCACAAGAAATCTTATGACCCGGAGTCATCACATACTGAGCCTCATTGTGGCTGGGTATGCAATATATGTGCCATACAGTCTATACTCTTTTGGGATAGGCCCAATTTCAAATGGTCTATCTTATTTTAGCTATTAATAATGTTATTAATGATAATATAAAAATTATTTTGTTTCCATATTTACATTCCTATTTCTCTGACTATATATTTTTGGGTGCATACTAGAGGGTAGGCTTTATAGCTTTCTATTCATTACCTCGTTTAATCCTCATAAGGAGTACTACTGTGAGGGTACTGTTAAGTCCAGGTAGCTTGTCCAAAATCAGTGGTAGACCCAGAATTGAACCCCAGAAGACTGAAAAGAGAGCCATACTCAACCACCATGGCTCTGCTACATGGTCTCATTCTACCCATTGTGTCCCAGTTTTTCAGTTGAAAATATGCTGAACCCTCAGTGTAGTCATGCTACGAGAGGATTGACAGACCGTTACGTATTCACTGAGGTATGTGGTGGTATGACTTTTTTCTTTTTTCGGATTCAACAACCCATTAATTCTGCAACTTTAGAACAACTTGCCCCATGTGCTGCCCAGCAAATATTCTTTCTGTTTGTGATCATTGGACAATAAAGAAATCATGTTCTGGTCATCTCTCCAGCCCTCCCTCCTCCCCCCTCCCCCAGAACTGGTTTTTCCTATGTTTTGCAGGCTGCTCAGTCAACTTGGTCATTGCGCTAGCCTGAGTGTTAAGGACACTGGAAGTGGAAGTCAGATTTGCACAGTTAGATTGATATGCAGATGCTAAACTGATGTGACACAACTGCTACTGCTGAGCCAGGAAAACCAGGTCAAGGTTATTAGGAGAAAGTGTGGCACTTGCCTGTAGCTGCTAGCAAAATTATGCCCGTGTTCTGTGCCCTTTCTCAGCCTCTCTTTGCTGACCCCTTCTCCTCATCTCATTTCTTTCTGTATTCTTTCTTTTAGGGGATTGTGACAAAGAGACAAATGTTGAAATAACTGTATCTCTCTAAATGAAGGACATCTATGACTTTACCCACTTTGCTTTTCTAACATTATATGTGTTATTTGATCTTCCAAGAGGTGCTGTGCTTTAAAAACAAGATCCAAAGATTCACAATGACCATTTACCATTTATTATTTGATTCTTTCTTTATTTTAAGATATGGTTTCATATCTGAAACATACTGGACATTTTGTACTAATGCATCAGATATGAATGGCACATTAGCATACATGCAATGTAACCAGGGAGTGCAGTTCCTGGTTTCCATTTCTTATTGAATTGAGTTTACTGGTGGCTAAATTTGATTTTTCATCCAGAAGAACTTTTCCCCCCTAAGGTCTTTTAAGATTTTCTATATAATTTTGAAGTGAATATGATTTAATTAGGTGAAAATGATCACATGAGATAAACCAACCTTACAACCAAAGGCATTTTAAAATTATCATCTTCAAATCAAGAGTACATCATTATCGACTGGTAGATCTTGAAGCCGTATCTGGCAGATCACCAGCTGGTAGATGTTGCCATGCCTCTGTTTGAGGAGTGCTCTGACTGTTGCCAGTGGTGTGGCACCTCTTGGAGAGCCCATTTCCCCTCTGGCTCTTCCTACTCAGGGACCAGTCCCCTGTCTGGAAATCTTCAGGCTTTAAGGAAATTAGAAGCATTTCTTGCTCACCAAAAGTCTGGAGCACTCTGCTTCATATTTTTTCTTTTCTGCCATTTTGCCTTTACAGTCCCGTTGGGACATGTCATGTGGAACTTATAAAGAACACTGGGCTTTAAGTCTTGGTTTATATTTGAGACCTGGCACTTTTAGCTTTGCAATTTGGATCTCTTTGAGCCTTGGTTTCCTAATTTGCCAAATAGAAACACTGATAGCTATGCCGCTGATCAGTGAGGCTGCAATGAGATAAAATCTAAGAAGCACCTAGCATAAGATATCTGCAATAAATGAAAACTATGCTATCCTTATAATTTTATTACTGTTCCACTGAAATACTTTTAGTGCTCCTGGTAATAAAACTACTAAGGGATGAGAATGATAAGTAGAGAAGAGATTGAAATGAATTTTCACCAATTTTTCCTTGTAAAAGATATGAAATTTAAACAAACAGACCAACAAACTAACATACTCAGGATAAATAATTAAGTCATGGAGAAGAAAATCAGATCTTAAAAATGTAACAGGCAGTCCCAGGATTGATCAGTATATTTTAAAGTGACATTTGTAAAATAAAAGCAGTACTTACTATATAGGCTTTTTATGGGAATAAAACAAGTTAAACCATATAAAGCACTTAGAATATGTAGGAAAAAATAAAAGCCAGGTATTATTATTAATAGATTAAAATCTTAGATATTTTTAGACCTGGTGGCAAGCTAGTAATTGTTGGCATTGCAGTACTGGAAGTCTGATTGTGATATTTTCCAAACTTTTTTGGACTAAATTGCTAGTATCCTGTTAGCTTTTTGAGGCATTTATTTATCTCTGTATCTTACCTCCTGGTACAGGGTTTGGCACAAAATTAGATTTCAGTGAGAGTTTATTGAATAAGTGGATAAATGAGGAGAAAAACCAGCAGTCTTATCTAATTCCAAGGATTATCTGGTTGAGACCACATCATTTTGGTGCAAACTAAGTTCCCTGTATTTCCTCTTCACTTTGCCCACTCACTTCATCTCAGCAGGTTATGGAGACTCTAAACCAGGCATAGAGTTCTGCACCTTCTCCATTTCCCTGGAGGGAGTCTGGGGCCACAGACTCCAAAGACCTTTGGAGACCTTTGGGTTCAGGCAGGGAACATGAATAAGTGAAGTGAGCTGGAGGTGATGGGGGTGTAGGTAGGGTATGGGTCCCACTAGAAAGCAAGTTCTGTGAGGGCAGTGACTCATCTGTCTTCCCACTGGTGTCCACTCAGCACCTAGAATAGTGCCTGCCACATAGTTGGTCATGAATAAATATTGGTTGAATGAAAGAATAAAGAAATAAATACTCAGTGAGGCTTACTGTTGCCAGGCATAAATGAGGATCCAGTTTTGCTCATCCCTTAGATTTTTCAAGCTAAAGTAAAGAATCTGTACTTTTATGTGAAATCTCTTGGTTTTAAATGCTGGCAACAAATTAAAATAGTTAAAACTGCACAGGTCAAACACAACATACCCGAGGAGGAAATCCAGATCATAAGTTCCCAGTTTTACACTTTTGCTCTGAATAAGAGCTTATGTAATGTTTTGCCATTTACCCTGCAGTATCACTTTAACTATTTGATAACTTCCTCCTATGTGCAGGGTAATGTAGATCGTATTATCCTCACTATATAGACAAGATCACTGAAGCTCAGAGAAAGTAATTGACTTGTTTAAAGGCTCAACACTGGTATGTAACAGAATCCAAGTTTTATGACCTCAAATCTAGTGCACATTCCAGGGCACCATTCTGATGATCTTACAAGGCATTCTTTGGAAACAGAAGGTGAATCAGAAACCATTTCACTTGTTGTTATCTAATAAATTGGGATCTCTATTCTTCGGACTATCTAGTGCTTTCTTACTGTTGCCCCTCCCCTTCTCTAACCAATTTGGTTGAACCAGTTATAATTCTGCATTGTAACTGCAATTATAATAAAGTTGTTTTCAGTTTGATGTTGTTAATTCTCAGGCTCATTTGCTGTTAGTTATATACCTGTAAGTAAAGACACTGATTTGAATCATTGAGAATATATAGCTCCATCATTTGGATTTGCGTTTGGTCACTGTAACAAGACAAAAATAAAAATGTGTTAAACAAGGTACAGGTTGTTTTTTCCTCCCTCTCTCATGTAAATATGAACATAAAGAGTCCAGAGATGTATGGGGGTTCCAAAGTGTCAGAGAGCTACACTCCATCCATCTATTACCCTTCCATACCCTTACCTGCTTTGCTAAGGCGACTTACCAACAGGTCTATATTAAAGTCAATGAGGCAGAGAAAATAGATGGAGGGCATGCCATGTGCGTTCCTTGTGCGGGTTGCATACATCATTTCTGTTCATAGCTTACTGGCCATAACTTGGTCTCATGGTCACTTAGCTGAAAGGGAGTAGGAAATGTAGTAGTTTTTATCTGATGGCCAAGCCACGGGCATAGCCAAATATTGTACCACCATGTAAAAATAGGACAACAAATATGATGGGAACAACTTGTAATCTCCACCATAAGAGCTAGGCTTTAATGTGTTAATGTTTAAGCTGTCTTTCTAATGGGATTGGGCAGTTCTTGATTCAAATATTTGGTCCTGTTTTGCTTTTCATCTCCCATGTCTTATATGACTAGCACATGTTTGATGGATAAATATGTTAATACATAAAACAGATGCTGGCTGAACAAGTTGTAAGATAAGGCTCTTCCCAGAATTATTTGCAAATTATTAGGTAACTTCTGAAACTTGAAATTTGCAAGGAATTGAAATAGTCAAGTGTTGGGGATTAAATCATATCCCCCATTGTGCTCAAGTCCTAGTCCTTGGTCTTTTGGGAGTGAACTCATTTGTAAATGGGAACTTTGAAGATCCTGTTAAGATGAGGCCAAAATGAGTTGGGGTGAGCCTTAATCCAATTTGACCAGAGCCCTTGTAGGAGAGGAATCTAGACAGAGATTCAGATGACTGAGCTGGAAGAGTAGAAGCCATAGGAGGAGACCTAAGGAGACAGTTCTCCATGTGACAGAGACATAGACTGATTGCTAGCAAGCAACCACCAGAATGCTTAGACATCGGAGAAGAAATGGTCTACTGATAGCTTGATTTTGGACTTCTAGCCTCTCAAACTATGAGACAATAAATTCCTGTTGATTAAGCCAAGCAGTGTGTGGTGTTTGTCACGGCAGCCCTTGCAAATGAATACATCAAGTATATCAGGCATTGTAGTATAATAGTGGACAGGAGTCTTGAGCAAGAATTCATCCAATCACACTATAGGGAAAACCACTAACTCTTCAGCCTACTCTTAGGTATCTGGTTGAACACCTCTTCATATATCCACTCACCTCTGTTATTTGGGTAGTCTTATTGGTGAGAACACTGAAAATATTCCAAGGTAATTTTATTAGATCCCTGTGGCTACTCTAACATATTACTACAAACACGTAGCTTAAAGCAACAGAAATTTCTTCTCTCACCATTTTGGAAGCCAGAAGTCCAAAGTCAATATCATTGGGCTGAAATGAAGTTGTAGGCTCTAGGGGAGAATCCTGTTCTTTCCTTTTCCAGCTTCTGGTAGCTGCTGGCATTCCTTGACTTGTGGCCACATCACCCCTGTGGGCACAGTGTCTTCTCCTCTTCTGTGTCAAATCTTCCTCTGCCTCCCTCCTATAAGGACACTTGCGATTGCATTTAGAGTCCACCTGGATAATCCAGGATAAGCTCCCCATCTCAAGATCCTTAAACTAATCATATCTGCAAAGTCCATTTTTTGTTGCCATTTGTGGTAACATTCCCAGGTTCCAGGTATTAGGACATTAGTACCTTTTAGGGGGCCTTTTTCAGCCTACCACAACTCTATTATTGTCATTAAAACAATTAGCTACTTATTGAAGCTAAGCTACATGCCAGACATCTGTGCTAGGTATTTCATGTACCTTATTTCACTTTAGCCATACATAAACTTTGCTTCACTTTTTAGGAAATTGAGATTCATAGAGTCTGTGCAATTGCTTCAGGTCATCCAGCCTGTTCTACCTCCTTTCCCCCACTCCTTCTTCAGGCCAATATCAAGTGAAGTAATTATACGTGCAGTCAACCTAGAAGAGCATGACAGAATGTCCCCCTCCCTTCTCTCCTCAGGTCAATTTGGATAGCACTGCCTACTCCTCCTTTCTAGCCTTCAGGAGGTCTTCTGTGATTCCTTTTCCCCTTCAAGACTTAATGTTTATTTATCCTCATTTCACCTGTGTGAGAAGTTGTGTGTCTAGGAGAGGGGCCACATGCATATGCAACTAAGACTTGACCTAATTCACCCAAGTGACACTTGAGGGAAGTATCAAGTTCCCTTGATATTATTGGGTACAAAACTCTTCTGGGCCCTTGACATTACAAAATTGGGTTACAAATGTCATGAGAACAGACTCTCTGGCAAGATATCTAATCCTACTGCTTCCAGTTTCAACCAGACATAGCAGGAGACTATAGCTTTTCCCAAGGTATTTTAATGCTTTGGATTCTGGTCCGGACTGGAATCAAGTTGTGAAACAAATTCAAAGTAAACATTCAGAATGTTAGTAAAAACGTTTAGTTCAATATTAAATATATCGGCAGGTGAGGCTGGGGGATGGGGCAATGAGAACAAGTATGGGAAGAGATTTTTTCCCCCAGATTATCCCTGAGTGAAGGCACATGTTGGAACGTCCTAGATGAATCTATTAAATATCTGATAGGCCATTGCTCAAACAGTTACATGCAGGGGTAGGGCCAGCTCAGCTATATTGTTGCTATACTAATGTGGTAGTTCAGCCATTTGGAGTTAATTGTTAATCAAGCCAGACATTATCTGCAATACTATTCCGAGAGGTAAAAAGACAAAAGAAAAAAAAATCCAATATCTTATTACCTTTGTCATCAAAATGCTCTAAAAAATCTTAGATAATAGGCATAGGAATGGCAGAGATAGGGCTATTACAAGCACCAAAAATGCCTTCTGTCTTTGTTTTCTATTTTCTAAATCATTTTTTCTATGGACTAAAACCAGCTGAGAAGAGTCTGCCATATACTGGAAGCTGCTTCCAGCAGCACCCTCTCTGTGACACTCATTTTGCTATTAAGAGAAGCCACTTAACAAACCAATTGTCAACAGGGGGAGATGAAAACACAATAGTTAATCAGGCTTTATAAGGCCACACATCTAATTCAAATTGTAAAAGGATCCCATTAGTACCTTCTTTCCGTTGTTCTTGAATGTAGCCTTTCTCCAAATTGAGGGCTCACCGGTTTGGATTCCCCCACAAGATAGCAGTCAGTTAATAAAGGCTTGAAGTACTATTTCCCTTAGTGAGGGCCCTCTTTGGAGCCTATTAACACCCTTTTTTATGGTGACCAGAACAAGTAGCCACCTCCCGACATGTGTTGGCACTTTCTAAAAGGTCATTAATGCTCCATATTTTAGAGTATAACAAACCCAGGAAGGCTCAGAGGGAGCCCAGCAGGGCTAAAATAAAAACAGTGAGTAATTTCCAGAGCTTCTTGTTTCACCTAGGTGGCACATGCCAAATGAGAGAAGAGGGGAGAGGGAATGAATTAGGACATTTTCCTCCCTGTGACTTTCCCAAGAATTTGCAGGGTACTTGGAATTTCCTCTGAAAATCTAGTAGAGTGAGTTTTTAAAGAAACTGCCATGATCAAATATTTGTGTTACAGAAAAGCATCATCACAATACTTCCAATTCTACTTGCTTGTCCTATTCTTTAGAATGAGTTTACTGCAAGCATGGGTCATTTTTGCCATCTAATAGTTCTGAAGCCCTGTTGTGGTTCTTTGATAACATACCACATTGAAATTGGAATATGATGGGCAAATCTGGAGCTTCATTTTATTTTGTGGTTTTAAATCTGAGACTTTTTTTTTTTTCTAATAGAGAAATTAATATATTTTTCAGGGGAACTACTGATGTTGCTAAAATCTGCCTTGGACACTAGATTCATGGGATTTATTTTCACAAATTAGAGTCCCAGATGAGAATGATTGCAAAAACTTTAAAAATAAACTTCAAAATTTATCACAAGTAGAAAGTATAGCTAAATTTTATTCCTATAAGTCTGCAGACCTGACAAGCCAGTGCCCTTCCTAGTATATTTAAAGATAGATACCACACCAGCTAATATCTACACAGCAGCCCCTCTTCATTTGTACCCCTGATTTCCCAAAGGATGGATGATACATCGCCACTGGCTTTTACCCTAGTCAGTTGTTCCTTCTCTTCCTATATTCTTAAATATATCTTTTTGCCCAACTCTAGCCTTGGGTGGTGAGGACTCTGTGTAAGAGGGTCCTCTTACCATCCACACCTTCTGATAGTGATAGGGATGCCAATGGCACATGTGCAAATTTTTTGATCCTGCCAGAGAACCACAGAGATAAGCAAGAAACAACATGAATTTTGGATGAAGAGAGGATCCTGTATTAGCTTCCAGACACTATCTCTTCAGATAAATAGGCTGACTGGTAAGGGCCAGAGATTTTTCATCCTGTATCTAATTCAGTTTTTAAGGTGACAACATTTATTCCAACAATTATATTGAGCATCTACTATATGCCAGAAATAATTCTGGTTTTGGTGATAAAACAGTGAATAAAGCTGACAAATCTCATTTTTATGATGCTTGCATGTATGCTGTGTGTGTATATGTGTGTGTGTGTGAGCGAGAGAGAGAGAGAGGCAGAGCGATAGAGAGGGAGAAAGAGGGAAGAGAGATGGGTAAGGAGAGAAACAATAAATAAGATACATATATTAAATACTGTATTTAGGGTTATAACTGCCAGGGAAATGGTAAATCAGGGAATTGGAGCATGTATGGTGCGGGGTTGTAATTTTGAATTGGGGAGCCAGGAAAACTTCACTGAGGTGACGTTTGAGCAAAGACTTTCTCTTTCTACTAAATTGGTAATTTCTGGATAAGAAATAATTATTTCTATCAAATAATTGGGAGTATTAAAAAGATTTTACTTATAGTTCAAGAAAAATATATATTTTTAGAAATTTATAAGTAAAGCAGTAGGGTGGGTAGAGGAGGAAGAGAAGGGAAAGTTGGTGAGAGGTCACCTGTCATTGGAATGCTCAGAATTGCCTTCATGAAACTCGAAGGGCAATTAAATGTTTGAGATTCTCAGTAGATATCACTTTCCTAGATAGATCTATAGAGAAGCTTTGCTTCAAGACTACTAATAATCTGGAAGAATGTAAACACATCATGTCTGGTGATTGAGTGTTTGTTATATTAAATATAGTTCATAGGAGAATAGATGAGTGAGGCCAAGGACCCTGCTGCCACTTTTATGAGGCCTCTGGGGAAGGAAACATGACTAGGATTTGGAATCTCTGAGTTCCCTTACCTTGCTTATCATCACGTTCATTTCCAAAGGTTTATACCACACAGATGATACTCTAGTTAAATGCACTTTCTTTGTTACTGGTGAGGCTTTTGGCCCCAATTCCCTATCTGTTCTCTTACTTTGGTAAGGAGGGTTGGCTTTGAGAACTTACCCCTTTTATTCTTCTAGCCTGAGGCCTAGACTCCTGGTCATCAGAGTGCCCTGCTTCTTAGTCCTTTCCTAGGTTCACATCTGACCTCTGCCCTCCCTTTCTTATACTGCACTGAGAGTGGAGACATGGAAAAGAAAGTCAAAGTGGTAATTTGTCCTGACCCTCATCCATTTGTTAAACCCCCTTATCTACCTAAAGAGGGTTCCTGTGGACTCTAGTCCTTAACCCTTTCAGAGCTATTCCTGTCAATGAATGACTGGGGGAGAAGCTCCAACCTTAAAATAGAGCTTGGCCATAGGTTATTCATTTTAAGGACTGCACGGTATCCCACTGAACAGAAGTGTCTTAATATAATTAAATATTTAGTAGAGGGTGCTGAGTTTGTTTCTAAATTTTGTATTGTTTGTTTTCCTGTTACAGGCATGCCATTTCGACATACTTTTCCTACTTAAAGTTTATAAAAATATTTAACAAGTTTTTATTCTAATGTTACTTTAATTTTCTTTTTTTTTTTTTTACATTTTTATTCACTTATATTTTACTCTAGTATTTTATGTTTTGATTTTTTTTTTTTAAACCTTTGGGTATTAAACTTTATATATAAGAATTCTATTCAGTAATTTTAATGGTTTATTAGGTTTATTATAAAATATTCAACCATATTTTATATGAAGCATTTGGAGTTGATTTTATAATAAGGAGTGAGATAGGGATCTGATTTTTCATTTATCTATTTTTTCTTTTGTTGCTTGTGCTTTTGGTATAAGGTTTAAGAAACTACCGCATACCACAAGATCTTGAAGATATTTTCTTACATTTTCATCTAGGAGTTTTATGGTTATTGTTTTTATATTTAGGTCCTTGATCCATTTTGAGTTAATTTTTGTTTAAGGTGTGAGATAGGAGTTTTCTTTCTTTTGGATATGGCTATCCTGTTCTCTCAACACCATTTATTGAAAAGACTGTTCTGGCCCAGCTAGGTGAACCTTGTCAAAAATCAGTTGATTGTAGATGTGATGGTCAATTTCTGAGTTCTCGATTTGGTTCCATTGGTCAATCTGTCTGTCCTTATGCCAGTACCATGCTATTTTCACCACTGTAGCTAAGTAATATGCTTTAAAGTCAGGAAGTGACTATTATAATTATAATAAAGTTGTTTTCAGTTTGATGTTGTTAATTCTCAGGCTCATTTGCTGTTAGTTATATACCTGTAAGTAAAGACGTTGATTTGAATCATTGAGAATATATAGCTCCATCATTTGGATTTGTGTTTGGTCACTGTAACAAGACAAAAATAAAAATGTGTTAAACAAGGTACAGGTTGTTTTTTCCTCCCTCTCTCATGTAAATATGAACATAAAGAGTCCAGAGATGTATGGGGGTTCCAAAGTGTCAGAGAGCTACACTCCGTCCATCTATTACCCTTCCATACCCTTACCTGCTTTGCTAAGGCAAGGAGATATTTTTGGCTATTCGGGGCCCCTTCACCCTTCCAAATAAATTTGTTTATTGGCTTTTCAATTTCTGCAAAAAAGGCTATTGGGATTTTTATTGGGATTGTATTGAATCTGTAAACCAGTTTGGGTAGAATTGACATTTTAATGATATTTTGTCTTCCAATCCATGAAAACAGAATGCCCTTCCATTTATTTAAGTTTTTTTGGTTTCTTTTAGCAATGTCTTGTAGTTTTCTGAATACAAATCCTTTATGTCATTGTTTAAGTTAGTTCTTAAATATTTGATTGTTTTAGTTGCTATTTTAAATGGAATTTTTTTTCTGATTTCCTCCTTAGATTGCACATTAGTAGTATCTAGAAAAGCTTACAAATGGCAAACACATGAAAAAATGTTCAACATCATTAGTGATTAGGGAAATGCAAATCAAAACTACAATGAGATATCATTTCACACCTATTAGACTGGCCACTATTAAAACGTCAGAGAGAAATGGATGTGGCTCAAGCGATTGAGCTCCTGCCTGGTCCCAGGTTCGGTTCCCAGTACCTCCTAAAGAGAAGATGAGCAGACACAGAGAGCACACTGCAAATGGACACAGAGAGCAGACAGTGAGTACAAACAACGAGGGGGTGGATAAATAAATAAAATAAATCTTAAGAAAAAATGTTGGAAAACTGTAAATATTGGAATGGATGTGGAGAGAAAGGAATGCTTATTCACTGTTGGTGGGAATGTAGAATGGTACAACCACTGTGGAGGAATGTTTGGCAGTACCTAAGGAAGTTGAATATAGACTTGCCACGGAACCTGGCAATACCATTGCTAGTAATACACCCAGAGGATCTGAGAGCAGTGACACGAATAGACATCTCTACACCAATGTTCATTACTGCATTATTTGTGATAGCCAAAAGTTGGAAACAACCTAGGTGTCCATCAGCTGATGAATGGATAAACAGATTGTGGAGCGTACACACGATGGAATATTATGCAGTGGTAAGAAGAAATGAAGTCGTGAAACATATGACAACATGGATGAACCTGGAGGACATTATGTTGAGTGAAGCAAACCAGACACACAAGGACAAATACTGTATGATTGCCTTATTATGAACTAAATATATTATGTGAAATACAAATATATTATGTAAAATATGAATATGAGTAGAATTGCATGTATAAGACCATTTTTCTTTGAAGCTGAACAAATATAAGTTAGTACTACAAAATGTTAATATCAGACAAAAAAAATTATACTAAGTGAAGTAGACCAGACACAGTGCTACATATTGTATGATTCCATTTATACAAAATGCAAATATAAATCAATTTATAAAGATGAAATTATATTAGTGGTTATGTGGGTCTGGGGAAGGAATGCTAAGGGATATGGAGTCTTTCTTTTTGGAGTAATGAAAATGTTCTAAAATTTTTGAGATGATGAATGTTCAACATTGTGATTATACTAAAAGCCATTGATTATACACTTTGGATAGATCATATGGTATGTGAATATATCTCAATAAAACTGCTTAATAAATAAATAAATAAATAAATAAATAATTGCACAAGAATAGCCAGAAACAGTAGCTATGTACAGCATGGGAAACAGAGATTGTGAGGAGAGGAATTTTCTTGTTTGTCTGGTTTTTGATTATTATTATTATTATTATTGAAATGATGAAAATGCTGTAAATAATGATTGAAATGATGAACGAACAACTTTGTGATTATATCAAATACCACTGATTGTACACTTTGAATGAATTTATGCTTTATTAATATGCATCAATAAAATTGATTTGTTTTTTAAAAAGTTAATTTTCAAATTCCAGTGGTGCAAAGAGATTCTTCTTGTTTACATGAATGGAACATTATGGCAGAAATATTAGACTTGCCCAAAATGACACTGGTGTCATCCTTGGAGGCAGGGAGGAGGAAGGAAAGGTCTCATCCACCATTACTTCTGGGAGGTTATGGTACATTCTGAGGGTGGAGAGGAGGAGTTGATTGGGTGTTGTTCCTGTAGCCATTGGGACCACAAGGAATGGCAAGTCCAGTTCTGCCAGCAGGATCCAGGAGATGTAACTGCAGTGGGACAGGTGGGAGGGCTCAACTGTGACACCAGGCTACCTTAAAGAGAGGATGAAGGACTCTCTGCTTCCTGGGACCATTTGGGAGTCTTTCAGGAATGGTCATTCATTCAGGGCTACTGTCTGTGTGCAAATAACTTTCTTTTTCTTTCAAATAATAACACTAAAAACAATCTTGCACGTTCAAACACTATTTTAATGCTTAAATTCAAGCTATTGCAATATAATAAAGTTTCTTCTTTTTGCTTATTTCTTAAGGTTTAAAGATGGCACCTAATTTAGAAGGAAAGTATGGTGATAAAAGGAGAAAACATCTCTTTATTGTTTCACTTGGAACAGAATTTTCCCAGAAACCCCTGCTTTGTCTGTGTGTACATTCTTAAAGTTGAAGTACATTAAAAAAGGGTTTGCATTATGATGCCTATGTAAATATTGTTCACTACATATTCAGTAAATTTCATGACCCCTCATCCTTTTCACTAACACACACATTTATGCCCTTGACCCATTAGGGTCTGAGGTCAAAGGAATTCCCTTTACTTATAATCTTTCAAATGTTTCAAAATCATGCCACATTTGAGATTGTGTCATATTTAGACTATAATTTTTTTGAACAGCTTTTCTTTTCCTTGAGTTTCTAATCACTAGGTGAGGAAATGTACTCTTCTGCAGCATATTATTAATATCTTGCAATTTCTTCCTCATCCCATCTGTTGAATGGGATCAATTCATTTCTTTAAAAGTTTGCCATGAAGTATACTGGGTTTCTGTTCTAATTTAGATCAATTGCTTTATAGTTTGACTACACTGCTGTCATCCGCTGATTTATTTTTATTGAACTTTTGAGTCTTTCCAAGAGATTCTTATAGCTCAAGGCTCTTTCTCAGATTTCACATTTACTTTGTTGAAGTATATCTTCAAGTTACTTCCTCAGAAATGGTATACATGAAGTAAACTTTCTAAGTACTTTTATATAAATGATGTCTTTATTTTCTACTGCATTTGATTGATAGTTTCACTAAATGTAGAATAATAGTTTCAAAAGGATTTTCCTTAAATCTTTGAAGGGGCCATTTCACTGCAGCCTTTCTGCATATATTCTAGGCTATGGCTTCCTGTTCTCTGTTTTTCTGAAACCGAATGCCATTGTTTTAGTTTCCTAGGTTGCTTAAGCAAATACCATTAAATGGTTTAGCTTAAACAATGGGCATTTATTGGCTTCTGGTTTTGAGGCTAAAAGAAAATCAAGGCATCATCAAGGTATGCATTCTTCCTGAAGGTTGGGGCTTCTGGGGCTGGCTGCTGGCGATCCTTGGTCCTTAAGTTGTCACATGGCCAGGCACATGGCACTGTCCCTGGGTCCTGTTGATGTTCAGCTTCTAGCTGCTCCATCTGTGGTTTTCTCCCTCATGTCTGAATTCATTTTTTAAATAAAAGACTCCAGTCATAGGATTAAGACTCATTCTGATTGAGGTGGGTCACATCTTACCTGAAGTAGCCTCATGGAAAGGTCCTACTTACAATGGGTTCACACCCACAGGAATGGATTAAATTTAAGAAAATGTTTTTCTGGGGTACATATAGCTTCAACCCATCACACTCCACCTACCCTCTGGACTCCAAAAAGACATGATCTTTCTCTATATAAAATACATTAATTCTGTCACAATATCCCTAAAGCCTTATGTCATTTCAGAAACAATGCTTAGTACAAAGTCTCATCAAAATCGGTTCTGGGTGCGATTTGACCTGGAACACAATTCCCCTCTGTCTGTGGACCTGTGAAACCTAGAGAACAAGTTATCTGCATCTGATATATAATGGAGGGACAGGCATAAGATAAATATTCCTGTTCCCACAGGGAGAAACTTGGAAGGAAAAGAGGGGTCACCGGTCCCAAATCCAAAACTTCTGCAGGGCATACTCTATTACATTTCAAGTTCTGAGAGACATCCATGGGACAATATTTTGTCCTCTGGGCCTGATGGTGGCATCCCTGCCCCTTCCAAGTGCTTGCGCAGCAGCCATGCTCTCTCTGAACGCTGTGGTGAAGATTCCACCCACTCTAAGCATTGGGGTAGGGGCCGGACTTTCCACAATCCTGGGACCACAGGCTCCACCCTTTCAGAACACTGGGGTGGTAGCACTCTTCGTGAACAATGGGGCTACACCTTGACTGAAGTATCCTCATTTAAAGGTCCTGCTTAGAAAATGTTTATATCCACAGGAATGGAATAAATTTAAGAACATGCTTTTCTGGGAAGCATAGAGTTCAAACCACCACAGCCAAATACTGTCATTCTTCAAGGAATTTTTGGAGATCTCTTATTTGCCAAATGATCCCCTTTTCTTCATGGTAAGGAGTGTATTCCTTTTAAAAAACTGTAATTATCAATTAAACTGCATCCCTGAAGGAACAGGAGACAAACTACTACATTGCTTTTGTGCTTAATCTACCATTTTGAATAAAATAAAAATATTTGGCTGTCACTTGTGAAAATGCAAATACCTTTGGGTAAGGGTGAAAGGGGCAGCTAAATTTATCATGTGCATTCCAATAATCAAATTACTGTGAACAGTTTGAGAGAATAGTGAATCAGAACTGTACAAGGGTATATAATCAAGGCTTCATGAATAGCTTATTATAACAACTAGGAAAAGGATAACTATCTTTCAAACCAAAAGGCTAATGGTGGTGGCAACCAGGTTTAATTCTAGCTCAGGAGTATTACTTTAGTGCTGGAAATCTGTTTACAAGTTGCTATTGATTTTTTGTCATTGTTGGCACACACACATGTATATACACACACACACATATGTATACTTTATACATATGTACTTTTGAATATATATAATATATACTTTTAGAGGGTTTGAGTTTCAACTGGTTTCATTTTAGACACACTTCTATTTTTCTAAATTAGAATTTCTAGGTATTTGGTTAATGAAAGTCTTGGAGGTTGTCATTCATGGAAAATTTTAGGGGATGTGCTCATATGACCTTTGAGGAAACCAGGATCCTTTAACTCTTAGAAATGTTCAAACTTCTTTTCTGACAACACTGTGACCACTCTGCCACTCAATATTTGTTTCCCTACCTATGGTGTCCTGAAAAGAAGAATACCTTCTAATGTTTATCTTATCATGTAGATATTCAGGTTGACCATACAGCCATTTGAAACTAGAGTTCCTCTGACTACAACCCATCCATTCTGCTTCTGCCTTCACTCCCAAAATAGTTTCAGGAAATTATGGCTGTGAAGCTAGTGATTGACTTAGGTGAACCAAGACCGCTAAGGGAAGAGACCGTTTTCTTAGATTATCTTATGTTTCACCTCTCACCAAATCTTTGTTTCCTCCCATTTCTTACATTCCACTAATTGGGTTAATAGAGATTAGTTATTCCTGTTTAATTGGTTTAAATATCCAAGTTTCTTTTCCTTTCACCTACCTTAGGAGTGTTAAGGAAATAAAATCTGGAGATGGGTGGAGGGAAATTGCAAAGAGAAAGGAGGTTCTGTGGATGTGGCAATGGACTTAGAAGTGCAAGGGACTGAAGGAGAGAGGCCTAAGACAGCATGGCTTCCTTCCATGTTCTTGTCCCAGTGTGCAAGTGATTTAACCCCTGAGAACAGCTGACTGATTCTGCCCTTATATGCGGTTTCTGGATGTTCTCTCCTCTGTTTTGATGAGGCAATATACTTATTTTCCCCAAAATTTACCCCTCTGGGTTTGAGGGCCTGTAACTTAATTCCTGAGGTATCTAGGCCTCTTAGGATAACAGAGTTCAACCATATCCATATTGAGAATTCTGTCCACAGCTTCCTCACAGCTGGAGCCATATTTGATCAAGTGATGACTCACTGGGCTGTGTACTCCAATTTCCCTGTAAGAAAGATAATGAGAAAAGGAAATGCCTACAGGGGAAGGAGTATAGAGGTGGTTTTTGGATTTCTTCCTGAAAATATGAAGCAATATTTATCTTCTAGGCCTGTTTGTTGCTAGCTGGGGGTAGCAGACTTCATATCCTTGTTTAAGAAATCTTGCTTTGTTTTTATCCAGTAGAATTAGGGAAGAGGACATTTCTGAGTTTCTTATGTTTAGATAGATGCATATTGAACAAGTTCCTGGGTTAGGTTAGCTAATTTGGCCTCTTGAAGCAATGTGAATGTGGAGCCAGACCCTGGAAACAATGCAGGATAAGTAGCTTTGAAAGAATTGTGTTATAGGTCTCTTACAAGTCACTTTCAATTAGCTTTCTCTAATCTGTGTAAGGGTATTATTTTTGCTAATTAATAATTCATTTCATTCCTGGAAAATGAAAAGATTCGCATTTTGAAGTAATTTGGATTTTTGCATGTGCAGATTAAATTTGGGTAGAGTAAGCATGAAAAAGGAATTAACATTCACTGAGGATGTTTTATGTACCAGATATTTTTTTAAGTGCTTTAGTTTTTTTTCTTCATTACAACAACAACAACACCTCTATGAGAAAAGTAGTAGTAAGCTATTTTATAGTTGAGGAGATTGACTCTCAGAAAACTGGATTCACTTGCTGAAGCTCACTTAGATTGTGAGAGGTTGAGTTGGAATTCAAATCCAAAATTTTGTAATATCAAATCTAGGCTCTCTCCATCAACCTATAATACCTCAGAAAATCATGCTGAAATATCTACCTGGTCAGAAATGTCTCCATTACTGATCTGCTACAGGGCTTGGAAATTGTCCTCATCACTGAAAAGCATCATATCTAGAAGGTACCTATTAAAAATTAATTGTGCAACCCACAGCATATGTAGTATGGGGTTATAATAATCCCCATTACCCAATGATGGACTCAATATTAGAGTTAAAATGGGTCTTTGGGGGCATTTAGCCCCCATCTTCCTTTATTTAGTTGATTAAACTGAGATGCAGAGAAGCTAAGGAATGGTCTTGAAGGTTTTTAATTTGTGTGGTTAGTTTTATCAAAAATCAGGAACAGTGATAAAATTTGATTTAGGGAGCAAGGAAGGGGAAGAAAATTTCAGTGTTCAGGGTGCTTCTCAAAGGAAAGAATTATGGTAAATAGACATTGAGGAGTCATGGACTATGAGGCCATGACCTTTGATTCCTTGGGTGGAGGGAGTCCCAAGAGATAGGGGGATGCATTTCAGGGGGAAGTGAACATTGCAATTTTGCCAAGGACCAACCCTGTCCGAAGGCTTAGAGCACTATAAATATTTGGGAAGACATTTATCACATTCCCTCTTTCTTGAGAACTACTGTTGCTTCTCTTTTTCACTCAGAGTTAATGAAAGACTCAGAGTCAGACAAACAACAGTCTTTGAGAACAGTTTATGTATAATTTGTACATGGCACCTGAAAGTGGGGCATCAAAAATCAAGAGGTTAGGGAAGCAGATGTGGCTCAAGCGATTGAGTTCCTGCCTACCACATGGGAGGTCCCTGGTTCAGTTCCTGGTACCTCCAAAAAAAGACGAGCAAGAAGCGAGCTGGCATGGTGAGCTGATGCAACAAGATGATGCAACAAGAGACACAAGGAGGAATACATAATGAGAGCACAACAAAGCAGGGAGCAGAGGTGGCTTGAGTGATTAGGTGCCTCCTTCCCAAATGGGAGGTCCCAGGTTCAGTTCTCAGTGCTTCTTAAAAAGAGGACGAGCACACAACGAACAGACATAGCAAATGCAAACAACGAGGGGGTGGGGAGAAATAAATAAAATACCTTAACAAATCAAGAAGTTAAATTGTGACCTGTCAAGTGTTTGGCATGTCATTGTGCCCTCACGAGGCACCCACACAAATAGCATCCATTTGACATCCCTGGTTCTGGTAAATAGAGCTTTGAGAAATGAGGCAGGTCTTGCAAATGTGATAGCCTTCTGGCTGGAGGGGTCTGGCTTTTAGTACTCATTTAAATGTGTGGAAAGCCTTTTACCTCAAGCTTGAAAAAAAAAGAGCAACTCTTGTTCCTTAAAGACAGAAATGCTACTTTGCTTGCCTTAGCCTAGAAATAGCACTGCTGGCAAAGTTGGCAACTGTTCTGAGGAGAGTTGTGTGGCCAGCTCTTCAGGCTACAAGTTTAATGGTAACTGCATAATGATGTCTGAGAAAATCGAAAGGAACAATTACAGTTTGATAGAAACAAATATATAACCAAACTTATCTTGGGTACTTTTTGAAAGGATGCCCTTGGGTCTTGGGGAAGACATTCTGGTTACAGATTCTGGAGGAAAATCATAACCATGAGAAGTCACTCAAAAGGATCTGATGATCTGTGGTTAAGCCTGTGTGTGTAGTTGTGATTAGCTGGTCAAGGGATGACCCTTGGGGATGAGGAAGCCAAGAATTACATGCTGAAGTATAGGAACAGAACTGAGATTTGATGCTTGGACAGAAGAAGGGCATCATATTCCAGGGGCCCAGCACCCAGAACAGAGAGTGGGAAGACATTGTTTCTAAGCCCATCTGCACCACTAATTGGCTGCTTTCTCATGGAAAACCACCTAGCCTCCCTGAAACTCATTGTCCTTTTCTGTAAGAAGAAAAACTTCAACTAGATTATCTGAAAGGCTCTTGCACCTAAAACATTGCGTAGTTCAGCTGAAAAACACATTCTAGGTCTTTGGAATATTTAGGAGTATTTTTTTATTTTTAAATGTTCGTTGAGGGCCTACTAAAGGGTCAGGCAATTTGGTTGGTACCAATAAAATCTCAGAGTAACAAGTCCTAGTTCCTGCCTCTAAGAGATTGAAATATACCATGAAATTCAGTGATAAAGGAATATTTATCGAGTGTGCTGGGCATGATGCGAGATGAAAAAGAGTATAAAGCACTCTGTGACCCCTGCATTCAAGAGTCTGAACTAATGTATGTGAAATGATGAGAAGACAATTAAGGGATGTACTTTGGGATACTGAATATAAATGCAATTAGGATTCATAATGTGAGTTGTGAAGTCAGAGCAAGATACTGGGGGAGGAGGGACTTGGGGAGACCTTGGAAGAGTGCTAGGATTTGAAAAGGCAGAGAAGAAAGACAAGGAAATGCCAGCTGGGGAAGTAGTGTAATAATAGAAAAAATATTCATAGTTTTTCTCAGAAGCTCTGAGAGCTTCAGCTGTCCTCAGCCAAATGTTAACCCAGATGGTATATCCAAATTTCATAATTAACAGTTCACCCAGTCACCACAGGTGCTGAAATATAAGTCTCAAGTTACTTACTTATTTATTTTTTTTTGTGGGGCAGTTGCAGAAAAAGGGACAATGATGTAGGGATGGGGTAGAGGGGTGGGTAGGAGTGGTACTCTGGGCAGTTTTCCAAGATGGGTGAGTTTGATAGTTTCAGTGTGATATGTGTTTCTGAAACTGCTTGTTGGTGTCATGCATGTGTGCAGACAAGGTATCTGTTTTAGTAGATAGCCTCAGATGAGTTAACAAGGCTAGCAGATGCATAAATACAAAGGCACAGTACCTGGCACAAAGTCCTTCCCTGTTGCTTTTAGCTGAAGGAAACCTGGGCAAAGAGAAGTGGGTAACCAATCTGCAGGAATCAATCAATTCTCTGTTGAAAAAAAAGTCAGAGCAAATCTATCCTACTGAGGATGGATATGGGAGAAGAAGTAAATAGAATGAATATCCTTAGCACAGTTCCCAGCTATAGGGATGGAGCCCCACTGGGTTACCTGTGAGGTTGGGTTCCAGTCTTGAAACTCCCTGTCCCCTACACCATCCTCTTTCTCAGAGGCACATGGATGGTATCTGCTTTAAAGGTCCCCAGCAAAATTGCAAAGTAGACACTGTTTATCCATTTTGGCTGCTGCTTTTCTTTTCTACACCTTTCTCAACTCCCATGAGTAAAGGTTTAACTTGGGTTATTCATTTCATCCTTGGGGTTTTGTATGGAAACATCTCCCTGCTTTTGAAGTAAGATGGCAACATTGGGGCCCAGTCTCCCAGGTTTTAGATAATATTTCTCCATTAAGTTGACTTGCCTATTCGGATTTCTTTCTTTCTTTCTTTTTTTAAAAATATTTTAAATTTATTTTTAAAAGATACTTAGATTACATAAATTGTTATATAAAAAATATAAGGGATTCCCATATGCCCCACTCCCCAGACCTCCCACTTTCCCCCACATTAACAACTTCTTTCATTAGTGTGATACATTCATTGCAATTGATGAACCCATTTTGGAGCACTGCCTCTAAGCATGGACTATAGTTTACATTGTAGTTTACACTCTCTCCCACTCAATTCTCTGGGCTATGGCAGGATATATAATGGCCTGTATCTGTCACCATTTGGGTTTCTTATACTTACAGCAATGGTGATGATGCTTTATTGGGGGGAGGAGACCTGTGTTCTTGATGTGTTGCTACACTTTTCAGCTCTATACCAGCTCCTCCTTCTGGCAGAACCTACCACATACTTGTCTTCATTGACTGGGCATGGCTGATCCAACTGGCTAGGTAGACAGAGGCTTGTATCCCCTCTGAGAGGAAATAAGGACGCTACTGATTTCCTTCCTTATTTCTATAAGGTACACTGATTTAAAATGGTGTGCCTCAAAACACACAGCAAGCTGGGCCTATCCTTAAGCTAGAATGTTGGTATCCTAGTACTTGTCATGTCCACAGTTCAAAGGAGGCGTCTAGTATCGTGAGTAAAAGGGTGGGCTCTTGGGAAGGATGGCCTGGGCTCAGATTTCTGCTTCTTTGCTGTTTGAACTTGGGAACGTAACTCAGCTTCTCTGTGCCTCAGTTTACTTTTCTGTAACATAGTAGTTCCTATATAGTGTGATAATGATTGAATCAGTTAATATTTGAGAATCACTTAAAACAGTGACTAGAAAAGTAAGGGCTTGGGGGAAGGATGTGGCTCAAATGGTTGGGCGTCCGTCTCCCATATGGAGGGACCCGGGTTCGATACCCAGGACCTCCCGGTTAAAAAAAAAAAAAAAAAAAAAAAGTAAGGGCTCAGTACGTGTTAATGCTGCTATTATTATTATTATTATCATTATGACTCACCTTCAGGTACCTATATTTATTTTCTCATCCCCAGAACATTTACTGAGCATCTCCTACAGGCAAGGGCCCATCCTAGACATCAAATGATTAAGATACAATCTCTGCTCTCAAGGAGTTGTAGTCTAGTGGGGAAGACAAAAATATAAAATGATATGACAAGTGGAAGCTGTGGTAAGGGGCCATGGGACTAAAAGAGACGTTGTCTTCTCAGTGGCAGTAGCCCCTGCAATAAGTCCTAGATGTAAGTGAGGCAGAGGTAGGTACAGGTCTGTAGACAGCAGGCTCCAAGGCTTGGAGGCAGATAGCATGGTGCATGTGTGTCACTTTAAGTGGAGTTCAGAGTAGAGGGTAAGGGAGTGGCTACAGATGAGCCTGGAGAGATGGGCAGGGGCCACATCATAAAAGGCTTGCTTATGTGCCATGCTAAAGATACCAGACTTCAGGGTGTGTCTATGAATTCTAATAATGGACCCCTTTCCTCCAGGAACACAGCCCTTTGCCAGTGGTCACAGCTTGGCTAGTAGAAAGGATGCTGAGTTTCAGTCAGACCTTATGCAGTGAACAACCTGTACAACCATATGTAATGGCCCTTTGTGCCCTTCCTGAAAATGATAAAGGAGCTATTGGTTTATGGAAGGCAGTGACCATAACATCACCCTCAGACCTGAGCCCTCAAAACTCTTGTCCTGGGATGAATGTTTAAAGGGTTCTTCCAGTCACATTGCTGTCCAGAGGCAAAGAGACTGTGGGCCAAGGGGACATGTCCATCTAGAGCCAGTCTCTCCCCATTCTGGACCCCTCTTTGGCTCCCCAAGTCCTTGAGATTGCCTGACACACAAGGGCCCATATAAGTGTTTTCACTGGTTCATTTTCCCCAAGGGTGAACTGCCCCTGGTATATTCAGGCCTGGTCTGAGGGGTGTATGAGTGAAAGAGAGAGAGAGAGAGAGAGAGAGAGAGAGAGAGAGAGAGAGAGAGAGATTGTGTGTGTGTGTGTGTGTGTGTGTAGCTCCCAGTGTGGGAGGGAGCTGGGATGGGGAGAAAATGGGGCAGCAGTGGGCCGGAGACCTCTCTTGTACTTCTTGTCCTAGCCCTACAAATGTTAGGGATGGACCTGTTTAAGAATTTTGCTTTTAAAAAGTCACTCTGATACTATGTAGACAATAGACTGGAGTGAATTTAGCCTGGGGAAGGCAGAAGGTGCAGCAGTGTCTTGGTGAAAAATTACCAAGGCAGTGGTTTTAGAAAAGGAAAAAATAGGGATGGACTTGAGATCTATTGTAGAGGTGACAAAATAAATCCACAGGGTTACGTGGACACTTAGGATCAGGGTAAGAGAGAAGAAGAAATTAAGGCTGACTCCAGGGTTATGAGTTGAGAACCAAGTGGATGGTCATACCAGTCACTGAGAAGGAGGCCCAGCAGGTGATGCATTCAGAATGAGCAGGGGAAAATAAGGAGTTTAGTTTTGCCCATGCTGAGTTTTAGGTGCTGCTGGACATTTCAAGGAACTGCCTCGTATTGTTGGATGTGATAATAATGGCAAATGGTTACATCATGCTACTTACTAGGTGCCGGATTCTTTTCTGATGATAGCAACAGTATTAATCCAGGGTTTCTTAGCCTCAGCACTATTGACATTTTGGGCCAAATATTTCATTATTATGGGGAACTGTCCTGTGCATCATAGGATGTTTAGCCATTTCCCTGGCATCTAACCACCCAGTTGTGAAAGCCAGAAATGCCTCCAAGCATGGCTAAATATCCCCTGGGGGGTAAAATCACCCTCTGTCGAGAACCACTACTAAAAATTCACCTAATCCTCACAACAGTTCTGTGGAGTACAAGCTATTGTTATTAGTCCCATCATCCAGAGGAGGAAATGGAGACAGAAAGGGTAAATGACTTGCTCAAGGTCACACAGTGAATAAGTGGCAGAAGCAGGAGACTTCTGACTCTAGAGGCCCCCTCTAACATGTCCTCCATACTGCTGCTCAAGGGAAAACCTGGGCTGTAGGTGAGAGGTGAAGTCACAAATCATCCTGGAAGTCTATTGAAAAGAGAAAAGGACCCACTATGGAACCTGGGGGATACTATTATTTCAACAAAGGGCAGGGGCCTTGAAAGAAGACCAAGCAGACAAGGCTAGACAGTGATGTGGATAGAGATGCTGGTAGGAGAGAATGTGATCTCAGGCATTCCAGAAGAAGATGAAATCTGGTCTGAGGAGTAGGCATTGAGTCCGTACCGGAATATTCTTTCATTAAACTTGGCTTGAGGCAGGTTCGCCTGCGTTCTCAACTTCTTTAAATGGTGGCAGAGGATTGCGAGCTAAGGCAGTTTGTCAGCTGCTCTGTTATAAGCGGAAGCAGCTCATCTGCAAAAAGAGACAAGCAGGTTGCAAAAGTTAGGCTTAAACTTGGTAAGTCTATCCTTCAACAGAAGCATTTCCTCCCTCTTCAGAAGTGTTGTTTCTAATGAACTATGTGCAAGCAGAGAAAAAGAAGTTTGACTCTCCTTAATCCTGTTGATTCCGGAGTGCTTTCATCTTCCCTAGTTTCTGCCATGTCAGGGATTAGAAGGTGGTTGGGTTTGGAGCATGGAGGGGTCTCGGTTGCCCCTACCCCTACCCCCTTATTTACTTAGAAGGAGTGACAGAGACCTGAGGAATAACTGCCTAAGGCACAAGAACTTCCTGGCTGTGGTTCCCAAACTTAGCCGATCATCTGAATCACCTGGGGAATTTTTTACAAACACAGATTCTTGGCCCTCACTCCTGGAGAGTTTAATGTACTAGATCTAAGATTAGAGTCCACAAATCTGGTTTATTAAAAAGTGCTCAGGATGATTCAGAGGAAATACTGGGATAAAGCCTTCATCTATAATAGCAGTCAGCAAACTTATTCTGCAAAGGGCCAGATAGTAAATATTTTAGGTTTTGCATGCCATATGGTCTCTCTGTTGCAACTACTGTGCCATTGTCATGCAAAAGCAGCCAGAAACAATACATAAATGAATGAGTGTGGCTGTGTTCCAACACAATGCACTGAAATTTGAATTTCATATAATTTTCTTGTGTCACAAAGTATTATTTTCCCCCAGCCATTTCAAAATATAAAAACCATTCTTAGCTTGCAGGCCATACAAAAAGAGGCAATGGACCATATTTTGCCCATGGGCTGTAGTTTGTTGACCCGTAATCTACTATACTTTGGCACTTCACTGTAAATATTGACTAAATACCAGCTAATATAGCTTAGATTATGGACTTCACCATTTACCAGCCATGTGCTCTTGGGCAAGTTATTTTACCTCCCTGGGCCTCTGGTACCTTATCTCTAACTGGAAATAATTATAGTTCATGGTTCCCAAGGTTGTTGTGAAGATTAAATGAAATATTGTATGTAGGATCCTAGCCTATGCTGTGCCTGGGGATTCTAAGTACTCAGTACTTCTCAACATTTATATTATTAAAACTCTGATTATTGGCTATAAGTCATTGAAGGGCCACTGTCTCTGTGTTGGTCTTAATGAAGCTCTCAGGATGGATATGGGAACAATAGGACCTATGCTCTGTCCAGTGGCAGAAGTTATGAAGTTACCATTTGGTGATAATTTTCTAATGATTTCTAAGTTGAGCTTTGCTATGAGCTCAGAAATCCTTTGTAGGTCTGTTAGGTTTATTTTCTGCAGAGCTTACCAACTGGCTTTCAGCAGTGTTTCCTGATAGATGGAGGGGAAGAGAAGCAGTAAGAGCACCAGAGAAATATTAATTGCTGAAGAAATAGTAATTGCTGAAAGAGTAAGATGTCCTTTTTTGTTCAGTTCATCTGTTTGGATGAAAGAAAAATGTTATGATTATTTCTCTTTAAAAAGTCAAAAGATCAGTGGAATGGAATAGAGAGCCCATAAATAGACCCCCACCTGTATAGTCAACTTACCTGTGACAAAGGAGCAAAGGTAAGTCAATGGAGAAAAGGTAGTTTTTAAACAAATTGTGCTAGATTAATTGGATATCCACATGCAAATAAAAGAAGTGTAGGCACCAACCTTACATCATTTACAAAAATTAATCATAAACCTAAATGTGAAATATAAAACTACACAAATTCTAGATGATAACATAGGAGAAAATCTAGTTAAACATGGTTTTGCCAATGACTTTAGATTCAATACCAAAAGCCTGATCCATGAAAAATAAATTCATAAGGTGGACTTCATTAGGCCTAAACTCTGCTCTGTGTATTACACTGTTAAAAAAAATGAAAAGAGAAGCCAAAGACTGAAAAAAATTTATAAAACATATAGCTGATAAAGGACATGTGTCCAAAATATACAAATAACTCTTAAAATCAACAATAAGAAAACAAACAACCCAATTACAAAGTGGACAAAAGATCTGAACAGACACCTCACCAAAGAAGATATACAGATAGCAAATAAACCTAAAAAGATGCTTAACTTCATATGTCATTAGGAAATTACAAATCAAACAACAATGAGAGACCATTACATACCTATTAGTATAGCTAAAATCCCAAACACTGACACCACCAAATGTTTGCAAGGAAGGAAAGCAACAGGAATTATCATTCATTGCTGGTGGGAGTGCAAAATGGCACAGCCACTTTGGAAGACAGTTTGGTAGTATCTTACAAAGCTAAACATAGTCTTACCATATGTTTCCACAATCCCAAATGAGTTGCAAACTTAGGTCCATGTAAATTCCTAAACACAATGTTTATAGTAGTGTTATTTATAATTGTCAAAACTTAAAAGCAACCTAGATGTCCTTCAGTCAGTGAATGGATAAACAAACTGGTACATTCACATAATAGACTATTATTCAGAGATAAGGTCAAATCATGAAAAGACATGGAGGAACCTTAACTACATATTGCTAGGTGAAAGGCAACGTAGTAAATGATTCTAACTGTATTATATTCTGGAAAAGGAAAAACTATAGAAAAGGTAAAAAGATAAATGGTTTTCAGGGGTTTGAGGGCAGGGAAGGAGGGATGAATTGGTGGAGCACAGGGGAAATTTAGGACAGTGAAACTATTCCTCATGATAGCGTTACTGTGGATATATGGCTTGCATTTGTCAAAACCCACAGAACTGTACAATACAAAGGTGAACCCAAATATGAACTATGAACTTTAATTAATAATAGTGTATCAATATTGATTCATCAAATATTAAGAAATGTACCACACTAATGTAAGATGTTCATAATAGGAGAAACTGTGTGTGTGTGTGGCATGGGAAAAGAGAGAGTATATGGAAACTGTACTTTCTGCTCAACTTTTCTGTTATCCTTAAACTGCTCTAAAAATAAAGTCTATTAATTTTTTAAAAATGTAGCATTAAAACCATAGCATTAAGGGGGAATTGTGGGAAGATGGCAGAGGAAGAAGCTCAAAGAATCAGTCCCTACACTGGAACAGTTATTAAACAGGCAGGAACTGTCTGAATCAACTATTTCGAAATGCTGGAATCCAGTAGAACACTACAGCATCCAGGGAAGAGTGGGAAGAAGAGGCAGGCAAATTATGGTAAATGCCTGTAAATTGCTCTCTGTGTGGTGGTTGCTGGTGCCCATCCCTCACTCTTACAGCAAGCTGCCTTGGGGTCTGACCCCTGGTTTAGTTGCTGGTGCTAGGAGAGGGTTGTGAAAATCTCCAACTTCCCCCAAATTGGGGGGTAGGGGATGCAGGCCAATTGCTGATCACTGCTTTTGATTAGCTACTTAGCATGGCTAGGGCCTGGCCCTGAGAGTGGCCATTGTTCCAACCCATCCTGGACAAAGGAGGCAGAGGAGACTGTATGCCCCTCAGACCTGTGGAGGACAGTTGAAGGACTGCCTTGGCTGGCAGGTCAAGAAAGCACAGCTTTGGGGAGACATGGAGGAATCTCCTGGTACCCTTCCTGGCTAGTCATCACCAGGACAGTTTGGAGCCAGCAGGTACAGCCTTTGTGGGTCCCTTCGCCTTGTTCCATCTGGGCATAACTGACTTGGGAAATTTCTCTCTGGCCTGCCCCGGCTCCCAGAGTTTCCCTCCAGGCAAAAGCAGAGTAAGAGATGAAAGCTGTGTAAGTAATAATTGAGGCAGATAGCCTGGGGCAAAGGCTTAGTTGCTTTTGAGCCCTGAACTGGAAGACACAGGAAAGGGAGAAGATCTGTTTCCTGGAAAGTAACAAGGGGGCTTTCAAACTTCTACAAAGAGGGGAACTCCTAAAGCCACTAGTAAGCACAAGCCCAAGATAAGGCTCAGATCCAGAAACTACAGGGAGCACCCTATACTTCACATTCACCTTGGGCTGACCTTCCTCCTGATAGGAAGACTGAGCAATGACAGAAAGCACCAGCCAATGCAAAGCCAATTTGAAGATAGTGAAAGGTGATTTTGCTTAGATTTGCTTGGTTTTCTTAGGTCCTTACAATTCAAGAAAATCTGTCTTATCACCAGCTGGTTACAAACTGAAGAAACACATACCTCAAGGAATAAATCCCAGAGTTAACGTTTTAAAATATTAAAATGTATTGTGTACAACAAAAGACTACAAGACAAACAAAGAAACAGGAAATGATAGCCCATCCAAAGGAGGAGGCTAAAAATCCAGAAAACATCAATGACGACGACTGTGGACAAACCAAAGATTAAAAAAAAAAAAAAAGACCTTCAGTGTGTTCCAGCATGTTCAAGAAGAGGAAGGAAAATACTAAGAAAGAATTAAAGGATATCAGAAAAATAATGAATGAACAACAGGAGAATCTCAATAAAGAGTTAGAAATTTCTAAAAGGCACCAAACAGAACTACTGGAGTTGAAGACAAGAATTGAAATGAAAAATTCCCAGGAGGGTTTCAACAGCAGATCGGAGCTGGCAGAAGAAATAATTAGTGCAAAACACCAATTGAAAGACAAGACAATTGAAATGAGTCAGGCTGAATAGTGAATAGAAAAAGAACTATAAAAAGTGAAAAAAGAACAAGAAACCTCTGGGACATCATTGAATGTACCAATGTATGAATTATGGGGGTCCCTGAAGTAGAACAGGGTTGGGGCAGGAGGAATATTCAAAGAAATAATAACAGAAAACTTAAAAAACTTAGTAAAAGATATGAATATGCACATCCAAGAAGCCCAGAGAACACCAAACAGGATAAACTTGAAGAAAAATATGCTCCACCACATACTGATCAAACTGTTGAATACAAAAGAGAAGGAGAGAGTTTTGAAAGCTGCAAGAAGAAAGCTAGATGGTATGTACAAGGGAGTCCCAGTTAGACTAAGTACCGATTTCTCATCAGAAGTCATGGAGGCAAGAAGGGTATGGGTTGAAATACTTAAAGTGCTGAACAAAAACAATTGCCAACCAAGAATTTTATGTCTTGTGAGACTTTTTTTTTCAAAAATGAGGATGAGATTAAGACATTCCCAGATAAACAAAAGCTGAGGGAGTTCATCATGACTAGACCTGCCCTATAAGCAATGCTAAAGGGAGTTCTTCAGATTGAAATTGAAAGAACACTAGACAGTGGTTCAAAGAGGCATAAAGAAATAAAGACCTCCAGTAAAGGTAACTATTTGGGTAATTATAAATCCCAGCACTATTGTATTGTATTTTTTGGTATGTAGCCACACTTCTTACTCCCTACATGTGTTAAAATGAAAACGCATAAAAATAACGATAAATTGATGGTTCTGGACATACAATATATAAAGATATACTTTGTAACAAGTAAAAAAGGTGGGGGGACAGAGGGGTATAAAAACAGTGTATGTGTATGCTATTGAAGTCAAGTTGGTATCAAATCAAATCAATAAAACTAAAAACTGGTTCTTTGGAAAGATCAATGAAATTGACAAATCTTTAGATAGACTGCTGAAGGAAGAAAAAGAGAGAGGACACAAATAACTTCTAAAAACAATGAGTAAGCTCATGGAGGTAAACTCTATAGAGTATATGTTATTAGTAGTTAGTGGGTTGAGAATGGGAGCTGATGCTTAGTGTGTGTAGAATTTTTAATGTTTATTGTAAAAGTGTGGAAATGAATAGAGTTGATGGTAGTATAGTGAGTAAAACTAACACTATAAATGTGATTGTGGCTGAAAGGGGTAGTCTGTACATGTAACATGTCAATTGTAAGGACACGAGAATAATTTAGGGACTGTATAACAGTGATTTTGGTGGTGGATGAAGATTGTGGTTAATAGTATAAAAATATTCTTTTAGAAAGAGTTAGGAATAAGATGATACATGGGGAAATTACAACTAATGTAACTTATGGGTGATAGTTAACAGTAATATTGTAATATTTTTATAGCAATGGCAAAGAAGATATTATATCATTTCTAAGGGACAACAATAGGGAGGTAAAGGCAGTATGGGATTTTTCCTTTTGGAGTAATGAAAAGTTCTAAGATTGAGATGATGAGAGCACAACTCTGTAATGAAAATGAAAGCCACTGAATGTACACTTTGAATGGATTGTACAAAGTATGGTACTGTATAATACAGGGAATCCTGTGGTGGAAGATGGATTGTGGTTAACAGGAAAAGTATGAGAACATTCTCTCATGATCTATTACAAGTAAATAATACTAATACAGGGTGTTAATAACTGGGTGGGTTGGGGGAAAATTCACCAAATGTAAAATAAGTACTATAATAGTAATATTTTTTTCCTCATTTTATCTTTATTTTTATTATAAAAAATTTTATTAGAAAAGACTTTTAAACATTTTATATACATTTGAAATTTACTTTCCACAACCAAACTCAATCTAAAGTGTTTCTTCTGTAAGGTCTTTTTTAAAATATATTTTTAATTTTAAAAAAAGATACTTAGATTATGTAAAGTTACATAAAAACATAGGGATTCCCATCTTTATATATGCTAGATATTAGACTCCTATCAGATACATGGTTACCAGAATATTTTCTCCCATTGGGTACACTGCCTTTTTAAATTCTTGATAACCCCTGTTGAGGTGCAAGAGTTTTTAATTTTGAGGAGATACCATTTATTTTTTCTTTTGCTGCTCATGCTTTGGGTGTGAAGTTCATGAAACCATTTCCTATTACAATGTCCTGTAGGTGCTTCCCTACATTATCTTCCAAAGTCTTTATGGTCTTGGCTCTTATATTTAGATTTTTAATCCATCTTGAGTTTATTTTTGTATAAGGTGTGAGATGGTATTCCTTTCTCATTCTTTTGGATATGGATATTCAGTTCTCCAAGGACCATTTGTTGAAGAGGCCATTCTCTCCCAGTTGAGTGGGCTTGGTGGCCTTGTCAAATATCAGATGACTGTATATGTGAGGATCTATAACAAAACTCTTAATTCAGTTCCATTGGTTGGTATGTCTATCCTTGTGCCAATACCATGCAGTTTTGACCACTGTAGTTTTATAGTGGGTTTTAAAGTCAGGTAGTGTGATTCCTCTGATTTCATTTTTATTTTTCAATATGTCTTTGGGTATTTGGGGCCTCTTGCCCTTCCAAATAAATTTCATAGTTTGTTTTTCCAATTCAGTAAAAAATGCTGTGTTGATTTTTATTGGGATTTCATTAAATCTGTAGATTAGTTTGGGTAGGATAGACATCTTAATGTTTAGTCTTCCTATCAATGAACAAGGAATATTCTTCAATTTATTTAAGTCTTCTTTGATTTCCTTTAACAATGTTGTGTAGTTTTCTGCATATAATTCATTTACATCTTTAATTAAATTTATTCCTATGTATTTGATTCTTTTAATCATTATTGTAAATGGTATTTTTTTCTTGATTTCCTCCTCAGATTGCTCATTATTGGTGTACAGAAATGCTACTGATTTTTGCGCAATGGTCTTATAACCTGCAACTTTAATGAGCTTATTTATAAGTTCTGGAAGTTTTGTTATAGATTTCTCAGGGCTTTCTATGTATAGGATCATGTCACCTGCAAATAGTGAAATTTTTGCTTCCTCTTTTCCAATTTGGATGCCTTTCATATCTTTTTCTTGCCTCAGTGCTCGAGCAAGTACTTCTAACACAATGTTAAATATGAGTGGTGATAGTGAGCATCCTTGTCTTGTTCCCAATCTTAGAGAGAAAGCTTTTAGGATTTCACCATTGTATATGATGTTAGCTGTGGGTTTTGTTTATTTTTTCTAGTGCTTTCTTATTTTCTATTTCCTTTAGTTCTGCTCTAATCTTTGTTATTTCTTTTTCTACTTTCTTTGGGGTTAGTTTGTTGTTCTTTTCTAATTCCTCCATGTGTGCAGTCAAGTCTTCAATTTTAGCTCTTTCTTCTTTTTTTTTGATATATGTATTTATGGCTATGAATTTCCCTCTCAGTCTAGCTTTTGCTGCTTCCCATAGGTTTGATATGGTGTGTTGTCATTTTCATTCGTTTCAAGGTAGTTACTGATTTCTTTTGAGATTTCCTCCTTGACCCGCTGTTTGTCTAAGAGTGTGTTTAAATTCCATATCTTTGTGCCTAATCTTGTTCTCTGGCTCTTACTAATTTCTAGTTTCATTCCATTGTGGTCAGAGAAACTACTTTGTATAATTTCAGTCTTTCTGAATTCATTGAGAAATTTTTTGTGGGCTAGCATGTGGTCTATCTTGGAGAATGTTCCATGTGTACTCGAGAAGATTGTAGATCCCACTGTTTTGCAGTGTAGTGTTCTGTATTTGTCTATTAGGTCCAGATCCTCTAATGTATTATTCAAAATCTTTGTTTCTTTATTGATTCTCTGTTGAGATGTTCTGTCTAATGGTGATAATGGTGTATTAAAGTCCCCCACTATAATTGTAGGGGCATCTATTTCTCTACTTAGTTTTTCCAGTGTTTGCCTCATGTATTTTGAGGTGCTCCAGTTAGCTGCATAAATGTTTATTATTGTTCTTTCTTCTTGAAAGATTACCCCTTTTACTAATATATAGTGTCTGTCTTTGTCCCTTACAATACTTTTGCATTTAAATTCTATATTATCCAATATTAGTATAGCTACTCTCGCCCTTTTTTGGTTATTGTTTGCTTGTAAGAATTGTTTTTCAGCCATTACTTTCAGCCTTCTTGAATCCTTGGGTCTAAGATGGGTTTCTTGTAGATAACATATAGATGGGTCATATTTCCTTATCCATTCTGCCAATCTGTGTCGTCTATTGACTGGTGAGTTTAATCCTTTAACTTTCATTGTTATTACTCTCAAGGAATTACTTACATTAGCCATATTTTCTTTGGGTTTATATATGTCATATGTTGTTTTTATTTCTATTTTTGTCTTTTTAGTTGTTCTTACATCTCCTCCAACTCTCTCTCTCTCTCCTGTTTTTTCCTTTCAACCTGCAGCACTCACTTTAGTATTTCTTGAAGGGCAGGTTTCTTATTGGCATACTCTTTTTTTTTTAATATATTTTTTTATTTGTTTTTAAAATATACTTAGATTACATAAAATGGTACATAAAAAAGTATAAGGAAATCCCATATGCCCCACTCCCCACACCTTTCACTTTTCTCCACATTAACAACTTCTTTCATTAGTGTGGTACATTCATTGCATTTGATGAACACATTTTGGAGCATTGCCACTAAGCATGGATTATAATTTACATTTTAGTTTACACTCAATTCTGTTGGTTATGGCAAGATATATAATAGGCTGTGTCTGTCATTGCAGTGTCACTCAGGTCAATTCCAAGTCCTGAAAACGCCCCCATATTGCACCTCTTTTTCCCTCTCCCTGACTACAGCACCTCCAGTGGCTACTGTCTCCACATCAATGATATAACTTCTTCCATTGCTAGAATCACAATAAGTCTATAGTAGAATACCAGTAAGTCTACTTTGGTCCATATTTTATTCCCCAATCCTGAGGATTCTGGGATGGTAATGCCCACTCTGCCTCTAATTGAGAGGGGGCTTCGATCCCATATGACTGATGGACTCTCTTGCTTGCAGTTGTAGACTCCTTGGTGTGGTGGTTGTCCATCCTCATGGCATACTATCTTAATTTCTGTTTACCTGTGATTATTTTGAACTCCCCATCAGTTTTGAATGCCAGCTTTGCTGGATAGAGAATTCTCAGCTGGAAGTTTTTTCTTTTAGCACCTTAACTATGTCATACCACTGCCTTCTTGCCTCCATGGTTTCAGATGGAAAATCAGCACTTAATCTTATTGTACTTCCCTTGTATGTGATGGTTCTCTTTTCTCTTGCTGCTTTCAGTATTTTCTCTTTGTCTTCAGCATTGCACAATTTGATAAATATTTGTCTTGGAGTAGGCCTACTGGGATTTATACTGTTTGGGTTGCACTGTGCTTACTGGACATGTACATCCATCTCCCTCAATAGAGTTGGGAAGTTTTCAGCCATTATTTCCTCCAACACTCCTTCTGTCCCCTTTCCCATCTCTTCACCATCTGGGATGCCTATAGTGCGTATGCTTGTGTGTTTTGTGTTGTCGTTTAAATTCCTAAGTCCCTGTTGGATTTTTTCTATCTTTTAATCTATCTGTTCTACTATCTGTTTGATTTCAGATGTACTGTTTTCCACATTGCTAATTCTTTTCTCTGCCTGTTCAGATCTGCTGTTTTGTGCTTCCATTGTATTTTTGATTTCTTGGATTGTGCTATTCATCACCATCATATCCATTATCTTTTGATGTATGTTTATAATTTCTTCAGTATGTTCTCCCAGTGTCTTTTTAATATCCTTAATCTATTCATTCACTTCACTAAGTTGGTCCATGATATTTGTTTGGACAACTTTGATTAGCTATTCGATGTTTTGTACATCTTCCTTGTTTTTAGTTTGTTCATTCAACTGGGCCATGTCTTCCTGTTTCTTAGTATGGTTTGTATTTTTTTGTTGTTGTCTGATCATCTTTTATCTTGATGGGTTTATTCTGTTGATTAGCTTCTCTCCCTACTCTAGGGTTTTATTTAATTGCTGTTTTTGTGTGTGTGTGTTAAGTTTTCTCTTTGACACTTTGTTCCTGTTATTCTGTTTCCTCGCTGTTGTTTATGTTCCCATTGAAGGAAAAAGATTAGGGCCAGAGAAAGCAAAAGAAGTAAGAAAAGAAAAAAGATAATAATATTAATAAAGTAAAAGAAGAGGAACCATTTAAGACCTTGGAAAATGAATATTTAGCTCATGTAAGCAGTGTATAGTAATAGGAATAAAAAAGTGGAGTACCAACAATGAATTGGGAAACCGAATAGAGAAAAATATATAGAATGAATTAAAAAGCCAGAATGATGAGGAGAGAGGAAAAGAGAAAAGAAAAGACAAAACGAAAAATAGTTAATAAAAGAAATAAAACAGCATAGATGAGATAGAAATAAAAACCAGAAAAATTGAGGACTAAACAAAGAGGTGGAATGTAAGAACAACAACAGAAAGTGGAAGATAAAAAGATGAAGGAAGGAAAATAGTTAGTGTTGGTAGACAAAATCAGTATACACAAAAAAGGGGAAATCAAGGAAGAGGAAACACAGCAAACAAGAAACAAGCCAGCAGCACCTAATTAAAAAAAAAGGGGGGGGGCAGAGAAAGAGGAAAGAAAACCCAAAAAACAAACAAACAACAACAAACAAACTCACAAGCAAGCAGCCTAACAAAAACTAAGGAAAACAGCCTTCCCTCTTAGGCCCCTGAGGAGCTTCTCAGGCTGCCGATGTTCATTACCCTGAAGGTTTAGCCTTCCCTCTGCAGGTTTTGAAGCGGGTTTTAGCAAGTAAAATAAAATTAAATAAAAATTAAAAAAAAAGTAACCTTTTTTTTTTTTTTTAAAGAAAAATAAGAGACTTAAGAGATGCTAATACAAAAATAATGTCTATGTTCTCCCTATCCTAAAATATCAGCTGGATGTTTGATATCCCAGTGGATCACTGTTCTAAGAGGAGCTAGGAATTGAACTAGGGACCTCATATATTCAAGGTGGAAACTACTCCACTGAGCTAAACTTTCTTGTTGGGTCTGTTAGCTCTTCAGACAGCTATCCAGTCACTTTCCCCTGGGCAGGTTTGACTCTTTGCATTTGGGTAGATTCCTGCTGATTAGGAGCCTGTCTCTGTCTACTTTCCATTCTTATTGCTTTCTCTCCCAGGGCGTCAGGATGCAATAACCTGTGTGGGCAGATCCCCTCACACCCCTCCTGGTCAAGTTGTGTTCCCTTCTGAAATTCAAATGGGACCCTGGCCACCGAATTCACTGCAGAAAAATGACTCTCAACTCTCTTTCAGACCACCCCCTCCTCCCAGGGGACCCTAAGCTTATTAAGTGCTTCCTACTGCCTGGCTCCCTTAGGGGAGTTTAAAGCTTGAAAGTTTTCAGCACAGGACTAGTCAATTGCCTGACTCCACCCTCTCCCAGGCCACGTTTCTCTATCCCAGGGCGGTTAGGTAAATCTGGCTGCCTCAGCAGATTTGCCTCTCCCCTCTTCCTGTTGCCACCTTGAGCTGGCTGGTATCCTCCCCAAAGATCAAAGGGGTCCAGGCATACAAACCCACAGAAAGGAAACTACTTTCCATCCTTCGCCAGAACCCTCCCACTCTTGGAGAACACTCTCTCCCACTGGGTCGCGGGTGGGAGTCGGGGCTTGCAGCAGCTTTTTGCCTTGAGGGTGGGGCTTAGCCGTGTGCCATTTCCAGCCCCAGACAGGGGCAAGAAACTCATAGTTTTACCTTGAGCAATTTATTACTTTGTATAGCTTCCTCCAGACCGATGCCCTGAAGCCTTCTGCTCTATGCATTCCCAAAAAAGCTTACTTGGGCAGATCTTGCCCCCGCTCAGCCATTTTTTGTAAGGGGTATGATGAGTGTCCACTTAAACCAAAGCCATCTTGCCGCCTGTCTGTAGTAGTAATATTTTGACAATGCTCTTTAATAATTTTAAACAATTGTTTCACAACAATGCAAGGTGTTGGTGGTGGAGTGATGTATGGGACCCTATATGATGGTTATGCGTGTTTGTTTCATAATTTCACAATTTTTACTATACCCATATTATTTATGTATGTTCATGTATGAATGATAAACTTCAATAAAAAAAGTTAAAAAAATAAGAAATGAAAAGTGATGCATTACTACCAACTCCACTAAAATAAAAAGGACTATAAAAGGATACTATGAACAACTGTATGACAACAAATTAGATAATAGATGAAATATAAAATTTCTTAGAAACAGAAACCTCCTACACTGACTCAAGGCAAATAGAAGATCTCAACAAACCAATAACTAGTAAAGAGATTAAATTAGTAATAAAAAACCACCCAACAATGAAAAGCCCAGCATCAGATGGCTTTACAGGGGAATTTTGCCAAACATTCCAGGAAGAATTGACACCAGTCCTGCTCAAACTCTTCCAAAAACTTGAAGAGTAGGGAGCCCTCACTAATTCATTCTATAAGGTCAATAATCATACACATACCAAAGCCAGATAAAGATACCACAAGAAAATAAAATTACAGATCAATCTCTCTTGTGAACATAGATGTAAAAATCCTCATCAAAATACTAGAAAATCGAATCCAGTAGCACATTATAAGAATTATACACTGTTATAAAATGGGAAATAACCCAAGGGTATAGTATGCAAGCGTGTTCAATATAAGATAATAAATTAATGCAATATACCACATTAACAGAAGGAAGACAAAAAACCCCCACATGATCATCTCAGTTGATGCAGAGAAGACATTTGACAAAACCCAGTAACCCTTCTTGATACGAACACTTAGAGAACTAGGAATAGAAGGAAACTTCCTCAGCATGATAAAGGGCATGTATTAAGGGATCATAGCTAACATCACACTTAATGGTGAAAGACTGAAAGCTTTTCCTCCAAGATCAGGCACAATACAGGGATGTTCTTCAACATTGTACTAAAAACTCTAGCCAGAGAAATTAGGCAAGAAAAGGTAATAAAAAGGCTTCCAAAATTGGAAAGGAAGAAGAAAAACTTTCCCGTTTTGCAGATGATATGGTCCACCAGACTGGCCACTATGTCTTGTCACTGTCCATTTTGAGGACACAGGGAGTACCTTGAGTAGTTTGGGCTTGCCCATCTGACCTCTAACTATGGCCACAAAAGCCAGAGATCTAAGGGGCACTTCTTGACCATGTTGAGTGGGAGGGGTTTTATATTACTTATGTTAATATTTTGTGGAGTGCTAGCACCTTGAGAGGCTTGACAGAAAAAGGCCTCTGCAGCAAGTTTACTATATTATTTCTCATGGCTTTTGCTCCACAACACATGTGAGCATATTAAAGGCCTTAAAAGGTCATGCATTCTTAGATTAATTTTGTTTAAGTTAGTGATGCTCAGAATTATAAAAGAGATAATGGAACACCCCCCCCCCCCTTTTTAAGGTAATGCTTATTAACAGCAGCACCAATTAGCATGCTAGTCTAATCAACTCTTTTATGGCTATGAAAACTTTCTGTAGTAAATCCTGACATCAGATATACTTGATCATGATTCAATAAATACATAGAACAATACTCTCTGGTTTGCTTAATTCCTATAGCAAGTGCTTATTAAATGTTTTGTGGGGTATAGACCCATCAAAATGTAAAGGACAATGTAATTATAATTTTGTAGGGTGCTGTATTGTTTATACTTCAGGGGTTCACAGGAAGGAAGTGGTCACTGTGTTGAAGGAAGAGTTCCTGGAGGAAAGAGGAGGCCTGGCATGGAGGTAGGAGTCCTGAACTAAATTACCCAATACCAAGATCAGCGTATAAGCCTGGCTGTACTTATAGCCAGAGTATAGACTGGCTGTGTGATAGTGGTCAGTTGAAGCAAGTTTCAGTTGTGTCACTGAAGTCTAAAATTGGACCCCCAAGTTTCCTGTTTGATTGCTTATTCAATCAAACATTAATCTACGTACTGCTGTGAAGAGATTTTGCAGGTGGAATTAAAATCTCAAATCATTTGACGTTAAAATAGTGAGTTTATGTAGATAATCTTGACCTAATCACACGCACCCTTTAAAATCAAAGTTTTCTTCAGCTGCTGGAAGAAGTCCGAGAGACAGGCTCCTGCTGGTCTCAAGGAAAAAGCAAATAGCTCTGTCATGAGCTGCCAGTGGGGTTAGGGAACCTCTAAAAGTTGAGAACAATCCCCACCAGCAGTCCACAAGCAAGAAAGTAAGTAACTCAGTCCTACACTCATAAGGAAATGAATTTTGCCAATAGTAGCTGAGTTTGGAAGAGGATCTGAGCCTCCAATAAGACTACCGGGAGCTCGATTTCAGCCTGTGAGAAATGAGCAGAGGACCCATCTAAAACAGCTAACACACCGGACTCTGACCCACAGAAGCTATGAGATAATAATGTATGTTGTTTTAAGATGCAAAACATGTGCTCATTTTTTAAGGGAGCAATCGAAAACTAAAGTAGCTTATTACTTTACCTTGTCAAAGATTAACATTAACACAGCATGATATATGTGAAAGTACTCTGTATAGTGTACATATAAAGACCAGTGCACATATGAAAGTTCAAAATAGATCCTTTGATTCCCCATCCACCCCAATTCTGCTTCTCCCTGAGTCTTCCCTATGTCAGTAAATGTTACCATCTTCCATCGAATGCAAGCCTAAACCCTAGGAGTTAGCTCCTTTTTTTTTTTTTTTTTCCTTTTCTTTTTTGTCATTCTTCATATCTTATCTGCCAGCAAACTCTAGTTCTCCTAGAACACTGCCTGGCCTCCAGAAGGTGCTAAAAAATGTTTGTTGAATAAGTGAATGATTGTTAATTTTCCCCTGTGTTGTCACCCAGAAAATTGCATCCATGAGTTTTTGTCTTTTGGCTGTGTGTTGTTGTGGTAGATTTGATTTTTCTCCCCCAGAAATACTCACTCACTCCCTTCCCCACTCCCCACCTCAGTGGTAAGTGGATGCTTCCCTGCCTAATTCATCTTAGGTGTGGCCCTGGAACTGGCTTTAGCCAATGGAAGTAAGCGGAAGTGACAATCTGCCAGATTTGAACCGAGGTCTTAGGAGGCATTGGTCTTTCTGATTGCCCCTTTTGGAGCTTCCACATTTCTATGTTAAAAGCCCACACTGTAGGTATCTGCTCCAACTTGAGCTTAAGAATGAGACATGGAGCAGAGTTGCCACTCCACGTTCCACAGGCTAAAGCAGAGTCAATCTGGCTAACTGCAGGACTGTGATAGAGAGAATTATTGCATTAAGCCACCAATTTTTGAGCTGGTTAGTTATACAGTGTTAGAAAGGCCATAGTTGATGAATACACTTTTCTAAGGTGGTAACTTTTATACATCTAGGAAATTAAATGCCCTTAGTTCAGTGACTTGATGTTATTTTAAAAAGTGATTCTGTTAGTTAAATATACAAAGGACTCATTTTGAGACTAAAGAGACAAAAAATTATGAAACTGGAAGGAATGGAAGAAATCATACAGTTTGCAACTTTCATTTTGCAGGTAAGAAAACTGATGTCCAAGCATGCCCAAGTTTGTACAACTATTTCATTCTAGAAAGAGGACTAATATCCAGAGCCTGTGAAGCAATATACCTCAAAGACCCTAATGGGAGAACTTGATGATAAGGAGACCAAATTGCGTGTGGAAATCAGCTTATCTTGTAACTTTTTTTGACATATGCAAAGAGCAATAAAAAGCAACAATGACTTTGGGAAGCAGGACATAGATTTTAATATCCTTTGGGAGGAAACTGCCCTATGCACCTATTAGCACACGTATAATTACCCTTATTCAAAGGCATAATTTCAACTAACATTTATATGCTGATTAGACACAGCCTTATGTTTTGATCTTAGCTGGCCCGCAGGACCTAAATTTTGATTCGATTAAAGGAATAGGTGACATTCAATTGGAAAATCTCCTCAAGTTAAACTTCGTTATAGCAGTTAATTCCAAATCACTTCCACTGCTGCCTGTTTTACAAACACATCAGCACTTCCCTTTGATAAACTAGGTTATGCACTTTTTGGGGGCTTTTCAACTTAGATAAGGTTGGTTTATATTTTGCTGGATTTTCTAATTTGTGAGAAGCCACCTTGTCCCCAGAAATCACTTTAGACTACAAATTTGGATCCAATTAAAAGGTATTATCTTATTATACTGAGGCATAAGAGCGTTATAACTTCTAGGGACTTGCATATCATTAAGTGCCCCCACCCCTCCTTGCTCTTTTTGGTGAGCATCTTAGCCAAATATCACATTTATTGCCTTAGAAATTATGAAGGTTTTACAATGGTAACAATTCAAATCCAGGTATACATAATAATTAAATATATCCTATATTTAAAGGAAGCAAATTTATTGTATCATACAGATTCTTTTGGAAGATGGTGAACTTTGAATTAAAAAACAGCTTGGTGTCTGGCACAAAGTCAGCAACCACTCAAAATTAATATTTATATAATGACCAAAAGAAAGACATTGGGAACTCTGACGAAAAACCATTTACCAACCCACTTCTTTGTAGCTCTCTCAATGAGTAATTTACAATTGCATGCATCAAATCTGTTATTTAGAGCCAAAATCCACAACTTTGGGTTTCACATCAGACTAACCTATAGCAATTTTGAAAAATGCACAGTCCTGGGCCCCACCACTGAGACTCCATTCATTAGGACTGGTATATTTGTTTTAAAAAACAAACCAAAAAAACACACAAAAAACAAACAAAAAAACGATCTACAAGTTTTTCTGTTATTTGGCCACTGAATTGAGTTCTCTAAAGTTTTTGTTTTCATGACTTTGAATTTAATCAGTTTAATTCATTCCACTTTATATGATTTGCTCTGTAAACAGTGGAAAAACTCTGAAATATTACTTCTATTACCATTGATAATAAGTTATGCCGACTAACTTGTGTTTCAGTTACACAGATATGGTCTTTTAAGTTTAATTTCAAGAATTCAGTTTTTTAAAAGTCAAAAAATTATATTTGTATAAAAATTAGTAAAAATTTTTATCTATTCTGGGCTTTTCCTAGATTTTTAAACTCCAGTTCTACATTTTTCTTTAAGCTCAGGTATCTTTTGTTGTTTTAAAGTGTTTTCATATAGAGGTGGCTTGAATGAGTGAATGAATGAATTAAAACAAAATGAGATTTAATTTTCTAAGGCTGATTCTAGTACCCTAAATCATACATTAAAATAATTGTGTATGCATGAGGTTTTTGGATTAGATTGGATTGAAAAAAGATTTTAATTACTGTATTTTTTTCTAGACTTTTTATTTTCTTTTAATTAGAAAAATACAGAAAAGGGCAAAAATCTCCAGTAATCTCAGGATTAGGAATAAATATTACTAACATTTTGGTGTATATTTTTCTAGCTATTTTTTCCTATATCTATATGTCTAATATTCAAATTGGAATTACTTTGGAAGTGCTTTTTTGGAACTAGACTTGAAAAATAATTTATTAGTTTTTAAAGTATAAAATAATACATGGATGCTATAAAAACTTTAAAAAATGTTTTAAATTATGAAAAATCAAAAATTCACCATTTTCCTATCTTCTGCCAAATCCAATCCTACTTGCCACAGAAAATTGCTGTTTGGTGTGTCTTTTTTTAAGTCCTTTATCTAACAATATACTTTTAAAAATAAAAGTTTTAACTGCTTTTTATACCTTGTATGTTATAAATATTTCCATATTACCTTAAGAATTCACCTACAACTGATTTTTATTAGTTGCCGAGTTTATGTTCCATATATGAATTGCTTCTACCAAGTCCCCAGTATTCGAGATCTTTATTGATAAATAATCTTTTGTATGCCCATTACTTCCATAGGATGAATTCCTAAAATTTCTAGGTTAAAGCCTGTCAGTGTGTGTGTGTATGTGTGTATGTGTGATCAAATTTTCTTCTACTAAATTGCACTTCCAAGAGAGTTGTACCTAGAATCATACCTCTTTCCTCTTTGTCCTACATGGAATATTACTGTTTTTAAAAATCTTGGTCAGTGTTAACTCATTTTGATATTATTTACATATCTTTAATTAGTAAGGGGGAATATTTTTCACATATATATATTGGACATTTGCATTTCCTTTGTGAATTGCTAGCATGTGAGGTTGCCTTTAAAAATCGATCTTACCAATGTACAATACTTTAAATGATAAACATATTAAACCTTTTTCCTAATAGATCTGCTGAAAATAATTTCTTCTGAGTTTTTTTTGCCTTTTATTTGTGCTATGAGTTGTTAATTTTATGTGCTCAAGTATTTAAATTTTTAAAATTAATGATGCACCATCTTTTGGCATTTTTGCTGAGGAGATCACATATCTACTTGGAGATCAGATAAACATTCAACTATCTTTTAAAAGTAAACTTTTAATTTTAGAATAGTTTTAGAGAAAAGTTGCCTCTGAGTTCTGCACTCAGTTTCCCCTATTGCTAACATCTTACATTAGTACATTTGCCACAACTAATGAACCAGTATTGATATATTATTATTAACTAAAGTCCATGATTTATTCAGATTTCCTTAGCTTGTACCTAATGTCCTTTTTCTGTTCCAGGAGCCCATCCAGGATATAGCATAACAATTAGTTATCATGTCTTTGGCTTCTCTGAGCAGGGCAGCTTCTCAGACTCTCTTTGACAGATTTGAGGAGTACTGATCATACATGTTGTAGAATGTCTCTTCATTTTGGTTTGGCTGTTTTTTCTTCCATAATTAAACTAGAGTCATGGATTTGGGGTAGGAAGTTCACAGAGGTAAATTGCTCTTTCCATCATATGTCATATCATATATCATATCATATATCATATCATATATCATATCATATCATATCATGGGTACATGCTATCAACATGACTTAACACTATTGATATTGACCTTGATCACCTGGCTAAGGTAGTGTTTTTCAGGATTTCCTACTACAGAGTTATTAACCCCTCTCACTTTCCACACTTTACTCTTTGGAAGGAAGTCACTAATACTTTAGGAGTGGGGAGTTATGTTCCCCCTTCTTGAGGAAGAAGCATCTATAGAAATTATTTAGAATTCTTCTGCACAGATGTGTCTCTTCTCTCCCATCTATTTATTTATTCAATTATTTATTTATATCTGTGTGAATTTGTGGATATTAATTTTATGCTTTGGGTTATAATCCAACACTACATTATTTTGTTGCTCAAATTGTCCCCATTTTGACCATTAGGAACTCTTTCAGTTGGCTTCTGTGTCCATTTCACATTCCCCAATCATTTTGTTTTTGAGCATTTCCTTATTTTCTGACACTACAACATGCTCTGGGCTACTGCCTGGCCCTAGAATTAGTTATTTCTCCAAGAAGTTCTGGATCCTTTTATTGAAAAATGGTATTAGAAACCATGATTCAAGTGATGAGTGTGCTCTTTGCTGCTGGTAAATCATTGCTTCTAGGCTGTCCCAGCTGACAGAGCAAGGAAATGTACGTGTGTGTACTGCCCTGTGTGTATATACATGTCTATAATTATTTATAAATATGAGGTCATACTGATATCTTCAACTCTAATCCAGTATTACATGGTTCAGTCTAGCTTCCCCTTGCTTATCTGTAAATTCCCACTCCAATAGTGAGAAATCTGGTTCTCACCAACTGCTATACATTTACTTATTTGTTCAATACCAGTATATGTGTTTAGTGGGTTCAAAATTATAAAAAATAAATTAATTAATTAAAAAAAAAAGAAAGATGGGGTAAATTACTCAAGTGTGGTAAAATCTTGATAATTGTTGAAGCTGGGTGAGAGGTTAATGGGGGGTCATTATAACCTTCTCTCTACTTAAGTGCATTTTTGAAATTTTCAGAATAAAAACAATTTAAAAAAATTGTTAACCCATAACCCCATGGGAAACAACTGTATCAAATAGAGTATGATGCTTATTTATAGTTTCTTTTGTCTTTAATTTTATGGTACTGATCATTTCCAAAGTTACTTAGGTTATGTCATGCACTTGTAATAAAATTAGATTCTTTTATCATATCTGCATTCCATCTTGAAATCCCCCACCTCCTACTTGATTTTTTAAAAATTTGCATATATTAAGGCTCTCTCTTTGTCCTGTATGGATTTTGGCAAATGTACACTGTCATGTATCCACCACTACAGTACCATAAAGAATAGTTTCATGGCCCTAAAAAACATCCTTTAGGCTTCACCTAGTCAACTCTCCCTCATCTTCACACCCTTGGCAATTACTAGTCTGTTTATTGTGTCTGGAATGTCATATAAATGGAATCATACAATATATATAGTCTTCGAAGATTGGCTTCTTTCATTTAGTAATATACATTTATGATTCATTAATGTCACTGTGTAGATTTACCAATCATTCCTTTTGATTCATCTGTTATTTTATAGAATTCTTTTATGATTGATTTCAGTTTTTACATTTAACTCTTTGGTCAGTTTGGATTTTATTTTGGCATGTGGTTTGAGAATTCATCTAGCTTTCTCTCCAAATAGTTAATTAATTTTGTGTAAATAATTTATCGGGAAATTATGCCTCCATTGATTTAAAATGTTTTTCCATAACTAAATTCACATGTATGTGATGGTCTGTTTCTTAGATTTCTCTGAGACTTAATTTTTTTGTCACTTCATTCTTATGCCACTACCATAGCATTAGAAATATTATAGTTTCATTATATAACCTAATATTTGGTGGGAGTCTTCTTAATTATTCTTCTTTACAAAAAATCTTGATAATTTCCCCAGGTTCTTCTTCTGAATGAATTTTAGATTGATTCTCTTTATTATAAAAAAAACACATTGTGATTTTGACCAGAATTGAGTAAAACTTGTAGGCTAAATTAAGGAAGAATTGATAATTTTACATTATTGTGTCTCTCTTCACAGAGGCCTGATACATCTTTTCATTAAATCAAATCTCCTCTTATCATGAAGCTTTCTGCACTTGAAATTTGCACACGTATTACTACGTTTATTTCTAGATATTTTATTTTATATTTTCCAGCATTGTGAATTTTTGTTATTTCAAAAGGGTAATTTCTTATATGTGGGGAAGCTATTAATATTTGTATTCTAATAGTTAATAAGCTCTTTTATTAGATTTTAAGTTAGTCCTTCATAGAAAATACAGTATATATTTAAAGTGATTTTAAAAGCAATCACATCATATTCAAATAATGATGTGTTGATTTCTCCTTTCTGAACATGTTGCCTCTTCTTTTTCTCACTTTACTGCATTTGCTGGAACTTTCAGAGTGAAGTTTATAGACTATATTTGTCTTTCTTCCCAATTTATGAGAATGCCTATAGTGATCTACTAAAACAATGTACTATTAAGGCACTACAGATTCTTGCTATTTAAAGGGATTCTAAGAGAACATTTGATATACTTTTTACAAATGGAATAATTATCTATTGATTTATCTTTTGTAAAAAAAAAATCATACCTTTTACCTATCAACTGTACTTTCTTGTCTCCTATCCATATATTATTATATAATTAGAGATGTCTTGCTCTAAGAGCTGTCTTAGATCAGTGAGTGGTGAAAAGTGAGTAGTGTAGTGATATTAAATCTATTTGAGGTAGCGCATTTAAATGAACATAGCACTTTAATTTCCCACTTACTTACGTTTGCAGCTGCAGACCAGCATCAGTGCTGAAGTACATTTACACAGAAGTCTTTTTAGTTACCAACACTGACAGAAACATCATTTTGGCTGGAAATGTATCTGGAATGCAATTTTTCATTAATGTTCTTAAGCTTAATTATCAACAAATAATTCAGAGTTTGAACAAACTATGCCCCACTGTTTTTGTAAATGAAGTTTTATGGGAACATAGCCATGCATATCACTTATATATTGTCTATGGCAGCTTTTGTGCTATAGGGGCAAATTTGCATAGTTGCAACTGACACCTTACACTCTCAGAGGCCAAAATATCTATCATTTGGCCTTTTACAGGAAAAGTTTGTTGACCCCTGATTTAGAAGGACTATGAAATATAGAGAAAAACGTGGAAGCAGATAGTAGTTGGAGATTTTGGAACTTAGCTTCTTATTTCTTTGTATTTTCAAAGATTTTCTTAATATTTTTGCATAAAATCAGTGACCTGTATTTGGTGTAGGGCTGTTATAAGTATTGGTATGGCCTACTGGTCTGGTGTCCTTTCTGACTGGTCAAATATTTGTTCTTGTGGATTGGGGTCTGTACTATGCCAGTGATAAATATATTGACTATCAAATATATACTTTAATATTGACTCATTGAAAAACAAGATTTTCATTCTCAAGTGCCATGTAGCAATACATCCCTAGTTATTATAACATGAAGTCAATTTCAGAATTTTCTCTTCCATCTACTGGAGGGAGATGTCAATATCAAAAAGATAAAACTTAGTTTTTATTCAATGTCAATCAATAAATATCTGCTCAGTGTCCAATATCACCTAGATCATTTTTAAGAGTTACAAGAGTCAGAGTTATATAAACCCTTTGGTGGGCAGAAGTTTACAGACTAGGATTCTCAACAGTGAAAGGACAGGCCTCTAGTACTGGTCAGTTTAAATATAAGAATATTCTCTTTCCTTTCTTTCTTCCAAATTCAGCCTTTCCTTTTATCAGGAGATATCTCTGTTTTCCAATGTAGAGTCCTGGCAGTTAAGGTTACCTTGCTTTTGCATTTGTTTACATCAGTGATGGCTCAGAAAAACTCCCAGGTTCAACTAGTGACAAATTGTTACTGACTGTACAGTGTAATTAAAAAGCACAGGCATTGATTAGCGATGTGCTAAACCTGAGACCAAAAAGTGAGAGACCCAGAATAGCTGGCAAAACTTCTCATTGGATCTGTGTGAAATGGAAGATGTTTGCCCCTGCGGGCATGGCCTGAGTCCCATTGTGTATTTCCATTAGAGACCTGCACTGAATCTGAGAATGCCATTGATGTTGGCCTATTTATGAAAAGCTGTTGAGAGAGGTTTCAGAGCTAATTGAAAGGAGATGTTTCTGAACTATAGACACTTCAAACAACATGGTTCCAAATTCTATTTCAATAGTTTGGAAATCGGTTAGTTTTCCATCCTCTGCACATGAAATTAAACAAATGATTTGAAATGAAAGCTCCATTGGAATTCAAGATTTGGTTCTTTTAAGAAATTATTAATTGAACAGATGACTGGGTTTATTATAACAGTTCCTGCCTACATTTATCTGTGTTTTTATTATGTTGTCTATTCCTTTGTCCAGGGATGTCAGCTTCAGCTGCCTAATTCTACCTTGTCCTGATACAAAGCATACAGTTTTAACAGGATGCTGTCAGCTACTGTTCAATTACACATTTTTATCTTCCAGGTAAAAGGAAATTCTCAAAAAAAATTTTTTTTTGCAATAAAATAAAATAAAACAAAATAACAAAGCAACACCTTAAACATGCTTCCATGATATTTTTCTCAAGGTAAAATTTAATAGTAAAAAACTTGAGGGAGAGCTGAACCTTAGGCACACAAACATTGAGTGAATTTATGTGAACAGAATGCAAACATAATTATTAAAAAATGTTCTTCCCCAGGCAGTTTTCAATCAAGATCCAAAAGCATTAGCAAACATTGATTTCTCCCATAACACTTGTACTTATTATTGGATCTGAGTTTTGTCTCTTCTTAAAGCAGAAATTGAGGTCTGATAAGCTGATATGGCCAAGCTTTACAAGTTAGCCATCGTCCACGGATGTAGGAAAGCAGAGCTAGATGTGTAAGTGTTCCTTAAAGCAGAGGAAGAATCAGGTTCATTGTTGGTATCTAAGTTATCATAATTATTTTGTCCTTAATGTTTTAACAAAGTGGTATTTTTTTTCAATTGGGAAACTAGAGCCAGGTAATTTACCTGGTTAGGCATGTAGTTGGTTCTGGAGCAGAAGTAAGACACAATTTATCACTGGTCCCTTATTCTAGTGTGATTTAAAGCAAACAATAAGTCTGAAAAGTTTAACCAATGTGGAGAATACTGAGTCCCAGTTTCTATGACTGAGATGGATGTTTAGGTGTAATTGCCGTAACATCAATTAGATTCTACCACAACTGAGATAAATTGATCATTTGATGACTGAAGTAACTGGATTAAATTGGTAGGTGCAGTTACTTCAGCTATGTTTCTGACAGTAGTTTTACCTTAGGAGAAATTTAGTTGCTTGGTGACTGCTTGGCCTGACAACAGAAAATATCCTCAGATTATTCCTCACAGTGACTTGAGTACTTTGTAATTACATACTCTTGTCTGCTTCCTGAGGGCCAATGTGGCTTGGAAAGAAATCCCAGCACATTCAGAAGCGTTGGGACAAATGATAAAAATTTGAGAGAAAAAGGAGTGAGGCAGTCCTGGAGAACACTTGCCTTGGAGGGGACAAAGTTGGCTTGTGGTGGTATAGAAAACATAAAAGATTGCCTGATTCTTCTCTCTTCTCTGACGTGATGCTGCTTACCTTCAGCATCATGGCCCTAACTGGAACCGTGTTGGTTACCATCCCTAGCTCTAAGGAAGACTTTACCAGATGCACTCCCTGTGATTTTCCTGAATTAAAGCAGACCTCCCTGAAGGGCCCCCAAGCTTCCCTTTGAGTTTGATCCCAAGAGGAGTCCCTGGGGATGTCCTAGAATTGCAGTGCTTCAAGGGAGGTAAAATGCAAGAATACACCTAACAGTGGTGGAGAGTGAAAGAATTGCAATAAATGTGATCCTATTTGAATGGCACCAAGGAGAACATTGGCTACATGGGACTTCGTAAGTAATGATTATTTGACTGTTTTGAAAGAGAAAAGCAGCAATATATCTTAATAGGTTCTAATTCTGGTTATCTTATTACTACTTAAGCATTTATGGGAGAAGGGGTGAAAAGAAGCATTGATCAGGTCAAGGTATCATTGATCCAGTGCTTATGATGTGCCAGGCACTGTGCTAAGATTTACCTGCATGATCTCATTTAGTCCTTTTAACTATTCTGTGAAGTAGATACTGTTATTATTCCTATTTTGTCAATGAGGATACTGTTATGTCCAAGGTAAAAGTCACACACTGTATTTCAAATCTAGGTATATTGAGGTCTCACTGCTTTCATGTGTGCCAAAACAAAGCAAAAAGAGAGGGCACAAGAGTAGAAGGAAATGGAAAAAGAATTATCTAGATTACAGACAGAACTAAGGCTTGCAGAGAATTGAAGTCTCTGAGAGTTGTGTCTCCAAGCGATTTCCCCCATTATTTTCTAGAGTTAGGTATGAGAACTAAGCTTGTGGGGAAATGGAGTGGGTAAGTCATCTGACAAATCCAGAATCAACTCACTGATGTAGCTGAAATTCTATTACAGCTAATAGGAAGCCTAGTTGTTGGGGGCCAGAAGAGGAAGATTAAGGCAGAAGTTCCCTTTTAAATTGTAAATACAATCTGAGAATAGTAGTGCAATTGAGCAATTACTGAACATTGCTGTGTGTATTAATCAGCCAAAGGGGTGCTGATGTAAAATACCAGAAATCTGTTGGTCTTTATAAAGGGAATTTATTTGTGGTAGCTTACAGTTACCAGGCCATAAAGCATAAGTTTCTTCCTTCACCAAAGTCTGTTGCCACGTGTTAGAGCATGACAGCTGCCGACGTTTGCCAGGGTTCAGGCTTCTTGGGCTCCTCTCTTCCTGGGGCTTGCCTCTCTCTGGGCTCAGGCTTGCTTTGTGCCACAAGGTCAGCTGTAGACTATCAGGCAAATTGCTTGCTTCTCTTCCCAGGGCCTTCTCTCTTTCCTCACGACCAAGCTCCTCTGTATGCTACTTCCTGGGGCTCCAGCTCAAGACTCCGCTTCACAACTCCAACTCAAAACTGCTCCAACACTGTCCTTTGCCATGTCTTTTATCTTCGAGACCCCACCCACCAAGGGGTGGGGCTCAACGCCCTATTGACTTGGCCCAGTCAGCGCCCTAATCATAATTTAATCATTCCCAGATTAACAGACTAGTTTACAAGCATAATCCAATATCTATTTTTGGAATTCATAACTTCATCAGACTGCCAAACTGCTACAATGTGAATGAATTTTGTAAGAGTAGCAAACAACTTTTTCAAAGAAATTGATAAATCTGTTTTCTTCATGGAGTTTATTTTGTATTTTTTGTTCTTCAAAATATTTATTTTTTAAGGGCAGTCGGTTTATGTGGCCTAAAAAGAAAAAAAAAAATAAAGTATGCATGGAGAAGTTTCTCTTCTTGTCTTCACTGCTTCCTATAGATAAATCCTTCTGTTAAGTACTTGTATATACTTCCAGAATATAAAAGCAAATGCAAATATATTCTCTTATGAATCCCCTTTTTATGCAAAGGTAGCATGCCATTTGTGTGTATGTGTGTGTGTGTGTATAAGGTATAGACTACACATATAATTTCTCTGTTTATATGAGGAACAAACTATGCATATATAGTGTACACTGTGCTTTTTTTCCCCAATGACATATATCATGGAGATTTTTCCATATTAATTCAGAGAGCTTCCTTTTTCTTTTATACAGCTGCCAAGTACTCTGTTATGTTGTACAGATGTAACTTAGTTTATTTAATCATTGGTGGGTACTTGGATTGTTTCCATTTCTACACACAAATAAACTTATACAGATGTCATTTTGTGTGAGAAGGTGTACCTGTAAGATACCTGGCTAAAATTCAGATTACTGTGATAAAGGGTAATTATATTTGTAATTTGGTAGATAAGCCAAATTGTCCTCCAGAGTGGTTATACCAATGTGACAAACTATGGATAAAGCCTGATTTTCTGTATATAAGTGTTGACAGAATTCTATGAAAGGGAATGGCATGTTGGAAAGTGTAAAGGATTCCAAACCTGGAGATGTGGTAGGTTTCTGCATCACCCTGGGCCTCACTTCCCCTCTCCACAATGAGAGGGAGTAAGATGTAATACTTTATAAGGTTCCTCCCCCACCACAGGAAAATAGCAAAATGATATATTTCTCAGCATTATCAATGTTTCATCCTTAACATTAGCCTGATTCTGTGATCTCTTTCAATATCCAAACCAGTGTCAAGACTCTCAACAAACTTCACCAGAACAAGTTTCTGAAGAAAAACAATTTATTCATTACATTAGTGAAATGAATGAAACTTGGGTGCTGCCTAGAGTCAAGTTCAGCCATCGGATGGTTCAACCAGCTTAGAAGCATCACATTTCATGACAGCTGTGATATGAGCTGCAAGTTTGAGGGCCTGGGTTGTAGCTGGACTGAGCTTCATCAGGTGAATCACTGTGTAAAGGTGATGCGATTCCTGACCTGTGCTTCTGGCATACTGTCCCGACGGGGCAGGCACTGCCCGCCAGCCACAGAGAGCCCCTCTGCCTGGCATGCACTGTGGTGAGCTTGCCTGTAAGGATGCTAGAAGAAGGCATCTAGTTGACAACTGAAGGATGAGGATTGATTATATTAGGAATAGACTAAATCATACTATGTATGTGCTTGTTTGAAGACTGGGGAGGTATGCACTAAGGTTTTAAAGAGAAGGTAGCGGGGGTGGATGTGGCTCAAATGGTTGGGCGTCCATCTGCCATATGGAGGGCCCTGGGTTTGATCCCTGGGACCTCCCGGTAAAATAAATAAATAAAATAAAGAGAAGGTAGCAACAAGGTCAGTATTGTTTGGCATTTTGAATTTTCTGTTTTACCATCTTATTGCAAAATCACAGCCACTTACCATACTCCAAGGAGGTTGGTATTTGAATGAAGATATATTTATTAGGGGCTATACCACTATGTAAGTATTCAGGTCTTTATGTTCTAGTTCTGGAAACTTTAGCAATAGAGAAGAAGGGAAGCCCTCTGTGGCTCATGGGAAAATGGAAGGGATGGAAAGAAAATACTATTTGTTGAATGCTTACTGTCTGCCAAACTAAGCTGGCTGCCTTCCATGTAAGCAGAGATGGAATTTAGGTTTTGGTATCCCCATGGAAAAGGATTTTCGCTCTCAAAGTTCTGGACAGACCTGGGAAAGTTCAGACCTGGGAAAGGAAGTCTGAAATCGAATGCTGTACTAAGTATATACATTATTATATGACAGGGAGAGTACATTTATTGAGGAGCTGATTGTATTTTAGATGTTGTACAGAATGCTGTGGATGCAACAAAATTAATTGTTTCTGTACAGATAAATCTGCCTAGAACACTGAAGTTATCAAATCTCCATCTCTGCAAAGCTCCGTACCTATATTACTCCTTATCAGGAAAAAAAAAAAAAAAACCCACAGATAATAGTTCCCTAGGAGTAAATTTCTCTTCCTAGTTTCCCTTTTCATCTCACAGATAAAAATTGCAATATGAAAAGATAATTCTTTCCAACTGTCAGAACCCATTAGAATTTCTACAGCTTGATGCTCTTTAAGGTAAACATGCCGTATGTATTTACTGCAATAAACTCATCGTATTTACATTTTGGTTGTCAAACACTGTACAAATTGCACATAATTGCCTTCTCTACAGCTACACTCTTGCTATTTGAAACTTTTGAAAATCTTACTCATCTGGAATTCAGTAACAGATTAATTTTCCCATCAAATAAGGGGACAGGAAATTGTCTTCTGCAGTTGTATCCTGTGAGGATACTATTAATTAGAAGCCATTTCCTGCTCTAACCACTTTCTAGCAGCTCCCCCCTGAGGTCCAAGAGATGCCACGTGAAAGCATTTCATCTGAAGCTCTTGGTGGTCAGTAGCACTTGTCTGTGTGCCCAATGTTTGGAGATAGTAAGAATCCAAATTATTTCCAGATCTGTGTTGCCTTTCCAGCAGGGTCTCTCAGATTCAGCACTACTCACATTTGGGGCCAGATGATTCTTTGTTGTGGGGACTGACCTGTGCATTATAGGATGTTTAGCAGCATCCCTGGCCCCTACCCTCTAGGTGCCAGTAGTACCTCCTCAGTTATGATACCAAAAATGTCCCAGTCATTGCAGAATATCCCCTGGTATACAAAATCACCCCTGTTGCAGAGCAATTGGGATCATATCAAATATCCAAAGTGGGGCGAACCACTGGCAATCTTTAAACACCATCATTTGAATGAATTTCTTCCCTCTCTGTACACAAAGGCCAGACAAAACGGGCTCACACATTAGCTTCTTTTCCAAAATTTCTCACAGGGTTGGGTAGAATCAGAAAAGAGCATTGACCTCTCTGAGCCCTGTGTGTAGAAGTGCAGTAGCTCTAGTTTACAAATCCAAAATCCAGTTTTCTTTGCAGTGCACATGTATGGTGGCTTATAGTTCTAGGCATGGCAGCACAATTTATGTTTAGGGTTGGTAAGAATTAGAATTAGTACATTCATTAACTTCTATCATCATGTTTGAATGAGCTTGAAGAAAAAGACAATTGTTTATATCTCTTAAACATGTGTTTGCTATTTTGAAAGACAGATTTTTTCATATTTGGGGGATATGAGATGTTTGGCCCCAGTACTCTGTCTGTAAGTGTTGTTACTAGTATGATCTACCATACATACCCCTGTCATAGCAATTCCAACACTCATGGCACTATTTTCTTTTCATATCTGCCTCCTACTTGTAGAGGTCAGCTTCTTAATGGCAGGAACTTTTTCTATATTATATCTGTGTCATTGTCTAGTACAGGAAAATATGGAGCCATCATGACTGGGCTACACGTTCCATGAGAAAGGAACTATATTGAGTTTTGTTCACTTTTTTTTAGTGCCTAGCACACTGCCTGACACATAATGGGCTTTCAAAAAATATTTGTGAAACAAATGGATGATTGGGATTGGAACACTGTGATTAAATCATGGATGTGTCAGTCAAATGAATTTTGGCTTCAAGTGAATCTAAACTCACCGAATTTAAATGGTTTCAACTAGGGTTTGAGGGGAACAATACTTTGCCTCTCCTTTTATTTGCTTTTTATTTGCAACCAAAGAGAGATGTGGGAAAGCCCATCTAAATGCCTGTGAAAGCACCATGACATTTTTTGATGGATACATGCAAATGGGTGCGACCATAGCTTTCTCCCGATGAATTAGTTTCCTGTATCTAACTCAGTTAAAAAGAAGGAACACTTCTCTTTTATTTCTTTATTTTTATTTGTTTTTAAAGGAAGTTTAGCACAGGGCATAAGAGTACAGAGTCTCTTGTCAGACTGCCCAGGCTGCTTCATATCCTAGCCACATTATTTACTAGGTGTGTGACCTTACAAAAGTTTCTTAACCTTGGTTACTTTCTTTCCTTATCTGATAGACACTCAAGTTTGAAAATGGTACCCAACTTATAAAGATGTTAGGAGAATTAAATGAGTTAACGTGAGTAAAGTGCTTAAAACTTTTAAAGGGCATACCCTGTTAGATAGTACCATTTTTTTTTCAGATCAGGAATATATATATGTATATATATCCCACTCTATAGAAAGTCTTAGAGAAAGAATATCCAAACTGTCAGCTTTTGGAAGCATGTAAGCTTCATACCATTGCAGAGACATAGCTGATCTCGTGGCTTTAACAAAAATGAGATGCTAATGAAGAACGCAAAGGGAACAGCTTTAGGGGAAACAAAAGTATAACACAGCAGAAATTGTAGACTCCAGGGCCTTTCATTTTGTAAATATTTGGATTGGTGGAAATTTGTTAATTGAGGCAATTGATTTTCACCTGAAAATGGTAGCAATTTCTAATTCTTTAAAGCCTGAAATAACATCCTTTGGGCCAAATGGGGTCATTCCATTCTTAACCTCTTAGTGATATATTAACAGTAGGAAAGCATTTGGGTGCATATCTTAAAAAGTGCCACATTAACAAGAATATGCTCTGGGAAAAAAAAAAAAAAAAAAAAAAAAAAACCGACACAGAAAACCAAAACCCAATTCTGCATTTGTACTTGGCACTGAAAGGGGGGAAATGCCCCATGGCCTCCAGCCCCTGTCCTCCTCTTCAGCAGTATTTTAAGGTCTGTGTTTAATATTTCCAAGCCTACTTGAGTGATAAATGTAACTGTATAAAAATTACTTATTACAAGCTGTCATGTTGCCTCACTCACATCGGCTGGGCTGGAGGCATTGTACATAAAACTTGAATCTCCACCATGACAGCATCAGCCACACTGGCTTTAAAGTAAAATGCTTTCAGTCATGAATACAAAACATAATTTACCTTTTCATAATACTTCAGTTTGAAACACGTTGGAAAGCTCGTGTTACCGTCAGACCTGTACCTGAGCAGAGTGGAGAACCAGCAAATTCCAAGCTGTCACCTGAAACGCCCTGCTACTTTCCTGTAGTCCCTTTGAAGCAAACTTAAGCAGTTAAATTGTGGGGCCTCTAATTTTTAAAGTCCTATTTAGGCTTAATTCCTTTTTGCAACTCTGCAGTGACAATATGCTGTCAAAGTGGATTAGCTTTTTCTAAACTGGGATTTGTATGGGAATTCTTGACTGAATGAATTTTTCTCTCTGGAAACTCTCAGAACCCTTCTAGCAAGCATTTGTTCAAAAAGTCAGGAAACATTCATTAATACACCTATATTCTTTATAAATAAAACCCTTGCCCGTTTGCAAGCAGATTCCAGTCTACCACAAATGCTCTCAAACCAGTAAAATCTTCAAACTCGTGGTTCAGACCAGCGAGTGAGTCATTGCAGGCTGGGGACTGGTGGGTTAGTTTGGAAGCGCTGTTTAATCCAGCCACTGACTACTAGCTGCTGATGTCAGCCGGATGAAAATCGAATGTGAAGGTTCCAGGGAGACTCTCTGCAGCACAGCTGATTCATTGTGACTGTTTTTATGGTTGGTCATGATGCATAGAGTAAGTGAGATCCATATGCGGGGGCGTCTGCCCACCAGCCTCCCTGCCACATTGGCAGATGTGGCCCCCACCAAAATGCATTGGGAATGGAGCTGCAGATGCCTCCCGTTAGCCCAATTCCTTTTGACAATGTTCACATTCAGTTAGGGCCCAAAGTGCTTGTACTTGTCAATTGGGATAAATGATGAAGAGAATAGTCTCCCTGTGGAAACTGAAATAAAATGGCCAAAGGAAAGACTTTCCTTTACTACTTCTCCATTCTCCACTCCTAAGCACCTATCCTTATAAAACGGCTGCATTTGCTACTTGTCCTTCACTTTGCCAGATACAGCTGCTGGAGGAAAGATAGCTGACCTGCAGGGGGAATTCAGTAGCTTGAGCTGTTCTATTTTTGAAATCTGGGGGCAAGTGAAACTGATTCAGAATGAAAACTGTTAGGATAGGGAAGGTATTGCTACTTAGACAAAGACAACTCCCCCAGAAATATTGGTTTTGCATTTTGTGCATCTGTATAACATCTTTAAATTTAAAGCAGTATGCAAGCATTCTTTTTTATCTTTATGAAAACACAGTCAGTAAATATAATATATATATATTTTACCAGCAGGTTGAAGATTTCCCAACATGTAATCCTGGGCTTTCTTGTCCAGCTCTTTTCCTCTGGCACATGCTAACCTCCGTTCCCTCACCAAAGTTCCTTGTCTTAAGGAAATATACTCCATTCCCGACTTCATAGCTTCCCTGTGCCATCATTTCACCTCTAGTTTGCTAAATATTCACCTACTGATCCTTCTCCAGTGCTACCTCCTTTGATTGGTGGAAACTAGTTTTTTTAGTGATCATATCAAGTTATGGATGCCCATATTGTAAATCCCAGGTTGAAAAGGTAAAGTTTCTTCCCACTAGGGTTTGCCTTTTGTTACACATACCCTGGCAATGGACACTTGAACAAACATGTCATGCCACATTATATCATATCATTTCCCCATTTCAACAAATACTCATTTATTCATAGAAATTTTGCCAGTGGACTTTTCCTTATTATTATTTATTCTCTGTATATTTATAGAGTTTCACGTGGGTTGTATGTTCTTCTAAATGTAGGGATTCCTTTGATAGCTCCTATTTGAATTTAGAAACATGGAAGCTTGCACTGGGTCTAGATAGTTTTAGTTTGAGAAATTGAATGGGTCCTGATTAGATATGAATGTATGCTAAAATAATGTTTGATGATTTTCACAAGTTGTTTTTTCAAGTTTGTAAAGATTGAAGAATATTAGTGGGTTCCAGAATAAAATCACCATTATGAGATAGTCATATTAGGTCAGTGGTTATAAAATCTTCATTTTTTTATGACCCACTGAAGCCCCTGAGAGCATGTTTATGCATTTGCACTTTTACAAGTGTTCTATTAGTTTTTTCTAAATATATTAATTGTTCAGTAATAGTATTGAATATTATTTCAGAGACCACTTCTGATTGCCCTTGTTCATGCATATGCCTCTGAACCAGATAAACCGAATACATTATTTCAAGTACAAATTCAATTCTTTCTGAATTTGGATCATCAGCATGTGTATAGATTTACAAATACATTATAGCATATAGATATATGGGATACAAACAGGGTCAACCAGAGTATAGGGAGCATGTATTCATTAAATGAGAATTCATGTGATCTACCCTGAATTTAATTTAATAACTCTATTAAGTACCAAGGAGGATAAAGGATTGGTAGATGGTGCTAAGCAAGTGTTTTTTTTTTTTTTTTTTTTACTGCCAAATTGAACATTACATTAATAAGTAAGGTAGATGCTCAGGGAAGTGACAGAGTAATAGTTCCATGAAGAGGAGAGATGCGAGTACACTTTGGGAAAGGAGAGGGGAAGAGAGAAGGTAGGGAATCAGCAGATGCAGTATTTGGTAGTAAGACTCTTTGGAAGACCCTGAGGAGATCGGTCTGATTGTAGTAGAAAACTTGGGCTGGGCATAATGGGAGAAATGGTTGATCAAGTGAGTTTTGAAGAAATGTAACAGTAGAGGAGACACTGACTAGGTTGGACTTTGTCCTGGAAACTCTAGTTAACCAAAGATCCATTTGCAATGATGAAAATGTTTGTGTGTGTGTCTACAGGAAGGGAGTTAGTATTGAGTGAATATTGATATATGCTAAATATGGCTCTAAATGCTTTTAGTATATCATCTCATTGATTCTTATAGCTATGAAGATGAAGTGGGTATAATTATTTGAAGGTAGGTATAACTATTCCATTTTGCCATGAATGTTGTGGCTGAGAGAAAACACATACCTTCTCTAGGACTGTTCAGCAAGTCAGTTATACAACCAGAAGCTTAATATTGAACTATGTGACACCTGTCTCCAAGGCCTTGGAGACTTTATAGAGATGTGTGACTCATTATTTATATATAATGGCTCACTAATTTGTAAAATGTACTATTAGAATACATTGGGCAGATGTTTGATTTAACACATAACCTAGTATGTGGCACTCCTGCTTGCCAGTTTTAATATAGCTCTGGCAGATTAAAGTGATAGATAAAGCGTTATTAAAGTAATAGGGACATACCTCTTTAAATAGTGTTTCAATTGAACTTTCATCTCTTGACCTTCAAAAAATGCTTTTGAAATTTTTTCTTAAATACTTCTTTATTACTTTCTAGTTATGAAAAGTTCAGGATGGACAGACTGATATTGAAGTATTGTGTGCATACCTTTTTATGCCATGATCAGGCCCCGTGGTAACCACAAGAATGTGCCTGGCAGACCTCCTATTAGAGGGAGGTAACTGCCCAGGGACCCCAGCCTCTGAGCTTTGAAATCCATCGCTGGGGCCACATTGTCCTTGGGCTGCTCTCTCCAGGTACCAAGTGCAGCAGGGATACAAAGGTAATGGCTAGCTGGGAGATACCTAACTGCATTTTAGAGAGCTTTGGCATAAGGACTTGTCCATGGTTTTCCTGAGCCCTCCTTAGACTGCAGAGCAATCTAGGTCTTTTCCATCCAACGTTCTCTCCCTCAAAGTTCTCTCACTCAACGTTCTCTCCCTCTCTTTTTCACTCGGGTCAGACTTGAATCATGCAAGTTCTGATGGCTTCCCCAGCCTTTTCTGTCTCCCTCCCTATTTCCTTTTACACAAGCATTCCCTCCAATTCTACTTTTCAGTGGACCCGGACTGACAGAGGCATATTAATACAACTACCCATTTTCTCAAACAACTGAAATGGGGAAAATAAAATAAAAAATAAAATAATTTAAGGCCTCTATGAGAAATTGATAAACAGGTTTCAGAAGTTCACTTAAGAATATGTTAGAAGATATCTTAGGGCAAAATTTTAGTTTTTTTCTTGGTTTGCACATGGATATGTAATTTTTGAAAAAAAAAAATAAGCCTATAAAAATATTTTGAAACAAAAAGAAAAGTCTGTGACCCAAAAACCATAAATTTTATTTTAATTTTTGTATGTAACTGCTTGGCTCTTTACTTCATATGTGTATATTTTATGTAAACTCAACTACTGTATGTATAATATTTTATTGTCTGCTTTTTCACATAATAAACATTTTCCATGTGTCCATATAGTTTTAATATCTTTTTAAATGACTGCATGCTATCACAATAGTTTCAGTTTTGTTATATTGTTCTCCTATTAAGAACTTGTACATTATTTCCACTTTTTTTTTTGCTATTATAAATATTCTGCCATGATCTTTCTTAGGTAAAATTCTTTAGTTATGTTGAAAGTTTTCCTGAGCATAAATTACCAAGAAATGGTTTACGGGGCTAAGGGAGATGATAATTTTTGTGTCCATTCCTATATTTGGCTATTTTGCTTTACCAAAAGAGTGGTACCGAGCCACCACCAACACAAAATGAGAATTCCAAATTCGGCTTCACTCCATCAGCAATGAGCATTTCATATTACATAATTTTCTTCTCATCTGTTACAAGAAAAATGCTGTAAGCTGATTTAATTGGTACTTCTTTGATTATATACTTGTCAAATTGTCCAACACTCAAGATGAAGAGAATACTGAAAGCAGCAAGAGAAAATAGATTGATCACATAAAAGAAAAGCTCGTTAAGATTAAGTTCTGATTTCTCATCTGAAACCATGGAGGCAAGAAGGCAGTGGTATGACATAGTTAAGGTGCTGTAACAGTTTGGCATTATTTATGAATTCCAAAAATAGGTATTAGATTATGTTTGTAAACTGGTCTGTACCCGAGCATGATTAAATTATGATTAGGGCTTTGATTGGGCCAAGCCAGTAGGGCACTGAGTCCCCACCCCTTGTTGGGTGGGAACTCACAAATAACAGACATGGCAAAAACGGAGTTGAGAGTTTTGAGCTGGAGACCAGGAAGTAAGTACACAGAAGAGCAGAGCAGCTGAGCCTGGAGACAATCAAGCCGCAGGGAGAGAGACAGAGCCAGTCGCATGATAGTCTACAGCTGCCTTGTGGAGAGAGACAAAGCCTAGAGAGTCTCATAGTCTACAGCTGACCTTCTGGAGAAAACAGAGGAGCTGAACCCAGAGAGAAGTGAGTTCAGGAAGCCTGAACCCTGGCAGACGTTGGCAGCCATCTTGCTCCAACACGTAGCAATAGACTTTGGTGAGGGAAGTAAAGTATGCTTTATGGCCTGGTAACTGTAAGCTTCTACCCCAAATATATGCCCTTTATAAAGACCAACAGCTTTCTGGTATTTTGCATCAGCACCCCTTTGGCTGACTAATACAGGTGCTAAAAGAAAAAAACTTCCAGCCAAGAATTCTCTATCCAGCAAAGCTGGTATTCAAAAATGAGGGAGAGGGAAGCAGATGTGGCTCAAGCAATTGGGCTACCACCTACCACATGTGAGGTCCGTGGTTTAGTTTCCGGTGTCTCCTCATGAGGACAAGGAGCTGGTGTGACGGGCAGGTGCAGCAAGTTGACACAGCAAGATGATGCAACAAGAGACACAAGAAGAAAAAAAACATAATGAGAAACACAACAAAGTAGGGAGCAGAGGTTCCTGGTGCCTCCTAAAGAGGACAAGAAGGACAGTGAGCTGGTGCAACAGGCAAGCACAGCGAGCTGCTGTGACAAGATGATGCAACAAGAGATGCAAGAGGAAAAACATAACAAGAGACACAACAAAGTAGGCAACAGCGGTGGCTTAAGCGATTAGGTGCCTCCCTTCCACATCAGAGGTCCTGGGTTCAGTTCTCAGTGCACTTGCTGTGTCTGTTGTGTGAACAGACACAGCAAGCGCAAAACAACAAGGGGGTGGGGAGAGATAAGTAAAAAAATAATTTAAAAAATGAGGGAGAGTTCAACATACTCACAGATAAACAGAAATTAAGAGAGTTTGTCAATAAGAAACCTGCCTTTTAAGAAATACTAAAAGGAGTACTGCTGGTTGAAAGGAAAAAACAGGGCAGAGAGTTGGAGGAGAGTGAAAGAATAACTAAAAAGATAAAAAGAGAAATAAAAACAACATATGGCATACATAAACCTAAAGAAAATATGGATAATGTAAGTAATTTTTTTGACAGTAATAACAATGAATGTTAATGGCTTAAACTCTCCAATCAAGAGACACAGATTGGTAAAACAGATAAGGAAATATGACCCATCTATATACTGTCTACAAGAAACTCACCTTGGACCCAGGAACACAAGGAGGCTGGAAGTGAATGGTTGGGAAAAAATTTTACATGCAAACAATAACCAAAAAGGGGCAGGAGTAGTTATACTAATATCAGACAAAATAGACTTTAAATGCAAAACTATCACAAGTAGCAAGATTGAATTAGTCATCAAAAACCTCCCAACTAAGAAGAGCCCAGGAGCAGATGGCTTCACGGGTGAATTTTACCAAACATTCCAGAAAGAACTAACACCAATCCTGATTAAACTCTTTGAAAAAACAGAAGTGGAGGGAACATTGCCTAGTTCATTCTATGATGCCAACATCACCCAAATACCAAATCCAAACAAAGATGCCACAAGAAAGGAAAACTACAGACTAATCTCTCTAATGAAACTAGATGCTAAAATTCTCAACAAAATACTGGCTAATAGTATTCAACAACACATCAAATGAATTATACACCATGACCAAGTGGGTTTCATCCTGGGTATGTAAGGATGGGTCAAAATAAGAAAATCAATCAATGTATATCACATAAACAGATTGAAAGAAAAAAATCACATGATAATCTCTATAGATGCAGAAAAATCATTCAAAAAAATACAGGACTCTTTCCTGATAAAAACACTTCAAATGATAGGAATAGAAGAAATCTTCAAAATGATAAAGGGTATTTATGAAAAACCCACAGCTAACATCATATTCAACGGTGAAATACTAAAAGCTTTCCCTCTAAAATCTGGAACAAGACAAGGATGTCCACTGTCATCTCTCTTATTTAACATTGTGTTAAAAGTACTTGCTTGAGCACTTAGGCAAGAAAGATATATAAAAGGCATCCAAATTGGAAAGGAAGAAGTAAAAATTGCACTATTTGTAGATGACATGATCCTATACATTGAAAGCCCTGAGAAATCCACAACAAAGCTTCGAGAGCTTATAAATGAATTCAATAAAGTGGCAGGTTATACGATTAATGTGCAAAAATCAGTAGCATTTCTATGTACCAATAATGAGCAATCTGAGGAGGAAATCAAGAAAAAAAATCCCATTTACAATACACAACACACTGTTAAAGGAAATCAAAGAAGACCTAAATAATGGAAGAATATTCCCATTCATGGATAGGAAGGCTAAACATCATTGTCTATCCTACACAAACAGATTTACTGATTTAACACAATCCCAATAAAAATTACCAAAGCATTTTTACTGAATTGAAAAAGATAACTATGAAATTTACTTGGAAGGGAAAGGGGCCTTGAATACCAAAGACATACTGAAAAAGAAAAACAAAATTGGAGGAATCACACTACCTGACTTTAAAACCCACTACAAAGCTACAGTAGTCAAAACTGCATGGTATTGGCACAAGGATAGACATACTGACTGGAACCGAATTGAGAGTTCTGATACAGATCCTCACATATACAGTCAATTGATATTCAACAAGGCCACCAAGCCCACTCAACTGGGAGAGAATGGCCTCGTCAGCAAATGGTGCTTGGAGAACTGGATATACATATCCAAAAGATTGAGAGAGAAACACCATATCACACCTTATACAAAAATTAATTCAGGGTGAATCAAAGATCTAAATATAAGAGCCAAGAACATAAAGATCTTGGCAGATAATGTAGGGAAGCATCTACAAGATCTTGTATTATGAAATGGTTTCATGAACTTTACACACAAAGCACAAGCAACAAAAGAAAAAACAGATAAAAGGGACCTCCTCAAAATTAAAAACTTTTGCACCTCAAAGGAATTTGTCAAGAAAGTGAAAAAGCAGCCTACTCAATGAGAGAAAATATTGGGTAACCATATATCTTAGAGCGAATTAATATACAGCATATATTAAGAAATCCTATACCTTGAAAATAAAAAAACAAACAACCCATTTAAAAAATGGGCAAGTGATTTGAATAGATACTTCTCCAAAGAAGAAATACAAGGGGCCAAAAAGCACATGAAAAGATGTTCGACATCACTAGCTATTAGGGAAATGCAAATCAAAACTACAATGAGATCATTTTACACCCATTAGATTGGTGGCTATTAAAAAAACAGAGGACTGCAAGTGTTGGAGAGGATGTGGAGGAATGGGAACCTTCATCTACTGCTGGTGGGAATGCAGAATGGCACAACCATTGTGGAAGACAGTTTGGCAGTTCCTCAGGAAGCTAACTATAGAACTGCCATATGATCCTACAATCCCACTACTGGGTATATCCCCGGAAGAATTGAAAACAGGAATATGAACAGATACATGCACACCAATGTTCATAGCAGCATTATTCACTATTGCCAAAAGTTGGAAACAACCCAAATGTCCATCAACAGATGAATGGATAAGCAAACTCTGTTATATACATACAATAGAATATTACTCAGCTATAAAATGGAATGTAGTATTAACACATGGGATAACACTGATGAATCTTGAAGAACTTATGTTGAGTGAAGCAAGCCAGGCACCAAAGGACAAATATTACATGACCTCACTGATATGAATTAAGCAAATTGAACAAACTCACAGACCTAGAGTCTAGAAGATTGGTTTATGGGAGATAGAAAAGCAGTAGAGGGTTGTAAACCAATGCCCATATGGGCAAAATCTATGATAAGGTGGAAGGGTGTAGTTGTGCAGTGGGTGGGCATGACAGTGGTGGGGTGATGCTATTGGGTTGGGTGGTGCTGGCCTGTGAGTGGGGTGGTTAGGGTTGCACTGTCCATGGAACTGGGGGGAGGGTCACAAGAGGAAGCAGATGAACTCTGGGGATTTGCAGGTATGTGGTTAAAACTATAACATTGGTAATGTTTTTTTGGCAAATACAGCAGGAGAGGGTTACTGGTTTAGGCTTTTGGATGTGGAGGGGCACGTGGGACAGGGTGCACCTGGGACAGGCTTCCTGGGAGTATGTGAGTATTCATCTTGTCGTAGTGTGTTGTATCTGTGGGTGGAGACCCACACAATGAACGTGTGTTGGACTCCCATCCTGGGGAGTCCTACTATATTCTCAAATAGCGGGGCGGGAGTCTCTCAAGAACATAGGCAGTGGCTAATAGGGACGACAGGCCAGTATGTCAAGCCCTCGGTGTTGTTGCAAGTAATTATAAATCTTGTTCTTCAAGGAGTGAAGCTTGGTGGTTGCCGTGGATCCTGAGGGGAGGGGGAGGGAGGAATAGAATAGATAGAAAATGGGGCATTTTTTGGGGTGTTGGAATTGTTCTACATGATCTTGCTATGATGGATATAGGTGATGTTAAATTTCATCAAAATTTATTAAAATGTATGGTCCAAAATATAAACTATATGTAAATCATTGACCATGGTTAGTAGCAATGCTTCAATATTTGCACATCAATTGTAACAAATGTACCACCCACATGTAAAATGTTATTAAAAGGGAAAGGGGTAAAGGAGGAAGATACTGGGTATATGGGAATCCCCTATATTCTGTACATGACTTTTCTATAACCTAAATCTTCTTTGAAGATAAAATGAAAAAAATAAGACACTGAGGGAATAAAACAAGACAGCAGATCTTACAATGATGAAAGACATAGTGCCAAAGTTAATTTTTATTACTTTTTATTATTTCAAATTCTTTTTAATTTTTTGTATTTTATTTTTCATTTTTAAAACGATCATTATTTCATTTTCTTATTAATTTTATTCAGTTACTTTGTTGGCTTCATTTTTAAAGATGTTTTGGACCACAGAAGGGTTACAACTGTGGCAGGGGAGGATCATTGGTGTGGGGTGTCAGTGATGGGGGATCCATGGGAGAAGGTTAAGCTGGGGCATACCTATAAGGAATACAAAAGAGCTCAAGTATTCATGGGGCATTGTCATGGTGGTGGAGATCCACACAATTACTGAAAGAATATCCAATTCCCATCCTGGGGAGTTCTGCCACATTCTCTAATGGGACAGCAGGAATCCCCCAAGTACTAGTAAAGAAAGATAGACCATGACAGGCCCCTGATATTGATGACTGTACTTATGAACCTTTCCTTTGAAATTGAAACTTAGCCTAGTATTATAGGGTGCCCAAGAGTTACCTCCTCAGAGCCTCCTTGTTGCTCAAATGTGGCCTCTCTCTAAGCCAAATGCATTACCTTCCCCTGACATGGGACATGACTCCTGGGGATGAGTTTCCCTGGCACTGAGGGATTACTACCAAGCACCAACTAGCAATGCAAATGGAAAAAGACCTTGACCAAAAGGGAGAAAGGACAAAGACAAATGAGTTTATATGGCTAAGAGACTTCAAAGTAATTATGCATGTCTCAGCAGGATCTCATTGACTGCCACAGTAAATATTGCCTCAAATAACAGGACACTTGAGGGCTCCAGAGACATCCAGACACTATAGACAGGGCTGACAGGCTCAGGAGTTTGGAACCTGTCAGTGGGTCCTACTTTGCAATTTATGCTCCCCAGTGTGACAGAGTTGGACTCGGTTGTGGTTCCCCTACACATGGCTCTTCAGACCCTTATATTTGAACCTATAGTTAGTACTAGAGTTGATAGGTTTATGTCCAGGAGTCTTAAATCTTTGGGCTTTCCATGTGCCATTCGGATCTCGAATCTTAACAGAGTTGCCATACCTACTCTCCAGTTCATTGGACTCACCCAGGACAACTAACAAGGAAATGATTATAGACAATGACCATCCTAAGGAACAGAGAGTGTCTGCAACTGCAAGCAAACTAGTTCCATCCATCTGCCCCATGGGATCTAAGCCCCCTCTCAATTAGAGGCAGAATGGGCATCACCATCCCAGAGTCTGCAGGATTGGGGGATGAATGATGGACTAGGGTAGACTTACTGTTATTCTACTATAGACTTATTGTTATTCTAGCAATGGAAGAACTTCTATCACTGATATGGAGGCAGTGGCCACTGGAGTTTCTAAGGAGAGAGAGAGGGTAAAAATAGGTGTAATATGGGGGCATTTTCAGGACATTGAAATTGTTCTGAATGACATTGCAATGACAGATACAGGCGATTATATATCTTGTCATAACTTACAAAATTGTGTGGGAGAGAGTTTAAACTACCATGTAAACTATAATCCACACTTGGTGGCAATGTTCCAATATGTGTCCATCATTTGTAACAAATGTACCACACTAATGAAGGATGTTGTTAATGTGGGAAAGTGTGGGAGGGATAGGGAGTGGGGCATATTGGAATCCCCTACATTTTTTATGTATCACTTGTATAATCTAAGTATCTTTAAAAAATAAAATAAAAAAAAATTTTTTTTAAGTGAGGATCAGAACTGTAATCAAGTATGTGAGATTCTGAACTCTGAAACCAGATGTTGGGGCTGCTTAATAATTTCCTTCATCAAGAAAGAGTAGTTGAGGGAGCTGGGCAAGGAGGAGCATACACTGAGAGGGAACTGAGTGGAACCAACAGTGGATAGGAGAATCATGCAGGGGCTAAGACATCAGCCTAGGTCTGGCAGAAATATTGACTCCAGCCAGTCTATCAGTTTGCCAAGAGTAAGAAAGATGCTTTCTGTTGCATAGCACTGATATCTATGTAGCACAGTTCCAGGCATTCTCAATAATATTTAGTTACTGACCTACTGAAAGTCTCTAAAATAATATACAGCAACTAGGTTTGCTTAAGTCTTCTATCTCCTGTCTCTTTGCTCCACCATCAATTTTACCACTCCCTACTTAAATTTTGCAGATTCAGTTTGACTTCAATGGCCTAATGGGCATACAGACAATATCCTTCTGAATGTCCCATGCACCTGAGCATGATGTATATGGTAATCTTGTCAAAGGATGGCTTTTATGTTGGGAGTGTAGTACATTAGAGCACTAAAGAATTTTTTTTTAATTCAGGGAAAGATTTCCTAGGTTGAAGAGAAAAGCAAAGTAGAGCATAATTTCTCCACCTATTTGGAGGTGCAAAACCCTAATACTCATCCAACATTAGAAGTTTTACAAAAGTTCAAGTTTGCATATGCTCAAGTATGTAAATTCTCTCAACATTGTTTGACTTGAACACTTTCTTATCCACAAGTAAGTCACTAACCATCATTCACCAAATGTTATCTAGAAGAGGTATTTGATATTGATTTTTCCCTCCTCCCAACCTTTGGCTTATTTTAAAATGCTAAAAACACTTAAGCAAAGCTGTGCTCGAGGAAGGAATGAACTCAAATCATTCAAATGCATGAAATTCACTTTTTGAAATGCATAGATAAGTTCAAATTCTTAAAGAATGAAGACTTGTTCTAAAAACCAAAGTAGTATATTGAAACTTTATTTTGCCGAAATAAATCAGTCATTTCCAGCCTCAGGGCAACTTTCTTCTTTTGAAGAATAATACCTAAGGCCAAGTTTAGGATAATATGTAGCAGGATTCATTTTTAGAAAAGAGTCTTATGCAAGGTAAACCAGGGGTTTTATGGGCAAAGCTGAGCACAAGAATTCAGTAATACTTTCCATAGGTGCTTGGATATAACTGATCATGTCAGCAAAGACCAAAGTTAGAGCAACTGGAGAAGAGCATAGCTTCTCTTTTCTTCTAGCCATAGTCACACTCTATTCTTTTCTGACATCATATTCCTTAAGAGAATATCCTTTTATTGATTTGTCATTTCTTCCGGGAAAAAGTTTTACAAACCTCATTAGTTAATATTATCTAATTATTCTTTAAATCTCTTCAGAGAGATAAGTTATCTTTTCTCAATGGAGCATGGAGATGACCAGTCGAAACATTATGACGTCAGGCATACACTCCTCCAAAAAGCTCTGTTTAGTGAGGAAGAGAGTTGGTAATGATGCTATCTGTGTAGCTGTGGACAGCAACACTAAACTATTGAACCAGGAGTCAGCTGGATTGAGAACTGGCTTTAACACTTAAAGCTAAGTGAACCTATATGAACATATCATAAGAATAACAATCCTCAATGCCTTCATCCCAGGGTTGCAGTAAAAATCAGGTGAGATCATTTGTGTGAATCTGAGTTGTCAATTGTATAGCACTACACAAATGTAGTAGGCATTATCTCCAACATTTATTATGAACATCTGGACTCCTTGCTCATCTGGTACTTTTCTGAACAGAGAATTGAATGGCCCATCATGGGCTAAAACAGTTAGTTCATGAGCCACTGAGATAATGGTTCTAAAGACATCCTTGGTGTCAGGAAAAGATCAACTACTTGCCTGAGTTGTAGCCCATAGGGTACAACTCTGAAAAAAGGTTATGTAGCTTGTGACATAACTTTTAGTTGTTCAAGGAATCAGATACCTGGCCAGTGCCAGGGTAAGGCTAAGAATATGTCTATAAATATATCTGGGTGGGTAAAGGGCAGGGAGAGAAATTGCATTGGCTATCCAGAGTCTTTAACAGCCAGCTTGATTGACTATGTCCTCACTTCAGTCAAAATATGAAACTAATAGGAATTGGAAATATATAAATAACAAATTCCACTAGTACCTTACTGCTTGGTGTTATGCCCTAGTTCTCTCATCTTTATATTTTGTGGGATTCCATGTCTCAAATTAACTCATTACCCGTACACACACAGTAAACTTATTAATATACGATTGTGGAAAATCTAATAAGTATACCATTGCTTTATATTGCCCAGAAGAAAACTATTGCCAAGATTGATGTGTAGCGAAGGAATGAGATGACAATGGCATAATCTGAATAAGGAAACATGTGAATAGGGAAAGCATAAAATAGGAATACAACATACATGGACCCTTTGAAGACCATTTGGGAAAAGGGTTCTAAGGAAGACTTGAGGCAAAAGGGGAAAAGGAAAACAAGAAGAGAAGAAAAGGAAAAGTAATCTCAGAAAGAGACTAGAAATAAAGCTAAATTGATATTCAACTTAATAATACTAACATTTATATTGTTGCTTTCTCTCTGTGGGAACGCTACTTTGCACATTTCAGAGGGCACTTTCACTTTATAATCTAGCACTAGCTCCTTGGCAGGATATAACATGGTGCTATGTGCCAGATGCTCTTTCAAGCTCTTTAAAAATATTTACTTATGGTATAACTCTAAGAAGTCAATTCTTTTATTATAATTTCCTTTTTAAAGATGAGGTTAAGTAATTTGACTGGGCAGTGATGGACCAGAGATTTAAACCAGAGTGGATGGCTCTTAACCCATCTTCTTAAGGAAACTGAGATGAGGGCTGAAACAGATCAGGCTAACTGAAGGCTACCACGTGGCTTTCAAAGGTGGCAGAAAACCATTCGGACTGCAACCTGAACTCCAGGGTGGCAGGGACACTGAAGAGTTAGGCTGCTCACAAGAGCCTTTCTCATCTTGAGCAATTTCTACAAGGTGTAAATGAATACTTTGTAAGCATGGGATAAAATGACACACCACCTGGATTTATGGAACTGATATTTCCAAGTAAAATACAAAATGAACTAAATGGAATATTCACACAATTCCCAGCCAAGGTTTTTTGAGTCATTCTCAGGAAGAGTAGACTTAATCAAACCTGGTTCGGTACTTGACCATTGGCTACAGGAAGGTATGGACAAGAAAACAGATTCAATGATAATGAAGGCTCACCAATAATAATTTAGAAAGATGAAGCTAAACTTTTCAAGTCTAACCTTCATGAGCACCTTAAAATCCCCCAGCACTCCTGGGGAGTCTGGGTCTTGAATTTTTAGTTCAACCAAAAATATGAAGCTTTGCCATTTTAATCCTAACTAAAACCTCTCTTTGGTAAATATAACTAGGTATTCTAACTCTTGGAAAAATAATCCATACAAGCAGTTTCATATCCTCTTTGAATGTAATTGTCTTCTGCCTGTGGCAGTGTTGCCAAATCTCCTCCCAACCCAAAGAAATGGAAACGGCTATTTGGAGGATTAGAATGCACTTAACTTATTATTATTTTTATTTCAAAGAATTAAATTTCCACAAGCTCTGTTGTAAAAAATGAGATTTCAATACAAACTCATCTGCATAGAAGGGTTCCAATGACCTAGAATTTAAACTAGGACCTGTAGGAGATAACTTTCCAAATACAGTGGTGTCCTAGGAAAGAGAGTTCATTAAGAACTTGTAAGAGCCTTATCTATTTAATTTGTATCCAATGTGGTTGCATCCTTATGGCTCCAGAAAAAATGCACCTGTTCCAGGAAGAAAGAAAGCCTGGTAGTCAATGTAGAGTGGCTTGCCCGTCACGTGGGAAAAAGAAAAGCTCCCTCTTGCTTCTTCTTTCTAGCAACTCCCTTACACCAATATTCCTTATAACATAACAAAAAGCACTTTGTGAAGACAAATTGGCCCATGTATAGCAGTCTTTGTTTCCTGCCACAGGTTCATGATAATCCACAGTCTCTCATGCAAAACCAGACCATTAGGGCTCTCATTTTCTAAAATACATGACTCTTGGGGAACAGATTGACTATTTTTTAAAAAATAAGCTTTAGATTACATAAATGTTGCATCAAAAATATAAGGGATTCCCTTATGCCTCACCCCCTCCCCTTCCCACACTTTCCCACATTAACATCTTTCATTAGTGTGGTACATTTGTTACAACCGATGAACACATATTGAAGCATTACTACTAACAGTGGAATATAGTTTACATTATAGTTTACATTCTGTCCTGCACAATTTTATAGGTTTTGGAAAAATGTATAATGGCCTGTATCCATCATTGCAATGTCATGCAGGATGACATTGCAATGTCCCAAAAATGCCCCCATGATACATCCATTCTTCCCTCTCTCTCCCCTCAGAACCTCTCGTGGCCACTGCCTTTATATCAATGATACGAGTTCTTCTACTGCTAGAATAATTATTATTTTATTACAGATTGACTCTTAATAATATTTTAGGCTATTAAAAAACACAGTTAACAACTAAACATGGAGCATAGTATAGCAGTCAATTGCCTATACACGCTGAAGCCCAAGGGAACTCACTTCCCTGTACATAAGCAATTATTAGTACCATTTTGCAGATATGGAAAGTTAGGGTACATTGACTTTAAGTGAGGAGTCCAAATTCAGACATGTCATAACAGTAAACTTGGAGGGGCTACCATTGTTAATAATTAACTCCACAGAATGGGCTCTGTTCTATGGATTTAAAACTCCATTTGAATTTGCATTGGGAAGCACACATAAGTACACATAAATCTCATTATAGCATAAGTGTCAAGATGTGTTTTAATCACTTCCTATTTATTCCATTGATGAGAGTTTTCCCACCCTAGGATTATGGGGACAGTCCAACACATGACACCCCACACTGGACAAATGAGATCAGCAGCGGCTTATTAGTTACATATACACACAGCCCAGTGGAGGACATCACATACTACACAGGGCCACACAGGGGTTATACTCAGTAACAAACTGAACAACCAGGGGTTGTCGGAACCAGGCTTTGTTACATAAGAGGGTGAGGTGGCCCTTGGTTGCTTTTGGAGGATGTGACTGACTTGTTTGAATAATTCCTTGGGCTAGCAGAGAACTAAAGACCACTACTCCAGGATAAGAAGGAAATGTACTTGGTACATTTAAAACAGAGGGTTGTTTGGCTTAGAAGACCTTATCCATGGGAGCAGAATATGGAGGGGAATTTGCAGTTAGGCCATTCAAAGCCCTCCCAAGTTCAGTAGCTATCAAGGCAGCACACAATATTTGGCCTTATTATTTAAGCCTTGCTGTAGAAGAGGCAAGTACAATATTTACATTATACAAATTTTGTCTAAAATGAAAGTGGTACACTATAGAAACAGGATAGTTTGCAAACAAAAGTCAAAACACATATTTTGTTATGAAGGCACAAATGAAGTATGGATACTGAAAGTGGAATTCCCAGGACCCTTAAATCATTTATGAAAACATGAGAACATTTGAAATCAAAATTATCTCAGAATATCCAAGATATATTGCAAAATAAAGCATTATATAATTATTTTATGTTTTTGACTCTCTACAACAAGATTTGGCAAACTTTTTCTTAAAGGACCGTATAGTAAATATCTGAGGCTTTGCAAACACAAAGGTCTCTATCACAGCTACTCTGTCCTTGTAGAGCTAAAGCAGACAACAGGCATTATGTAAACAAATGGGTGTTCCAATAAAATTTTTTTTACAAAAATAGGCAGCATGCTATATTTGGCCCATGAGCTGTAATTTGGCAATCTATGCCCTAATATCAATTTTTATGCAACTAGTAAATATTATACTAGTCTCATTATTGTTGGAATGATTGAAAAGAGTTGGAAATGGAATGATTTCAAAGAGTTATTACCTAAGACAACTTGGTTATAGAGACTTTTAAATTCATCTCAGGGATCAGAAATTAGAGCAGAATTTTCTGATCTTACCATGTTAGTGTTACTTAGAATCTTATACTATTTAATGTCACACTTTACATGTTTCATTAACATATAAAAAACCATCGCGTGGGAAAAAATCCATTAAATGATTCAATGTGGAAAAACTAATCATTGTAGTTTATCTCTAGAAAGATAATACTAAACCTCATCTATTTACATTTATCCAGGAACATATAATTTTATTACTTACAGAACAAAGGCATAGAGTCCAACTGACAATGAAGCTGTTTAAGTTTTCCTTTGGATGGGTTTATAGTCAGACTACATGAAGTTCATAGCGATAGAAGGACATAACAGCCAAGAGAAGAGAACAGTTGCAGAAAAAAAGTGACAGCCACTTTCTCTAAATTAAGCCATCCATTTGTAATAAAGAAAGACAGGCTTTCCTAGGTAAAGTTATAAGTACCCAGGAAAATGTTTTATTTATATATACACACACACATTGCATCTATATTTCTCTCATGAATCTGATATGAACACTATAATGTGGTACAGATAGACATTTTCTAATAACTAATACTTAGAAGGATTACATCCTTTTGAATAGTTTCCAAATAATGTTAGTTTCCTGTTCTCTAGATATCCATCTAATAAAATGCAAATTTTTATAAATATTATTTTGCAAGGAACTTTGATATGTTTGAGTTCCCAAACAGGCTATGACTCTCCTACCAGTCACATACTTGATTATTTGTATGTGTGTGCATTTGTGAGTGTGGATTTCTTGTGACATTTCTTTGAATTCAGACAGCTATCACAAAGTTTCACTATTTTATTAGTTTTTATCAAAGAGCAAATTTTCAGATTTGTTAGCTATTTTGTTGTATTCTTTTTATCACCATTCCAATACAGATCGAGCTATATTTTCCTAAAAGTTTACTGAATATTAATTTTAATATTTCATTAACAACTCTATCAATCCCTATTTTGGGAAATGAAGGATAATTTCTGTCACTATTGTTATACCTATTGGAAAAATCTACAGTATCCAGGAAAATAAAACTTTCGTTTGCATGCCTATTTGTTTTTCAATCCAATATTTGTTGGTTGTACAAGCTAACAAATGAGCTTATAGCCCCATTGTTTAAAAGGTTTATATCATTTCTAGCCACAGCAGTATTGGTATGTTTTAAAAACTCAGGTGAATTTACATAATTTATAAATTATTCCCCCAATTACTTCATAATTTTTAAAAATAGAAATCTCCTGGTCCTGCTTTCCAATCCTTGAAATGTCTTTAAGCCCCATATAGCTCCACTTCTACCATAATAAGCTGAGTTTTCAGTCCATCACTTTAAATCCTCTATTCCAATTTTCTCCTACTATATTGCGTCTTTCCCTTCTGTCCCATCTCTCTACCAAAACCCAATCCTGGGTCAAACCTTCCTTTAGTTTCTTGTTGACTCTGTCAATTTACCACATAGTGGCTTAAAACAATACAAATTTATTTCTGGCAGTTCTGAAGGTCAGAAGGCTGAAATGAGCTTAACTAGGATAAAGTCAAGGTATTAACAGGCTGATTCCTTCTGGAGGTTCTGAGGGGAGACTGTTTCCTTGCCTTTTTCAGTTTCTATGGCCACCTATATTCTTTCCATCTTCATGGGCATTACCCCATTCTTTGTTTCCAAGCATAACATCACCTTCTCCTTTTCTGTTATCAAATTCCCTCTGCTTCCCTCTTTAAGGACATCTGTGATTTTATTTAGGGCCCACCAGTATAATCCAGGATAATATCCCAAACTCAAAGCACTTAACTAAATCACATGTGCAAAGTCCCTCTTGTCATATTAGGTAATATTCACAAGCTCCAGGAATTAAGACCTAGATATCTTTTGAGACCTACTACAGGACCCCCTCTGGCCCCCAAAGACTCATGTTCATCACATGCAAAATACATTTGCCCTATAACAATCATCCACAAAATTCTCAACTCATTACAAAGTGGAATGACCACTTTCTCTTTACCGACATGGTAGCTGCTGGGAACATAACACAAGTGTGCAGAATGGGGTCATTAGTAATTCATGGTCTCTTGAGTGGGTCTCAGGCTGCTTAAGAGCCCTCCTACATTTCCCTAGTCACCTCTCCCCACAGTTTTCACCACTGTTTCATGTTTTCTCTGCTTATATCAAAGTGTTTACCCTTACATTGCTTCCTCTTATCCTCCATCCCCACAGCCATTACCCTATTTAGGGCAGCCTTCCCCTTGCTCCTAAACTACTGAAAAAGATTTTAACTGATTTCTCCATTACCAATGGTAAGAATCATACCAGTCAGGAAGCTGTTCAAGTGGTCTAGGCAACAATTATGACAAACTGAATCCATAATAAGATAAAAGTGAAGAGGTGGATTAAGAAATATTTAGAGGAATCAATTGATAACACATTCTGAGGAAGGTGCATGTGGTAAGGAGGAAGGGAACTAGAAGAAAACAGGAATACTTCCCAATTTCTGGTGTGGGCATCCAGATCAATGGTGATGTCCTTCACAAGGATAAGGAATAAGATGCAGAATGACGTATGTTGGAGGAGATGATGAATGAATGCATGATGACTTGGAAAGCCCACAGTACACCCAAGTGATAACATCAACAAGCAGTTGGTCATGTTGTTTAGAATTCAGAATAAAGATCTGAGTCAGAAATATAGTATTGCACATCATCAGAATGTAGGTACTTGTAGCCACTGCCCTAAATAAGATCACCTAAAGACAGAGCCTAAAGTAGAAGAAGAAGAGAGCTGAGCAAAACTCCTATATTTAAGGGGTGAGTGGAGGAAGAGAAACCCATGAAATTGACTGGAATTACTCCAAGAATCAAGAAGAAAGATAGAAGAAAAAATGTCATGAAAGAAAAGGAGGACAAGAGTATCCAATTACACAGACATGCCTAATGAAATCAGGACTGAACATTGTCCATGGGCTGGCTGGTTGAGAAGTCATTACCCTCACTGGAGTAAAGAGATGGAAGCCAGGTTTTAGAGGACTGGAGAGTCAGTGGCGGGTGAGAAAGTGAAGACAAACCTGAAAGAAAACTCTATCAACAAACATGCAACAAAAGGAAGGCTAGAGAACAACAGAGGAAAGGCAAAGGAAAGGGAAGTCTGATTATTTTTTAACCATTATTTTGCTTTTTTAAGAGACAGGAAAAACTAGAGATGCTTATAAAGTAAGTGAGAGGAAGAAATCAAAGGAAAGGAAAATACAAAATTTGCAGAAAAGAAAAGGAAGAAATGGAGAGGCAAGGTAGAAAAGTCAAGGCGACCCAGAAAAGAAGTAAAATGATTGGCCTTGACAAAAGCACAGATGTATTCTTTAAAAAGAGAGAGAAAAGGGGGAAATGGAGACTTGTGGTTTTAATAACCTTTTGAATCCCAGAGAGCAGATAGAGTTCCCACCTGATAACTTTGATTTTCTCTATGAATTAAAGGTGAGGTCATCATCTGAGAGGTAGTTAGATCCTGAGGAAGATGCTAAAACTGTGGAATATCTATTGTTAGGAATAGAAGACTTAGAACATAGGAAAGGATCACTAAACAGAACTGAGCCCAGTTGATTCTGGAAATATAAAATTGTAGCATTGGGTATGAAATCAACAGTCCTGCTATTTCCCTCAGGGTTTCCTGTTAGTCCTACAGACCAAGAAGCAATGCAGGGTTGTAGATTTTTCTGGGAAGACCAGGCAAAAGGACAAAGGAAGAAGAGAATTGAGGCTGCAGATGTCTACCCAATTAATAACTTAAGGTGACTAAATCAAGAAAATCTGGGGGATTGGCTTAATACATCATATATCTGAAGGGATTTCCCAACTTCTCCCTATCTCTCTGAAAATATCCAAGATTTCCTTTAACAAGCCTTTTAATCCACTGTTAGAAATTGAAAGCTTAACATGAAAATACCTAGCTGAGAAAACATATTGCCTAAGGAATAATTATTGAAACAATTACCAAGTAAAAATCATGGAAACATATCCTCTTCTTGCGTGGAACATGCACAGACTTTGGTGTCACATGGAATGTAGGTTCAATTCCAATTATGACATTTAAATTCCATAGGGCATAAGAAACATGTCTGAACCCCTCTCAGTGTACATTCCCTCATCTATAAAATGGAGGGTTAAAAATGTACATTATTCACTTTGCATGAGCAATACAGGTAATACAGAGATAACCAATAATCAGTGTCCATTCACTGTTTTGACATAGGAACAATTTAAAAAGCAAAGATGCACAACATCCAAAATATGAGGTTACTCTTCAGTTGGGAAAATGATACAAGTTAAAGATAGACTTCACTGTTCATAAATTAGCCTAGAGCTAAAGGTTTTCACTGTCTGCTATTCAAGATGAAAGAAAAATATTCAATGAGGTATTGATGTGCAAGAAGGACAACCTAAAAAGACCAATTTTGTTGTGCCTTAAGACAAATAGCAGCAGTGGTCCACCTGGTTTGTGCATATTTCTTATATTAGCACAGCCAAATTCATGAAAATGGCACTGCATTCTCATTTTCTTGACTGCATCATTGTTATTAAAAAAAAAAAAAAAAAAAAAAAAGACAGATCTCTTGTGTCACCTTACTCTTAGACCATGCATATTAATCTTTGCTTCTTTTAAGAAAGCAGTACAAAATGTTTTCTTTCTTCTTTCTTACATGTCCTTAAAAAGGCCCTGAAATGCACACCTCCATGAGTGTTTCCCATGGAGTGAAGGAAGCTGCCTTTTTTTTTTTTTTTAGAGGACCAAAGCATAACCTTGAGACCACCCTCCCAAGTAAGAGATAAAACACTTCAAGGACTGTTGAGCACTCAGCAAATTTTCACAGTGGATCAGTAAGACGTTATTTAGCACAGGTGTTTAATTATGATGCATTAGGGAAATGGGTAGTGTTCAATGGCCCTCAAACACTAACCTCCACCTGTGCAGAGGTCTAGCATTAGTTCATGGAGTGATACTATCGAGGGAAGTGTTTGTACTCCAATCCTGCTCAAGGGTCTTTCTTTTCTTAGTTGGTACAACCATGTTCACGGCCAGGAAGCTCCAGATTTTCCCCACATGAGCAGGTCCATTGTGCAAGTTTATAATCTGCTTCTGGGTTATTTATCCTGGAATTAGCTACTTCTAAAGGATGTTAAAAATCAGAATAATTTAAGATGCCCTGCAGAGAAAGTCTCTCTGGTATCTTCCTAGGACTCTAACTTCACAAAAAGAAAAGTAAACCAATGTACTGGTCAGAATAACCAAACAAGTTAATCTCGTGATTCATCCTCAAACCATAGCCAATTACCTTCAGCTAGTCTGGGTACCATTCCATAGTCATGCCCCCTCATGAGGACACATTTATTAAGCACGGTCCTTAGTACTTTATATACCACATCTTAAGTAAATCCTATGAGATAGCTATTATTATAATTTCTATTTTGCTGATGAGAAAACTAATGTTAAGGATTATTACATCATCACTTCCCAAAGTCAGTGCTTATATTTTTACATGGGCTTAACTGGTCTCCAAATACCTACAGTGTAGGTAAAACAATAATGTAGGCAAAGTTGGTCTCCAGAAATCCCAAGCCTAACACCCACCCATGCCACCTCAGCACTCCTTTCTTTCTATTTCAGTCAATTCCCTTCTCCATCTCCCTAATCCAGGGGATCTTAACAAGGGATCTGTGAGCTTGAATTGAAATTCCAAAAAAAAAATACATGTTGGTGCGGGTGTGATATATTTATTAAATAATGCACAGTATAGTGTGGACTTAGTAAGGGGTCTGTGGTTTTCACCTGACTGGCAAAGGGGTCCATAGAACAAAAAAAGTTAAGAACCCCTGTGCCTAATCCATCTTCCCAAAACAGTTCTCTGTGACTTCCCTCTTAAGAAGAGGGAAGCAGATCTAATAAATAAGTCTCAATTACAGTTATTCATAGGATAAATTAGTATAGTATGGTCTTCTCTACATACATCACTGACCAAAAACTGATAGGATTAAACAAGCAGTAATGTGATAGATCAGAAACCTGGGTTTTCCCATAGACTGAGCTGCTAAAGGACCAGGCTTATGTATATTAATTTGTTGATCTAGCCCAGGATCAGGCTCATAGCAGAAAACTCTATATATGACTGTTAAACTGGATGGCACTAGTTTAGGGTTTTCTGATGCTTTTGGCATCACATTATACAAGCCACTCCATAGACCTCAGTTTCCTTACCTATATAGTGGGAGAGTTGGACCACATTGGTGGTTTTCAAACTTCTTTTCCATCAAACCATCTGTTTAGATGAAATATTAACCAGGAGGAGCGTAAATAAACTACAGAGATAAAAGTAGAGCATTTTGGGCTGAATTCACGGGCTTGTCCCCTTCCTCTCTTGCCTAAGCAGAAGCACCAATTGAAAAACACTAGAATTAGTGATAATTATTTTTGTGGTGTAAATACTTATTAACCATGTGCTTTAAATGCCCCAAATGAACTATATTTTAATAAGAAAATTAGTTAGTATTAATACTAATTATTTTATTTTGATTTGCTAGACAATAGTGTCAACAAATACTACTTAGGAACTTCACCATTTAGACCTTGAGAAGTTTCTTCGTGCTCTGTTAAGAGCCTCGGATGCTCATCCATAAAACGGAGATAGTTAAATAAAGAAGATGCAATGAGATAAGGGACATGGTGTGCTTATCCAATACCAGCCACAGAATAGGCACTTATTTTGTGTTCCTATTGGAGTGAAGAGCCTTTAGATCAGCGTGTGGGACTGCAGCACTGCACACCCAGGCAGACCAGCAGAATGCCTTCACAGACCTGCAGCGGCAGGCACAATGAGGTAGCTCTGAGAACGGAGTTCCTTGGCAATGGGTATAGTGGCCATGATAACAGTTGGCTTCCTTCTAGGGACTCAATGCCCTTGTACATGGTAGCTATAAAAACAAACACAATTTTTCTTAAATTATTTTCTTTGGAATTTCTTTTTCTCCAGTCATAATAAAGTTTAATTTCTGTGCAATTAATTAAATCAGTCAAGTCTCCCAGGTTTGGTCATTAAGATTTTACAATCCTATTTAAAAAACAATTTTTTTAGTCAATGTTTTAGGTTTCTTCCTCCCCAGAAAATGTATTAAACTGAGCTATAACAAGGTTCATTATCATATACTATTTCAAGTATGGCCATAGACTATTCAGATCATAACTTAAAGCAATAGCCTTTATCGATTTCACACCACTACTAATAAGCAACAAGGCAACAAGTTTTGGCAGAGTTTAAGAATATTGTAAATATTTTTGGTTAGCGGCCATACTGTCAAAATTCATTGAACTGAATATTTAAGATCTGTGTATTTTTATATTTTTATTTTATCTTAATTTTCAAAGGAATATCACAAATATTCAAAATGGCTACATACCCTACCAAAGGTTCTTAGAATTTGATATTGCTACATGTGATAAATGCTATATGTAATTAATACATGAGAGATGAGCATTTTTCAATAGGTCTTAATGGGAGTACCTAACCATCTTCTTTACTAGTCTTTTTTTTTTTTTTTTTTATATATTTTTTTTATTATGGGTAAAAATCAAAATTCTCACAATACATACAAACATTTGCGAAATGATATATAAATATATATGCATATATGTGTATTTGCTTACAAAAATGTTATATATATATATATATACATATATTTTAAGAGGTGCTTAGATTACCCAAAATATTACACGGAACCCACTGGGATTCCCATGTTGCCCACCTCCCACACCTCCCACCACATCCCACACAAACATAAGAATGTAAGATTACTGGGGTCAGTGACATGCTGAAACATTTGAATTCTCCGATTTGATAAAGCATCAGTTCCTCCTAACACGACCCCCACCCCTTAAATTCTTTTATGTGACTGACAGTTTCATCCATTTGTTCCTGAGGCTACTACTGAAATTCCTTTGTACTTGTAGAGGCACGTTCACTGGTTCAATCATTTTTTTTTTTTACCTCTGCCTCTAAGACTTGTCAACCACAAATTAGGACAAGGAATTCTAATTTATGTTTCAAAGGCCTCAATAGTAGTGAGAAGTATTTTTATTTACATTCGCTCCCCAAAAAAATGTATCAAGTCAAGATGATGAACTACAACAAACTACTGTACAATTATTAGAAAATTCCAGGAGGTATTGTGAGCTGCAGGAGCAGTGGGGATAATACCAGCTAATCCTAATAAGGCTTCCAAAGAGTTCAGGGCAGCAGCTGGGACTGGTAAGGAGGGAAGTAAAGAATATGCATGTGACCCCCACTTTTCACATTCTTTTTTAGGAAACAGAAGTTAGAGCTGGTAGTGAAAATGGGAGGGGAAAGAGCCCTGAGGCCACTCTACCAACTAAACATAACATTGGTGCTTTTCACCCTTATGCTAGACATGTTTTTTCTGCATTGATTCTGTTTGCGTAAATGAAGGCATTTTACTTATTAGATCATTCTAATATTATGGAAAATAAGCAAAGAGGGAATAAAGAGAAATAGATTTCTGTCTCAAGCTCCATTCAGCACAGCACAGAAATGTAATCTAATCACCTTGCAGGTGTTTTCATGATCATGATTTTCCTTAGACATCTCAGGTTTAAATTCAGTGAAATTCAAGATTCACCCACGAGCCCTCTCCTCCTCCTTAAGGGACATTGGTAGAAAGGGGTGGGTGGATCTACTTCTCAACTTGATCAATATAAAGTGCATCGTGTTCTGTCTGGTCTTCAAACATAGCAGCTTCTATGCCAGCACTAGCTTAGATATAACTGGGGGCTCATCCATTTCTTAGTGTGAGATTCCACTCTGAATCTTTCATGTGGCATCCCCTGCAAGGCCAAAAACCATGTATACCCATCAAATTCTTTCTTAGCTAATTTTCCTTTCACAGTGGCAAAGGACAGGTAATTAGGCACAAGAACTTTTGGATATTCTTCCATCCTTCTCTGTGGCTACAGGAAACACTTTTCTTTGAGTCTCTCACACTTGGACAGACCATGTTGCCATTTCTACTCTCTGGCATCCAGCCCATGGTGGCACAGGAGAGTTTCTCTGCTTTTTTTGGCTTCACCTACAAGGAGAGGCAGAGTGCCCTATAACCTCAGATCCTCAAAGTTCCATCCTGCCCCCTCCCCAGCCCGAACACAGATCGTTCACATCTCACCTAATACTCTTGTTTCCTTTCCAAAATTTCTCTCCTGTCCCCTCCAGCCCAGAGGGTTTTATAGTCACTCCATGAGCCAGGTAAACATGACAGCTAAATGTTCTTCCAGATTTATTGTTTAATCTAGGACCTAGGTTCTTGGGAGTGCAGAAGCTGAGCATTACCTTATTTCGTATCTCTTTACACTGCAGCTGTGACCTCCCTTTCCCTGCGGTATAGAGGCCAAAGCACAATTTGAACAAGAGAAGGGTGGTGAGATTTCAGAGATTAAAATATAATAATAATAATAATAATAAAATTTAAAACACTTAATACTCCATAGCTCATCTCATCATACCTGCACAGGGTGGATCAGTCTTTTGTCTAACCAAGAGTTCTCAACAGGAGAAAATTTTGCCCCCCAGGGGACATTTGGCAATGTCTACAGACATTATTTTTCCCCACAACTGACTGGGGTAAGGGGGCATGCTATTGTCATCTACTAGGCAGAGATGCTGTTTAATTAACATCCTACAATGCACAGAACAACCCCTACATCAAAAAATTAACCAGACTTAAAATATCAATAGTGCCAAGGTTTAGAAATTCCAGACTAAACCAATGATTTTCAGACTGTTTTAGGCAGCCCAAAGATTCTATATAAGGACTATCTCAGGACCTGAGGGGAAAATGAGGAGGTCTCCTACCTCTCTTAAACCAGAGAAATTTCACTTTGTATGTAAGGTTCCATATAAGAATTCATTTTGGGGGAAAAATAGGTTGTTTGCCTATGAAATTTTTAAAAATCATTTGACTAGATGACCCTTAGTGAAATGTTTTCCTAATTTTTGAATTTCACAGATCATATTTTTAAATGGGGGGAGCTGAAATAGTATTTACCAATTAATAACATTCTTTAAAGACTCCCATTCATTTTCATCCTTTCATGAACAGTCCCCTCCCAACAAAAGGCTGGAGATTTTATAATTTCAGAACAAAAGGTAGCCAGATGAATTGAAATATTTTAGCCTCAAGGAAAGCTTAACAATGTTCTCCATATTTATCTCATTTTACAGCAAATCAGTAGAAATTTGGTTACAAATCAGCCGCTATTAACAGAAGGTGGGAGCCCCTGCTACAGAACCCTTCAATTCTAAGATTCCATGGAATCTATCCCAGCCTTTTTCCTTAAAGTCTCTTTAGTCCAGTGACGTTTGCAAAGTTCCTGTCCCAAATAACAACAATAGAGAGGACTACATTGAATAGGAATTCTCAAACCAGGCACAGCAGTTGTAGTCTTGAGTGTGGAGCCCCATCCAATTCAGCCTAAACTTTATAGATTGAATCATAGGCTAAGAAACAAATACATTACAAGAAATCATGATAATATTTTTGTTCCTGATAAGATAATTGCCTTTACTTAGTTCTCCCTCTCTTCATCCCCAGTTCAAATTCCTATAACAATTACCAGTTGGGACTAGACACAGTAAACCAAGGTATGAGATTGATGGTCAAGAATCAGTAAAAGAGCAAAAGAGAAGGGAGGTAGATGGTATTGTATCTGAAGTTGGGACTGCTGGCCAAATGATTTGAGTGATAACTTACTATTTGTATATTCATCAGCCATGAAAACAAAAGATGTTTTCAAGCATTGTTCTTTTCCATCATGAGGAATATAACAAATTCCCATCAGTAATGACTACCAAGGCATTCACCTACAGAAGTTATGGAACCTCCTATGGGGTAGTACTGACTGAAAAGACCAGCTGTGCCCATGCCACCTCTGTGTCTTCTCCACCTACACCCAGAATAAGAGGACAGGTGAAAATAAGTAGGTGTGATGTTTTTAACTGTGTTCACTGTTAAAATTTACTTATCTAGAAATCTCATTTTAAAATACTTAGACCATTTTTTCTCACCCATTAACTCTCAGCCCTGTCCTCACCCCCACTTTCTCTACCAGGCACATTACGAAAATAATTTAATCAATGACCAGCTCTTAGAAGAGATTAGATTAAATCATAAAACAAAAACAATTTCCCCTACATGGATTTCAGTGATATCAACATATTTTATATGGCTAAGATAACTTGTATTATTATTAGCCAATATTAAAGCATCACCTTCAAAAACATGGCACAGTAGGCTATGAAATTATCACAAAACAAAGATATGCTTTTAATTCCTAAAGGTTTAAAGTCTAAGAAAATGTCAATATAAATCATGTATAACATAACCAGATCTAATCTGGTCAATGGAACACCAAAGGTGAAATGCATACATTTGCATACACACAGTTTTCTCCAATTCTATGTGGTCTTTGATGCTATTATTATTGCATAATTTCATCTCTTTTTCATTCTGCATGGATAAAAGATGATTACAAGTGGAAGTGAAGGGGAAAAGGAAAGAAAATGAGACTAAAATCTATTTAACTTACATTATAGGTCAGAAATTGTGCTGAACTTTTTATTTATTTTCATACCATTCTCACAACAGTATTTTGAGATATAAAATTAATTTTGCATTATTTCCCCCATTCTATATATGATGAAATTGAGGCTTGGGGAGGATAAGGAACATGCCCTTTGCCAGAGCACTAATGTGGCAAAGCTTTAAACTCAGGTAAGCCTGACCAAAAGTCCCTGATCTGGCCACTCAACCATGCTAAAGACAGGATGCATTCAACAGGCATTGACAATGTGCCTATTATGTGCTGGGTGCTTGATCTTGGAATCATGAACAAAAACTTGGAACAAAGAGAAGAACTTTTTTATTAATTCACTCACTCGACAGCTATTGATTGAGTACTTGCTCTGTGCCAAATGGAGGAGAGGATTCTATCTGGAAGTATTGATTCAGAGTAAAAGATACATATTAGTCAATTGTGGACAATTACTGACTCTCACCCAATTCCATTGGTAGGTTTCCCAGAATGGCTTCAACTCTAGGGCTGGTAAATCACATTATTGGGGGCTTGCAATTCCCAAGGAGACATCTGTTTATCCTCAGAACTCTGGCTTTTCAGCTCATTCTGAACTCCATGACTTTTTCCTATCACTGTTTATAGATGATCCACATATTACTAATTTTTAAAAATTCAAATAATTTAGTCTTTCTTTATAAAGCTTACAAGCCATATATCTTGTGTTTTTGTTTTTTTGTTTTTTTTTCAGAGTTATATAGTGCCTACTTCACAGTAGGCAGTCACAGATATTTTTTTTCCTAGAAAGGAACTTAGAGAGCATCAGTCCAACCCACTCATTTTACTGATAAGGACACTAAGGCACAGAGAGGGGCTTGATTTTCTTTAACAACATGACTAATTACTAACAGAACCAAGCCAAGAACTCAAGTCTTCAAACTCCTGGGCTAGTACTACTTCCAATTCTGCATCCCTCTCATTTGGAATAAAGTCAATTCCTTATAAAGGGAAGTCTTTCCAATTTATTGTTCTAATTGTGGGTATGAGAGTCACAAAATTCTCTGCCTTTTCCCAAGCCCATTCTCTAATTAAACAAGTGATAAAAGATGTGACTGATGTAATGAACATCAAAAAAGGAGAAATGATGAAATAAACATTATGAGGTTAAAAGCTGGCTTGAGATCAATTCACGGTCTTCATTATACTTATTCTTACAAGCTTGGATTTTATCCAAATGAGTTCTAACTCTACATTCTCATTCAGCAGAGTGGGACCTTCATAGGTTGTACACATTTTTTAAAAGCAAGACATCAAATTCATTCAACAATGGTTAAGTCCCTTCATGCACAAGACATTATCATAGCACAGAAAATAAAAGCATTTCCAAGACATAGTCCCTGATCTAGAAAAGTATGACGATCTTTATGTAAAGTTAGCACAACTTCCTTTAGAAGAAGAACGACGTTATTCATTCATTCATTGTTTAAAATTATATATTGAGTATCTACTACCTGCCAAGCACTGAGTTAGGAATACCAGGAGCAGAAACAAGCAAAAGTTAGCACATCTGTAGGTTTATTAGTTATCTGTTGTTGTATAACAAAGTATCCCAATACTTAATGGCTTAAAACTATAAAAAGTTATCTTACCAGTTTCTATGGATTTGGAATCCAGGAATGGCTTAGATGTCTCTGACTCAAAGTCTTTCATGAGTTGAAGTGAAGCTGTCAGCAGCCATGGCTGCTGTCTCATCTAAAGTTTCAACTGCTGGCAAGGGGGAGAGGGATCTGCTTCCAGGCTCATTCATGTAGTTTTCGGCATGTCTCAGCCCCTCCTCGCGTGGACCTCTCCACAAGGCTGCCTTATGATATGGGAATTGGTTTCCCTTAGGAAGAGCAATTCAAGAGAGAATACCCAAAACCAGAAGCTACCATTTTTATAACCTAATCTCAAAAGTGACAGCCATCACATCTGCATTATTCTATTCACTAGAAGCAAGTCAATAAGCCTACACTCCAGGGAAGAGAACCACAGGTGACAGAGGGCAGGAGGGAAGGGGAATCACTGGGAGCTATCTCTGACACTGCCTGTCACAACATACCTTGCCCTTAGGAAGCTTGAAATCTATTTTATGTTTAATAATTTACTATGTTGCCCTAAAGGCTTAAAAAAGTGACTGCCCTATGGCAGGATCTCAATTAGTATTTGAAGAATAATAGGTGATAAATCAAAAAGGTAAGTTGGGACCAAATTGAGGAGGCTCTAGGATGCCTGAGTACTTGATCCTTAACTTGGTGAGCAAGGTAGTACCATTCATAGTTTTGGAGCATTAAAGAAGTGCTCCAATGTTGCCCTTTCTCACCAATTCTGTTCTCTCAGAAGGGCTGAGAAGAAAGCTTTCATCCTTGTCTCCAATTTAGAGTAACCAGCTGTCCCAGTTTTATCAGGCTGAGGGGGTTTCCAGGACATGGGACTTTCTGTGCTAATACTAAGATAGTACTCGGCAACTTGGGACAAGTTGGACACCCTACTTTACTCCCATAGTCATTCTTCCCTTCACTAGGAGAAATGGTCAGTCTAATTGGCCACACTTCCAGTGGGTGCCATGAAAATAAACAGACTCTCTCTCACTAGCCTAGACTACCTGTGCTCAGTCATGGGAGCACTCATCTTGTATGTCCAGTATGCATTCAGGAAACAGGCTCTCTCACTTCCAGCTTACTCACTTGTGCCAAGGTGGATAAGTTCAAAGGGGGGTGTGAAGTAGGAGACAGGGCCAGGTTATCTAATTTAATTTTTCAACAGTGGAAAAGATGGTATATACTACTTCAACTGTGCTTATTTCTCAACTGGATAGAACTCAGAGGGAAAGCAGTAACTAGTTGGATGATCCCCAGAAAAGAGAAAATAAAGTGAGATAAGAGAGGCAGAAACTGAATATTTACAAGTATCAATATTTTGGGTAAGATAGGGAAGAGAGTTCCACGAAGGAAACAGTGTGGAAAAGTAATTGAGAGCTGATACTTAGAAGAGGGAGGGGAGACCAGTTTAATTGGAGCTATTGACAATATCAGGGATTTTATGGTGGCCATGAAAGCATGGTCACTCATGTAGTACAGCCTCAGCAGGGAGCAAATAAAGCTAACACACATGTGTTGGAAAGGAAAAACTTCATGGGGTTGCAGGATAGAGAAAATGTATCACAGCTACATATTTTAGCTTCCCAAGGTCTATGAAGAAAACTCCCTCAGATATCAAGCTATCTATCCAAAGCATCATTTATGAACATTGAATATAAGGCCTAAATTTCTTTATTCATTTGTTCATTCATCTATCTATCCATTAAAACATGCACAATGCGAGGTATAGGGAATACAAAAAAAAAAAAAAAAAAAAAAAAAGAGTAATCTGAGATCCCTACCTTCAAGAAGTCCTCAGCCTGTTACACTAAATCAGAAATACAAATCAATAGTCCCAAAGTGTGGCAGTTGCTATGGTAAAATTATGGAGGACAAGGGAAGCTCAAAGGACAAAATGGAATTCCTCCCATGGCTTAGGACTTAGTAACAGTGCCAACAAAAACTGAAAAATTTGACTTATCCACAAATAGTGAAAATCATAGTAGGTTCCACCAAGGCAAGGTTATTAGTCTCTGTACATATGACAAATAGCAACTGACAAACTGAGACTGATAGAGGATAAGGAACTTGAATAAAGGAAGTTCAGGCAACAAATAATTCAAAGAATTGAGGTACCAAAAATAAGAAATCTTTGTTTTTTATCAAAAACACTCTCTTTGTTTTAAACACAATCCAGGACTACATGGAAAATATATAGGAATACAATTTAAGGGTTTTGTTTTATGGTAGATAAGACTCGCAGAATTTTACTGTTTAGGGGACTGATAAAGAAGGTGTTGTCAAATAGATATGGCCCAATATAGCTCAAGTGTGAAAACCATATGACTCAGCCGTATGGCCAAGGCACAAGCTAAGGAAAGAAGCTTTGATTACTCTTTCTGCAAAGTAGAAACAGCAAGATTGCTAATGTCATCCTGACCCGTCAAGCACAGGCAAAACTATTCTCCTTTCAGCAAAATTGCTGAACTGTTTGACTGAAACTGAATGATTTCCATGCAAAAGGACTCTTCATCACATGAGGCTTTGAAAAGGCAAAATAATCTATGAGGCTACAACAGATGCACCATGTTGAAAAGTCCTATTCACGAGGGCAGGTGCCAGAGGAACAAGTTGAAGAACATTTCAGCTCAGTAGGAGCCATGCATAGTGAAAGAAACTGGCAAATCAACTTACAGGCCATTGCTCATATGTATCTGCCAGATCTGGTGCTCATGAGACTGTGAAATAGAAAGGAAAAATATTTGATTATCCATCATCATTTAGGAATTGCACCTTTCTCGGCACTCCCCAGACTTCAAGTCACCCGCAATTAACACTGGCATGGACAATTAGGATTGACGGGAAGCCACAACATACCAATGCTTTACTGCCCAACAGAACTTGCAAATGCCTAACCCCAACTAAGTAATAAATGCTTTTGTCTAAAGTTAATGAGGTCATGCAACTTCTCTTCCAGGGGTGGAAGGTGGCTGGGGGAGAAGGAAGATTAGATCATAAATAAATTACAACTGGAAGGATCTTCTTCCTTCAGAGAGAGTCTTATCCTTCCTACACCATTAGCTGAAAAGGGTACACAGAGGAAATCTGCCAGGGAAATTACCCCTATCTCCCCATCCTATCAACAATGGAATATTAATGGACACATGTATGTAGCTAAACTTCATTTTGTGGAGTTCAGATAAAGAGCTCTAAGTGAATGTTTATGTCCAAAATTACAAATGCCATTTCGGACAATCAGAAGAGTCTATGATCCTCATTATCAACTGAAATCCACAATTTTTAGAGTGAAAAGGGTTTTATGGGGCTCATCTGCTTAAATTCCATCATTATAAGGGTTAGGAAACAGAGATCTAGAGATATGATACATTTAATGTGACACAGAAATACTTCAAATATCTAAAAATGGTGTTTAAGCAATTTTCTTTTGCACAACAAAATCTTGACACTGTGTTAGTAACCTTCATGAAGGAGAGGAGAGGAAATGACTGACCCCATATAAGAACTATATAAACTTTCTAAACATATTAAAGTAAGAGCCATGAGTTCTAATGCCAGTCTCCAGTGCCTTCTCATCAAGAGATGACACTTGGGTCTAGTCCTTCTGGGTCCTTCAATGCCTTTGGCACACACTTGGGTTATTGCATCATGTTTGCATTTTAGCCCTCAGAATGACATCTAACCTGAGCATACCTGTGGCTGAATTCTCTTTTTGAGGATGAAGCTTCTCAGAAGGCTGAAGTCTTTTGGTGCTATAGTTATAGAAAGGACCTTTGGGTGGAAGTAGGAAGCATAGCAGCAGTGAAACTGAGTGGGCCAACTCTAGAGTCAGACTGCCTGGGTTCAAATCTCGCTTCTGCCACTTACTAACCAGGTGACCTTGGGCAATATCTTGGCATATTATTCCTTTATTAATGCAAAAAGGGGATGATGATAATAATAACAACAGTAACCTCATAGGATGTTATGAACATTAAATGAAATAATACATATAACAGTTCTTTGAACACAGTTTGAGCCCTCAAAATGTTAGCTATCCCCTCTTCAAATGTACCTTGCCATAAATTTTCCTATATCAACATCTTTCAAATAACAGTACCTTGGGCACCAATGCTTAATCATTCCATGTGTAATACTGAGGGTGTTGCAGATAATTACTGGCAAAGCTTGGAATAGAACCCACAGTATCTGCCTTTAATCTTGGGTTCTTTAGGGTGTTGCCTTACTATAATCCATTCTCAGTTTTGAAAGACTTCAACTCCAGTATTCTCTTGCCAAAGGGTAGACATTTATGTCTATGATCACAATTCCAGATTTCCCTTTCCTTTCTCCCATAACTACAGCATAAATTAGGTAGGGCCTACAACATAATTTTTATGGTTTCTTGTTTTCTATGACTTGATGGGAAGGTCCTAGGTTTCACTTCTATTTTGAGGTCCACTGCCACTTACCTATGGAACAAATCCATGATTTTGATCGTGTTATACATAGGCTCCACAGCTTTTTTGGCAATAGGCATGTTTTAAATTTTTTCTTAAAAGTAATTACACAGAGAAAAAAAGAGAAAGACAGAAACCTAAATGTATTATCTAAAAACAATGATGAACAGGCAACTATGAAATGAGCTCAGCATGTCTGTTCTTACACCTGAGGGATACTATATGCTCTATTCTGCACTAAACTTCTGATTAAAAGGGACTGTCAAATAAGACAGGATATCATGAAGCTGTGCTTGTCACCTGCCACAGGACATATTCAGGGCAAAAAAAAAATATTTTCAAAGAAGAATGGCTAGTTTCTAGCCATTTATTTCAGCTCTTTTGTTCTATCAAATATCCTATCTTCTACACCATATAAGAAATCAGTATGAAATATCTCTTCTAAGACTCTTATTTAAATTTGCATTTACTAGCTAGTTACAGAAAAACATACTTCAGACATTCCACCAACATGAACACTAAGTAATAGGATACAAAGTTAAGTCCCTTTATTTGAAGGATTACTAATGGAGGTCATTCATTTAGTTGTATTATTCCCAAAAGAAACTAAATTATTACAACATGGAACTTTTATATAAAAATTCAAACCATTCAAAACCAATTTTAGGTGGTGTTTTAGTTTCCTAGGCTGCTCAAAGCAGATACCATGAAATGGGTTGGCTTTAAACAATAGAAATTTATTAGCTTACAGTTTGAGGGTGGGAGAATGTCCAAATCAAGGCCTCATCAAGACGATACTTTTTTCCTGAAGACTGGCTGCCAGCAATCTTTTGCTTTTCTACCACATAGCAAAGCACATGGTGATGTCTGCTGGTCTCTCCCTTCTCTTCCAGGTTTTGTTGCTTTCAGCTCCTTGCTTCCAAAGCATTCTCTCTCTCTTTGTATTCATTCCATTTATGAAGGACTCATTCCCATCCTGAATGAGATGGGTGACACCTTAACTGAATAGCCTCATCAAAAGATACTACTTTCAAAAATCAGTCTTTCCACCAGAACAACTATTAAACAGGCAGGAACTGTTTGATCAACTATTTTGAAACTCCAGAGATCAGTAGAACACTGTGCAGCATCCAGGGAAGATTGGAAAGAAGAGGCAAATTGCAATAAATAACGGTGAATTGTATTCTCTGTGCAGTGGCTACCATTGTTCAGCCCCAAACATTGTGGCAGACAGAAATGAGGTACTCAAACCTAGCTTATGGCGCAGTTTGCTGATGCCACGTTGGGATATAAAGAACTAGTTTCCCAAGATCCAAGGGTGATTGGCCTGCCTAATGATCACTGCTTATCACTGGCTGCTTCAAATCGCTAGAGGCGTGGATCTGAAGCTGGTCATTGTTCCAATTTGCCCTGAGCCAAAATGGCAGAGGAGTCATAAAAACAGTGCCCTTCCCCAAAACTATGGAAAACTGTTAAAGGGCTGCATTTACTGGGCAAGAGCCAAATCAAGAAAATGCAGATTTAAAGAGCCATAGGAGAAGTTCCTAGCCCCTTCTTCATCCAATCTATAGCACAGTGTACAGCTTGTCAGTGCTCATTTGTGAGTCTTGGGCTTGTTCAGGCTGGGACACCCCTCCTCCACTCATAATCCCTCTTACCACCCCCCACTCCCCACCCAAGAATTTGCCCTCCAAACAAAAGGATCTTGAGACAAGTAAACAGTGCAAGAAACAATTGAGTCAGGTATTCTAGGGCAAAAGTTTACCTGCTTTAAGTCCATCAGTGGAACAGGCAGGGGAGGGAGAAGGTCTGTTTCCTGGGGAGAAGAGAGGGTATTCAAATTCCAGTAAAAAGGGGAACTCCTAAGGCAACTAACAAGCACAAGCACAAGACAAGACAGAGGCCCAGAAAAGACAGGCAGGACCCTGTACTTAGCATTTGCTTTAAGCTGACCTTCCTGATAGAAGGGCTGAACTCTGAAGAAAAACACCACCCAACAAAAATCCAGTTTGCAAAGACAGTTACAAGTGTTTTGTGGTTAGGTTTGCTTCATTTTCTTAGCTCACGACACTCAAGAAAATCTCTGAAATATCACTAGTAGGATACAAACTCAAGAAACAGACATCTCAGGGAATAAATCCCAAAATTAACATTTTAAAATAATAAAATGTACAGTGTGCAACAAAAGATTGCAAGCAAAACAAAGTAACAGAAAATGATGGCTCATCCAAGTGAAGAGGATAAAAATCCAGAAACTATCAACAAAAAAGACCAGACCGTGGACATACCAGACAAAGACTTTTTAAAAAATGATTTTCAATATGCTTAAAGTGATGGAGGTAAATCCAGAGAAAGAACTAAAGGATATCAGGGGGGAAATTAATGAACAGTAGGAGAATCACCATAAAGAAATAGAAACTTTGAAAAGGAGCCAAAAGAACTGTTGGAGTTGAAGATGACAATAAAAGAAATGAAAAATTTCCAGGAGGGTGTCAATAGCAGATTGAAGATGGCAGAAGAAAGAATCAGTGAACTCTAAGACAAGACAATTGGAATGAGTCAGGCTGAGGAAAGAAAGAAAGAAAAAGTTATAGATACAGCAAAAATAGCCTAAGAGACCTGAGGGACATCATCAAGCATGCCAATAAGTGCATTATGCAAGTCTCAGAAGGAGAAGGAAAGGTGCAGAAGGAATATTCAAAGAAATAATGACAGAAAAGTTCCAAAACTTGGCAAAAGATGTGAATATGCATATCCAAGAAGCCCACTGAACACTAAACAGGATAAATTTGAAGAAAAATTACCCATATAAATGAAAACATGTGGTCAAATTGTCAAAAGCAAAGGAAAAGGAAGAGTTCTGAAAGCTGCAAGAGAAAAGTAACATGTTATGGGTAAGGGAGTCCCAATTACATGATGTACTGATATCTCATCAGAAACTACAGAGGCAATAGGTTGAAATATTAAAGCGCTGAGAGAAAACAACTGCCAAGCAAGAATTTTATATTAAGCAAGACTTTTTTCAAAAATGAGAGAGAGATTAAGATATTACCATATAAACAAAAGCTGAGGGAGTTCTTTACCAATAGACTTGCCTTACAAGCAATGCTAAAGGGAGTTTTTCAAATTGAAAGTAAAGGACATCAGACAGTGGATCAAAGCAGCATAAAGAAATCAGGTAAAGTTTACCATTTGAGTAATTAAAATCCCAGCACTATTGTACTGTATTTTTTGGTATTTAATGCCACTTATTACTTCTTACAGGTGCTAAAGTACAAATGCATAGAAAAATAATGATAAATCTATGGTTTTGGACATGCAATGTACAACGATATCATTGTAACAAGTACAAAAAAATAGGTGGGGAGTGGAAAGGTATAGGAATAATGTATGTGTATGTTACTGAAGCTAGTTTGGGTTCAAGTAAAAAATGATAGCTATATATTTAGGATATTAAATTTGAACTCCATGATAAGCATAAAGAAAATATTTGAAAAATATACCCAGATAGGAATGAGAAGGAAGTCAATATGATATCAGACAAAGAAAGAAAATATGAAAGTAGCTTTTAACAGAAGAATCAAGGGTCCAAAAGGTATAAGACTTGGAAATACTAAATGACAAAATCATAGAAGAAAGTTCTGCATTATCAATAATGAATTTTTTCATAAATGGATTAAATTCTACAGTTAAAAGGTAGATATTGGCAGAATGGATTTTTTAAAAGTACACACCGACCAACCATATGCTATTTACAAGACACTTGCCTTAAATTCAGAGACATAAGCAGGTTGAAAGTGAAAAGATGGAAAAAATATATCATGCAAGTAATAGCCAAAGGAGAGCTAAGATAGCTATATCAATATTAGATAAAATAGATTTTATATAAAAAACTGTTACAAGGGACAAAGAAGGTCATTATATACTGATAAAGGGGTCAATTCAACAAGAAGATATAACAATTATAAATATAAATGCATCTAACAGTAGAGTCTCAAAATACGTGAAGCAAATTTTGATAGATTTGAAGGGAGATTTGTAGGAGACCTTAATACACCACTTTCAATGATGTATAAAACTTCTAAATGGAAGACCAATAAGGAAATATAAGACTTGAGCAATACTCTAAATCAACTAGACCTAACAGACATCTAAAGAACACTTCACTCAAAGCAGCAGAATACATATTCTTCTCTGGTGCTTATGGATCATTCTCCAAGATAGACCAGGATAGATGTTAGTTCTCAAAACAAGTCTCTATAAATTCAAAAATATTGATATTATATAATGTATCTTCTCAAACCACAAAGGAATGACACTGCAAATCAATAACACAGGGAGAAATGGAAAATTCATAAATATGTGGTAGTTAAACAACATATTCTTAAACAATCAATGGGTCAAAGAAGAAATCACATTGGAATTTAGGAAATATCTTAAGGCTAATAAAAATGAAAAAAATGAAAAAAAATGATATGGGGTTTCCTTTTATGAAATATGAATATAATTAAGCAATTTTTCCTTCTATTTTCATTAAGAAGGAGACCTTGATCATGTCATCTAAGCAATGTTGCTCATCTGTGTATCGTTCTGATCACTGGAAGAACAATTGAGTTTTTTTTTAGGATTAAATGAGATAAAAGTGCCTGGACAGAATTTTTTGGAGTAATGCTTCCATAACTTGTTAAGCTGCCTTTTTTCTGTTATTTTATTTTTTGAAATAAAATAAATTATTTGAAATAAAGTTTAAAACAATGAAAGCAAAATATACCAGCTTATGGGAGGCAGTAAGCAGTGCTGAGGACATTTATAGTTCTAAATGCTGACATTAAAAAAGAAGGAGGAGCTCAAATCAGAGACCTAACTTCAAAACTAAAGGATCTAGAAAACAAAGAGGAAAAAATATCCAAAGTGAGCAGAAGGAAGGAAATAACAAATATTAGAGCAGAGACAAATGATACAGAGATTAAAAAAATACATTATAATCAACAAAACCAAAAGTTGGTTCTGTGAAAAGATCAATAAAATTGATGAATCTTTATCTAGACTAAAAAAGAAAAAAAGAGAGAAAATACAAATAACTAAAATTAGAAATGAAAAATGGGACACAGAAATAAAAAAGACTATAAGAGGATAACATAACCAAAATGTATGCCCAAATTAGATAACCTAGATGAAATGGACAAATTTAGAAATATATTACCTACCTACAAAGGCTAAGGAAGAAATAGGAAATCTCAATAAACCAATCTAGTAAAGAGATTGAACTAGTAATAAAAAAACTCCTCAATATAGAAGAGTCCTGAACCAGAAGATTTTACTGGGGAATTTTACTAAACATTCCAGGAAGAATTGACACTGATCCTGATCAAACTCTCCCAAAAAATTGAAGAGGAGGAAATATTCCCTAACTCATTCTATGAGGCCAGCATTACCCTCATACCAAAGCCAGATAAAGATACCACAAAAAAAGAATATTACAAACCAATATCTCTTATCTCTTTGAAAAAATCATCAAAAACATACTAGCAAGCCGAATCCAATAGCACATTAACAGAAATATACACCATGATCAAGTGGGATTTGTCCCAGAAAATAAATTAATTTAAATTATTTATTAATACTACATTAATAGAATGAAGGGCAAAAAAATATGACCATCTCAATTGATACAAAAAAGGCATATAACAAAATGCAGAATACTTTTTTGATAAAAAAAAAAAAAAATTAGAACACTAGGAATAGAAGGAAACTTCCTCAACATGATAAAGGGCATATATATGAAAAACCCATAGCTAACATCATTATTGATGGTGAAAGACTAAAAATTGTCCCTCAGGACAAGATAAGGATGTCCACTGTCACCACTGTTATTCAGCATTGTGCTCGGAATCTAAGCCGGAGCAATTAGGCAAGGAAAAGAAAGAAAAGGCATCCAAATTAGAAAGTAAGAAGTAAAACTTTCTCTATTTGCAGATGGCATGATCCTATATACAGAAAATGTTGAAAATACAATAAAGTTCCTAGAGCTAATAAATGAATTCAGCAAAGTAGTAGAGTTTAATATTGACACCCCAAAATCAGTGGTGTTTCTATACACTAGTAATGAACAATCTGAAGAAGAAATCAATTTTAAATTTTCACGTACAATAACAACCGAAAGAATAAAATATTTGGGAATAAATATAATCAAGGATGTAAAAGATTTATACACAGAAAACTACAAAACATTGCTAAAAGAACTCAAAGAAGACCTAAATAAATGGAAAGATAGTCTGTGTTCATGGATTAGAAGACTAAATATTGGTAAGATGTCATTCTACCCAAAGCTATTTACAAATTCAACCCAATCCCAATCAAAATTCCAGCAGCCTTCTTCAAAGAAATGGGAAAGAGAATCACCAAATTTATACGTAAGGGTAGGAGGTCCCAAATAGCTAAAGCTACCTTTAAAAAGAAGAATGAAGGGAAGCAGATGTGGCTCAACCTATTGGGTGCCTGCCTACCACATGAGAGGTCCCAGGTTCAGGTCCCAGTGCCCCCTAAAAGAAGACAAGCAGACGCTGCCTCCCACTGCAACAAACTAGATGCCAACTTCTGCCGCTATGAGCTAGACGCCACCTCCAGTCTCAATGAACAGATGCCACAAGCCTGCAGACGCTGCATGTGGGAGGTTCCAGGTTCAGTGCCTCCTGGAGGAGGTGAGCAAACAATGAGCAGACAGATGGGAGAACCATTGGGGGGGGGGGTGTAAATAAAGAAAAATAAAGTAAATAAATTTTAAAAAAGAAGAATGAAGTTGGAGGACTCACACTTCCTGATCTTAAAACTTATTACAAAGTCACAGTAATCAAAATAGCATGATATTGGTATAAGGACAGACATATAGCCCAATGGAATTGAATTGAGAGTTCAGTAATAAACCCTCCCGTTTATGGACAACTGATTTTTGACAAGGGTACCAAGTCCACTCAATTGGGAAAGAAGTCTCTTCAGCAAATGGTACTTGGAAAACTGAATACCCATATGCAAAAGAATGAAGGTAGACCCTTACCTCACACCCTATACAAAAGTCAACTCAAAATGGATCAAAGACCTAAATATAATAAACATAACTATAAAACTCCTAGAAGAAAACATAGGGAAGTATCTTCAGGACCTTGAGTTAGGCAGTGGTTCTTAGACTTTATCCCCAAAACATATGCAACAATAATAAACAAATGGGACCTCATCAAAATTTTGTAGCTTAAGCAACGGAGGTACTCTATTAATGCTAAGGGAAAAAAAAAATTAAACTTTTGTGCATCAAAGGACTTTATCATGAAAGTAAAACATCAACCTGCATACTGGGAGAAAACATTTGGAAACCACATATCTGATAATGGTTTGATATCCAGACTATATAAAGAAATCCCATAAATAAACAACCCAGTTGAAAAATGGGCAAAAGATTTGAATAGACATTTCTCCAAAAATGTAAAATGGAGCAACCACTGTGGAGGACATTTTGGCAGTTCCTCAGAGAGTTTAATGTATAATTATCATAAGACCCAGCAATCACACTTCTAGGTATATAGCCAAAATAATTGAAAGCAGGGACTTGAACAGATTATATGTATACCGATGTTCACAGAAGCATTATTCACAATTGCCAAAAGATTGAATCAACCAATGAATGGATAAATAGACTGTGGTATATACACACAATAGAATATTATTCAACCATAAAAATGAATGATGTTCCAATACATGGGAAACACATGGATGAACCTTGAAAGTACTGTGTTTAATGAAATAAGCCATGCACAAAAGGATAAATATCGTATGATCTCACTGATATGAAATAATTAGAATAAGCACATTCACAGAGTCAGAAACTAGAATATAGGTTACCAGGGATGGAATGGTGTTTGGGAATGGGATGTGAATGCTTAAACTATACAGATTTTTCATTTAATGGAAAAGTTTTGGTATTGGATGGTGGTGGTGGTAGCACAACATTGTGAATGTACTTGACAGCACTAAAATACATATGTGAATGTGGTTAAAGGGGAAGCTTAGGGTTGTATATATGGAACTATAATAAAAATTTAAAAGAAAAACATCCCAGGACTGTACAACACAGTGTTCCCTAAAGTGAACCATGGTCTATAGTTAATAGTAAAATTATAAAAATGTTCATTCATCAATTGCAATAAATGTACCACACTAATGCAAGATGTTATTTATAGGGTGGTATATGGGAAATTTGTATTTTATGCATGATTTTTCTGTAAATCTATAACTTTTAATTTTTAAAAAGACAGCTTTGTTTTGTTCAGTATAAGCAAATACCTTTGACTTGTTATTTTTCTTTATTTCATTCCAATAATTTCAAATTTCACAAGATCGTCTTTTATATTTTAATGTACAAAAATTTTACATCCTATATAACAAAGAAGTTTGAAAAATATGTTGGAATATCAATCTCTTATTCTATAAATAGTTATATGAAAGTATGTACTTAAATATATTAATTTTATAGTTATTGCCTTAATCCAGATCACTCACAGGAAGATGTTAACATGTGTGGAGTAGTTTTTACAGAACGTTTAAAATGATAGCTTAATCATATCAGAAAGATGCATTACTTGAGCTTAGAAGGGTTTTTTTTTTTCATGCTTCTTTCCTTTCTCTGGATCTAAGAATATACAATCCCTTATTCCGTTGGTCCTACCTCCATTCCCTTGCCACAATTCTCTTGTCAATTCAGAACTTACTAGCATCTGCCTCCACATGTGAAAAAGGCTACTCAGAGGTTGAAGTAAACCCAGTGTGATTTCAGAAAGATGAAGCTGGGCTCAGTCGTGGATCCAGGCACTGGACCAGAAGTTACCCATGCCCATCAGTGGTGGTATTTGCCCCAGCTGAGATATGGTGATGCCACAGTTAAAACCATAGTCATTTTGTGTTCACTCACTCACTTGCTCTCCTTCTCTCACTCTCGCTCTCATGCTCTTTCTCTCACTTTCTCTTTTTCTTTGACTGTATCAAATCAGATAAGAAAATAAGAAACTTCAATTCTATCAAGAACACTTTAAAAGGAACATTTTCGGGTTGTATATGATGACAGATCTTAACAACCCCATCTCTTAGTGATCAGTCACTTTGATGTCAGCAAAGGAAGAAACAGGAAAAGAGAAAAGAATCTAGAACTGTGATCAGACATAAAAATAAGTCTGAATTTTCTATTTCCTATATTTCTCTGCCCCTTTAATAACTCCATCTTTTTATTTTAATTTTCTTAATGGACAACATAAGTCACTCGGTCAACCTTTGTAGTATTTGACATCTATTTATCTGGTAACAAGAGTAGAAGATGTTGTGTGTGCCCCTAGGGAGTTTACACACTAAAAGCGAAATATAGACAAAGACACCATCTTAGAAAGCCACTCACTGAGCGCATACCTGACTGCCAGGAGCTGAATTTGAGTTTCAGAGTAGAATAACTGACAGTTTAGGTTCAAAGTTCTCACAGGTAATAAGTAATACATAATTATTATTCAGGGAAGTATGCCCTTTAAAATGACAAATCTGGGGAGCAGATGTAGCTGAAGTGGTTGAGTGCCTGTTTCCCATGTACAAGGTCCCAGGTTTGAACCACAGGACCTCCTAAAAATAAAACAAATAAATGAAAAAGAAACAACTTCCACTGGGGAGCAGATGGAGTTCAGTTGTTGAGCACCTGCTTCCCACGTACGAGGTCCTGGGTTCAATCCCCAGTACCTCCTAAAAAATAATAAATAAATAAATAAATAAACGATAAATCTTTTCCAAAAGTAGGAATGGTTCTGCTATTTTAACTGCACTTCTCAGAATAGTATTTCTGATTGTTTATCAGCTTTTATTTTACAAATGCTCTGGGGTAATTTTAAGGCAACTGAGGTAGGCATTGCCAATTCCTGAAAATCCCAAGGCATCCCAGCATATTCTCTGAACTACTGTTGGCTGCTGTTAACATAATGGGGGCTGGAACTGAAAGTCCCTATGTCCCTGGGTTATGTGGGGGTCAAAATCCCCTCTGCTTTCTAAATGTGTTATATCAGGATATGACAAATAGCACTTCAAAACTCCCAAGCCCAGCCAAAGAGGTTAAAATACAATACACCCTTATTAACAAACATTGCATTTCTCACATAGTCGCATTGCTGACAAACAAACACACACCTCTTATTCACCCTTCTGTCTCAGGAGGTCAGCATTACAAATCTACAGCTTATTTTTTCTTTTTTAAAATGGGAACCAGCTGGGTCTTTTTAGTTGTTCTTGTTGTTCCATTGCACCAATCAGAAAGAGACATGCTGATATATTCCAAGTTGACTATCCGTGTTCTCTTTGCTAGTGATCATAAATTTCAGTTGGACAGTTATTCATGTAAGCAATTTGCCACCATGATGATGGAGAAAAAAATACTGAAGTGTGAGGCTTTTAAAATGATAATATATGGAAAGAGCCACAATTCTCTTAGAAAACATACTCAAGTTTTATATTTGGTCTCCAGTGATATGAACCATAAAATCATGCTACTAGTCCAAACTCTTTTTTTTTAATTGAAATCTTAGTTTGGGATAAGAAGGATTGAATAGTACATCTAAAAGGATATCTAGAATCTAGAAAGATAACACCAATGGAAAAGTATATTTCTTTGGTTCAATTTTTTTCCTGGGAAATGTCATGCATGCTGCTTTAAATAGCTGCCGCTACTGCTTCATGAAACTCTTCAAGAAATAATCGCCTTGAAAGGATTTTGTTTAGCATGCTGTGTTACTGCATGGTACTGAATTTATATGGAAATGAAAAGTGGAGACAGCAAGCCCAATGTTTTACAAATTCACCTTGACCTAGACTTACACAAAGCTCTGCAATTGCCTCATTAGATCTGTTACTAGCCTAAAATAACATCAGAACTACACAGGTCTGAGTCCCCAGATACCATCTCAATTGAATATCTATCCGTGAAAAAGGGTTACCTGAACCTCGTGACATGAAGAAACCCTATTGACCCAAGAGGACCAAAGCAATCATCCTCTGATGGGGCTGGACTCCTCAGATGTTGCTACTTCCCAGTTTCATCTGCTCCCCTTCTCAGGGCTTGTGTTAACTGCAGTTAATTTAGGCTCTGAAACAATCATTTGTTTACACTGGACAAAACATGAAGTATAGAATATTAAATTTGAGAAATAGCTTGGAGAAAAGATCCTCTTAAACATCTTTTATGTTATAGATGAAGACACTGAAACCTAAAATGTTTAGTTATAGATAGGAGCCAAAGCCAACCCTGGTGTGCTGAGTCTTTCTATTGTCTATCCCCACAGGCCACTTACGGAATTATGCCATTTATTTTGTTACTTTCTCCAGATAAAGTGAATACTTTTAAAATATAATAGGGATTGAGAAAATATTTGTGCACATAAAGATATAAACTGCATCTTCAAAAGGATTCTTGTTTTCTTTAATCCTTTTTAACTATCTCTTACTATCTGTACATTAGCTTCCCTCCAACAAGGAAATCTATAAAAAATTTCTCTATCTCATTGTGTAAAATTGAACCACACATAAATTGAAAGCTTAAGGAATTATTGTAATCATTTACTATTTCCCTTTAATGATTTTCAAATTTTGAGATGGAGCCAAATACCTTTCTCAGTACAAAAATAGAGCAATTTACAGAAGTGAAAGATATTTGGCAAGGTTGCAGGTAAAATAGATATTTTAAATGTATGTGTTTGAAGAGGTTCTCTCATGGGATATACTTAAAGACATCACACCTAAAAGAAAGCTCCAAGCAATATCGTGTTCATAAAAATTAACTGCTCTCTTAGCTAAGGTATAAGACCAGAATTCATGTTTCAGAATGCTTCTTCCATAGATGATGATATTGGAATTGGCTAAAACTTTATAATAAATTTTTGTAATGATATAATCATAAGATTTAAGGAATCATCAAAAGGCCTGATTTTTATTTCTTTAAATAATTTCTGTACTCCAAAGGTGGGTACTCTCCTGAGAGCTGCTACTATCTATAAAATCAAATAGCCAGTTCTTGGCCTGACATGACCTCTATGCCCCCCACAAGGACTCCTACAAAAAAATACCTTCTGGGATTCATTATATGGTATTTGATATTACCAGCAATAGCCATAATTTTTAAGACTTTTTCCTAAGGTTCCATGCACAGTTGCAATATGTTAATATGAATTCATTTCTGTAACTCACCCGTCAACCTCTATAATTATAGCTACTCTTCATTTTAGTGCCTGCTATGTTCCAGGCACTGTGCTAGGCACTTGACACAGATCAGCTCTATTCCTGATCAGTCCACCCAGCAATATAGCATAATCCATTGCCATTGTATAGATAAGGGAACTGAGGCTTGAGGAGTTAAATTACTTGCCCAAAGCCTCAGTGCTACAAACTGGCAGAACTAGAATCTGAACCTCCTTCTCTCCAAACCAAATACTCTTTACCTTACCCTCGCATGGCTGGAAGGAACCATGATATAGATATAGTTCAGTGATAAGAAGGAAGTTAGGACTAGGGGAGTCCACAGAGACACTTAGTGGGTGGCCTTCAGGGACAAAATTATTTCTGACAATTCTATCTGAGGTACTCCTTGGCCAGTGCCTGATTGTTTTTGGAGGGCTTTTGTTTTATGTAACACCTAAATCCATTAATGGTGAATGTTGTATCAAATACCCACCAAATATGCCCTGTAGGTAGGTCTGCCTGATAAATACAGTATAAGTATTCCCTATGCCCAAATATTGCATGGGACATACTTATACCGCAATTTACTCATTGTTTATCTGAAATTCAAATTTAACTAGGTTTCCTGTTTTGGGTTTTGTTTTGTTTTGTTTTTGCTAAATCTGGCAGCCTTACCTGTAGATTTGCTTTTCACTTCCCCCAGTGATCTCTCTCCTTTACTGTGAGACAACCCACAAACATATGAAAAGGAAGCCAACAATTCAAGGTGGTATTTGGTAAGTGCCATATGAAGAGAGATGTCATTAGATCTCTCTTGAGACTTCAAGACCCTTCTCAGAAATGATATCAAGAACATACAGCATCCCCTGCTTATCTTATCTTCCCAGAGTAGATAAGCTCATGGAGAGGCCCCTTTCTGCAGTGATTTATTCCTTTCATTTATTTAGTCAGTTTAGTGTCAGAGACCATTCAGGAATGAGATGAAATATTCAGAAGAGATCATTGAGAGTGTAGCAAAGCAACTATTTACAAAGGTGCCGGCAGAGTAACAAGGAATGTGAAACCCGCCAAGGCTAGCAATCTTGGGAAATCATTTCCACTCCCAGACTTCTAGGCACAAGAAGTGGGATCCATTACTGGAATCCAGTGAGTGCTTAGCTATAGAAAAGGACCAAATGTCAGAAGCTGGTAGAAATGCAGCCAACAGCAAATTGTGGCAGCAGTGCAGGAACCAGGGGAATAAATACCCTAACCTCTCTTGCTCTGTACCTTGCTAGTGCCATCCATTGACAAAACCCAAGCAGAAGCCAGAGAGCAAGAGAATCCTGGCATGAAGTTCATAGAGGTCAGCTTCAGCTCCCAGGGCGCTAAGCTGGGGGAGAAGGACAAAGAGTGGAGCTGAAGGGGGCAAAGGGAGAATAGCCAGCACACTCTTGCAAGTAGAGTCTACTTTTTATGCATTCCTTTAGCATTTTATACATTGGTGCCACACTTATCATCTCGTTCAATATTTGACTATGTATTTTTGTCTCAGTAGTTTATGAGAATATCTCCCTGAAACTGGTGAGAAAGCCATCTGTGATTGTGACCATTTCAAGTCTGCCATCAGAGCAAAGAAGGTAAAACATAGGTTACCAAATCCTGATTGTTGTGGTCAAAGGAGAACAACAGGGGAATGGAGATAGAATGGCTTTTCTTCCTTTCTGAGCATCAGGGAATGGTTTGCTTGGTGGGAAGCCCATTGCCAGGAGAGTACATAAGAGAGGGCAAGATGCAGGGCATGGAGAGGCAAACTTGCCCACATATGACAGAGTCAAGATAAGGGTATTCCCACCTCATGCTCTCTCAGAGGCAGAAACTCCCTTGACAGGGTTTTGGGGGTCACAACTACAGTGCCACAAATCTACTCTCTTATTGCTTGCTGTTTCCTGACTAGGTCCAATACAACCAGATTGCTCTTATTTTCACAAACTTATTTATCCAAACAACCTTCTTTTTTACTGAGCCTCCCATTGTACTGGTGCCCCATAAAGCAGAAGCAAACCCCTTCAAAAGTCATGAGTCATAAAAGCTGTCCTGAGAACTTGAAACTTGTAAAATCACTGGAAGCTCCTTAACTGTTAAATAAATGCAAATATCTTCTATGTGCCAGAAAAATTACAGATGTGCCTCTCAACTTCCCCTCAAAAAGCATCATTTGTCTTGTATAGCAGAACTCTGGGGACACAGTGATGTGATATTTACTAATTAAAGCTTGTCCAAGCCCTCCTAAATAAATTGTATCAAATGAGCTTCTCGTCATGTAAACTGACCAAAGCTTCTACCTGAAAATAATAAGATTGCTGAATAGTAAGCAAAGCTTTCTAAACAAATTAAACAAATTGAATTTTGTCAAATGTGTCATTTACTATCACACTATGTGCACTTAATTGAAAAATTAAAAGCAGGCATTAGGATACATTAATATGCATCTTTTCTCTCTGTATCTCTTGTACATATTACTTAACTTTGTTTTTAATGTTTAAGACTACATATTGGTATCTGCCTCAGATATATTATTTTCTAATTAGAGAAGTTGTAGGCTTACAGAAAGATCATGCATAAAATACAAAATTCCCATATACCATCCTATTAACACCTTACTCTGTTAAACACCTTGTACCATAAACTCTACAATTTAAGCATTAATTCCCCATTCCTTATCCTACCCAGCTCTTAGTAACCTGTATTCTAGTTTCTGGCTCTATGAATTTGCTTATTCTAATTATTTCATATTATTGATATCATACATATTTATCCTTTTGTGTGCGGCTTATTTCACTCAACATGATGCCTTCAAGGTTCAGCCATGTGGTCACATTTCAGAACTTCATTCCTTTTTATGGCTGAATAATATTCCATTGCATATATATATCATATCTGATTTATCCATTCATCAGTTGATGGACACTTGGATTGCTTTCATCTTTTGGCAACTGTGAATAATGCTGCTATAAACATTGGTGTGCAAATATCTAGTTCAAGTCCCTGCTTTCAAGTTTTTTGAGTATATACCTAGAAGTGGGATTGTAGGGTCATATGGTAATTCTATACTTAACTTTCTGAGAAACGGCCACACTGTCTTCCACACTGTGACTGCTCTATTTTATATTTCGACTCGACCTACAATTAATGATTGTTTCTATTTCTCCACATCTTCTCCAGCATTCATACTTTACAATTTTTAATAGTAGCTATTCTAGTGGGTATGAAATGGCATCTCATTGTAGTTTTGATTTACATTTCTCTAATAGCTAATGATTTTGAGCATCTTTTCATGTGCTTTTTGGCCATCTGTATATCAGTTTTGGAGAAAAGTCTATTCAAGTCCTTTGCCCATTTTTCATTTGTATTGTTTGTTTTTGCTTCCAAATATATTCTCCCATTGTGTAGGCAGATGTTTTACTTTGTGATAAAGTCTCTTAATGCACAAAAGATTTTTTATTTTGTTGGGGTTCCATTTTCTACTTTTTCTTTTTTGCTTGTGCTTTGGGTATAAGATCTAAGAAACCATGCCTAACACAAGATCCTGAAAACACTTTCCTATGTTTTCTTCTTATATTTAGGTCTTTGATCTATTTTGAATTGACTTTTGTATAGTGTGTGAGATAGAGATCCACCTACATTCTTTTGCATATGGACATCCAGTTTTCCTAACACCATTTTTAAGAGACTATTCTTTCTCAATTTAGTAGACTTGATGCCCTTGTCAAAAATCAGTTATCCATAGTGTGAGGGCTGCTTTCTAACTCTTAATTCAATTCCATTGGTCTATATGCCCTTGTGCCAGTACCATGCTGTTTTTGTTTAGTTTTGTTTTGTTTTTTAGGAGGTGCAGGGAATCGCACCTGGGATCTCATACACAGGAAATAGGAACTCAACCACTTGAGCTACATCCACTCCCCACCATGCTGTTTTTTTGTTTTTTTTTGTTTGTTTTTTTAATTTATTTATTTTTTATTGTGGGTAAAAATCAAAATTTTCACAATACATACCAATATTTGTAAAATGATATATATGCATATATGTGTATTTGCTTACAAAAATGTTATTTATATATATATAAATATATTTTAAGAGGTGCTTACATTACCTAAAATATTACACGGAACCCACTGGGATTCCCATGTTGCCCACCTCCCACACCTCCCACTACATCCCACACAAACATCTGCCACAAGCGTGGCCCACCACCCTCAATGGACTTACACATCCTGGGGCCTTGCCACCAACCATAGACCACAGTTCACATCATAGACCACACTCTCTCCCACACAGTTCTGAGTGGTGTGTGTTGATTTAGAGTGGCCTACATCCATTGCCACAGCGGTACTCAGGACAACCTCCAAATCCCAAAGAAGCCCCTGTATTTCAACTGCCCGTCCCCTCCCTGCCCCAAAACTGTCAAGTGGCCACTGGCTCCACCTCATTGTTATAATTTCTTCCATTGCTAGAATCACCATATGTATACAACAGAATACCATCAAGTCCACTTTAGTCCATAGTTCTTCCCCCAATCCTGAGGGGACTGGGATGGTGATGTCCACTCCACATCCAAGTGAGTGAGGGCTTATATCCCATGGATATGGTGGGTGGGATGATCCTGCCTGCAGATGCAGGCCCTCTCCATTCCCTGGGATGGCCATTGCCCATCGTTGTCTCCTTGCCAGGTGATTTGGATGAGTCCATTGAGCTGTAGGGTAGGAGTTGCAGCTCCACCGATATTCCATGCACATCTGGCACATAGGTAGGCCAGAGGCTCCAGTCTCTGGAAGTATACCTAAAAACTCCAGCATCACATATAGGTTTGAATAGAAGGGACTGATGAACCATGTGCAGGGAGGACTTATTTGAGTCCAATTCTGTCACTCTCAGGAGCACAGATTCCAAAATAGAACCCACTGATAAGGCATCAGTCTCTGGGGCTATCCCCCTTTATATAGGACCTGGGTTTCTCCAGATCTCTCAGGAGCCCCTCTGTGTAGGGTGATAGGCACTTAGATGTTCTATGAGCTCCTACTGAGGTGTGCATAAGAGTTACCTCTGGGATGACCTCCCGACTCTCTTTGAAGTCTCTTAGCCACTTGAACTCATTTGTCTTTACCTTTTCCCCTTTTTATTCAAGGTCTTTTTCCAGTTGTGTTGCCAGTTGGCACTTGGTATTAATCCCTCGTTGCCAGGGAGGCTCATCCCCGGGAGTCATGTCCCACGTTGGGGGTAAGGTAATGCAATCATATGCTGAGTTTGGCTTAGAGAGAGGCCACATTTGAGCAACAAGGAGGCTTTCAGGTGGCAACCCTTAGGCACCCCACAACTGCAGGCTAAGTTTCAGTTACAAGAGCAAAGACTCACAAGGGTAGTCATCAATAAAAAGAACACATCACTGGGTCATCCTCTTTTGACAGACACTGTCCCTGCACTCAGAGGACTATTGCTGCTCCCTTGGAGACTGTGGCAGAGCTCTCCAGGCTAGGAATTCAGATTCCCTCATTTATTGTGTGATTGTCCACCGATCGTGACCATGCCCCATCTTTTGATCTTTTGAATGATTTTGTATATCTTTTATGTATATTTGGATGAACTAATTCCCATGAAACCCCCCTCCCAGACACCCCTCACTATTAATCCCCTGCAGTACCCATTGTAACCCTTCTGTGATCCACCTCCTCCATGAACATGTAATCCATAAAATAATCAAATGCACTTACTAGGAAAAAGAAACAACTATGATAAGCTTACATGCAAGAGACAAACATAAGGAAACTCAGGAGAAAAAAAAAAGAGAGAGAGAAGAAAAAAAAATAATAATCAAACAAAAAACAAAACAAAACAAAACAAAATATAATTAGCAGATTGGGACATTCAAAAAAAATGGGCAAAAAAGCAAAGGAAATGCCTTTAAAATATATATATATATATTTATTTATTTATTCTTTTTTTTTTTTCCCCTTTCTCTTTTCTTTTTTTTCCTTCCTTTTATCACTGTGTTATCGGATGTCCGGTGTGCCGTGACACCTTCCCCCTCTCAATCCCCATTGTCTCCCAATTTTTTATTTAATTTTCAAAGAAGTTTTAGGTCACAGCAAAGTCACACACGGAGTGCTGGAGACTCCCAGATACCAAACCACCCCCCTTCCCCACCCCATATTAACCCCTCGCTCTTTTTTTTTTTTTGGATGTTAGCATTGTTATAACTGTTATACAGATAGCAAAACATAGCAACTAAACATTGTCAATGATTTACAGTATAGTTTACAATTTAGATGAAACAGTTTAATAATTTTGATGATATTTACCATGTCCTGTGTCCATTACTGTAAGGTAATGAAAAACCTTCCCCATGACCACCAAACATCCCATTAGATCTTGACTGTTCCCTTCACCCAAGCCCCCCAAGGCCCATGATACTACCCTATCCTGACCCATGGAATGTCAAGATTCACAGTTACATGCCCTGGGAATTTGAACATGCCCTTCCTAATCCACCCACCCACCAGTGCTGCACCACCAAACCCAGGAACACCACCACTCATCTGCCCCAACCCCAACATGCAACCACACTCTATCCCTTTACCATAGATTATGTCCATATGGGTGATGACTCAAAGCCTGCTCTTCTCTTACTCTCCCTTGTTAACCTATCTTTCAGACAATGGTTCTCAGAGACTGCTCACTTTCCTCAGTTCAGATCAGTGAGGTCATATACTGCTTATCCTTCAGTGCCTGGCTTGCTTCACCCAACATAAGGTCTTCAAGATTCATCCACGTTATTCCATGTGTTAGCACTTTATCCCTTCTTACAGCTGAGTAATATTCCATTGTATGTATGTACCACATTTTGCTTATCCATTCGTCTGTTGATGGGCACCGGGGCTGATTCCAACTTTTGGCAATGGTGAACAATGCCGCTATGAACATTGGTGTTCATATATCTGTCTGTATCTTTGCTTTCAGTTCTTCTGGGTATATACCCAGCAGTGGAATTGCTGGATCATACGGAAGATCTATTGTTAGTTTTCTGAGGAACCGCCAAACTGTCTTCCACAGTGGCTGGAACATACTGCAGTCCCACCAGCAGTGGATGAGGGTACCTATTCCTCCACATCCTCTCCAACATTTACTGTCTCCTGTTTTTTTAATAGCTGCCATTCTGATGGGTGTAAGATGGTATCTCATTGTAATTTTGATTTGCATTTCCCTGATAGCAAGCGATGTTGAGCATTTTTTCATGTGCTTTTTAGCCATTTGTATTTCTTCCTTGGAGAAGTGTCTTTTCAGGTCACTTGCCCATTTTTTAAATGGGTTGTTTGTCCTTTTATTTTCAAGGTGTAGGATTTCTTTATATATGCAGGATATTAGGCTCCTATCAGATATATGGTTGCCAAATATTGTTTCCCATTGGGTAGGCTGCCTTTTTATTTTCTTAATAACATCCTTTGAGGTGCAGAAGTTTTTTATTTTGATGAGATCCCATTTATCTATTTTTTCTTTTGCTGCTCTTGAGTTGATTTTTGTATAAGGTGTGAGATGGTATTCTTATCTCATTCTTTTGGATATGGATATCCAGTTCTCCAAGCACCACTTGTTAAAGAGGCCATTCTTTCCCAACTGAGTGGGCTTCGTGGCCTTGTCAAATATCAGATGACTGTATATGCGAGGATCTATATCAGAACTCTCAATTCGGTTCCATTGGTCAGTAGGTCTATCCTTGTGCTAATACCACACAGTTTTGATCACTGTAGCTTTGTAGTGTGTTTTAAAGTCAGGTAGTGTTATACCTCCAACTTCATTTTTCTTTTTCAATATGTCTTTGGCAATTCGGGGCCTCTTGCCTCTCCAAATATATTTTGTGGTTAGTTTTTCCAGTTCCTTAAAAAATACAGTGTTGACTTTTATTGGGATTGCATTAAATCTGTAGATTAGTTTGGGTAGGATAGACATCTTGATGATGTTTAGTCTTCCTATCCATGAACAGGGAATATTTTTCCATTTATTTAAGTCTTCTTTGATTTCCTTTAACAGTGTTGTGTAGTTTTCTGTATATAAGTCCTTTACATCTTTAGTTAAATTTATTCCTAGGTATTTGATTCTTTTATTTACTATCGTAAATGGTATTTTTTTCCTGATTTCCTCCTCAGTTTGCTGGTTATTGGTGTACAGAAATGCTACTGATTTTTGAGTATTGATCTTATAGCCTGCAACATTACTGAACTCCTTTATAAGTTCTAGAAGCTTTGTTGTAGATTTCTCAGGGCTTTCTATGTATAGGATCATGTCATCTGCAAATAATGAAATTTTTACTTCTTCTTTTCCAATCTTGGTGCCTTTTATGTCCTTTTCTTGTCTCAGTGCTTGTTCAAGTACTTCTAAGACAATGTTAAATAGGAGTGGTGATAGTGGGCATCCTTGTCTTTTTCCTGATCTCAGAGGGAAGGCTTTTAGGATTTCACCATTGAAAATGATGTTAGCTTTGGGTTTTTCATATATAGCCTTTATCATTTTCAGAAAGTTTCCGTCTATTCCTATCTTTTGTAGTGTTTTTATGAGGAAAGAGTGCTGTATTTTGTCGAATGCTTTTTCTGCATCTATAGAGATGATCATGTGATTATTTTCTTTCAATCTGTTTATGTGGTGTATCACATTGATTGATTTTCTTATATTGAACCATCCTTCCATACCCAGGATGAAACCCACTTGGTCATGGTGTATAATCCTTTCGATATGTTGTTGAATGCGATTAGCAAGTATTTTGTTAAGGATTTTAGCATCTAGGTTCATTAGAGAAATTGGTCTGTAATTTTCCTTTCTTGTGGTATCTTTATTTGGTTTTGGTATTAGGGTAATGTTGGCATCATAGAATGAGTTAGGCAATATTCCTTCTACTTCTATCTTTTGGAAGAGCTTAAGTAGAATTGATGTTAGCTCTTTCCACCATGCTGTTTTGATTACTGTGGTTCTGTAATAAGTTTTACAATCAGAACAGGTGAGTACTCCAACTTTTTTCTTCTTTTTCAAGATGGCTTTGACTACTGGGGTCCCTTACCCTTCCACATAAATTTGGTGATTGGCTTTTCCATTTCTTTAAGGAAGACTGTTAGAATTTTGTTTGGGATTGCACTGAATCTGTAAATCACTTTGGGTAGAACTGACATCTTAATAATATTTAGTCTTCCAACCCATGAACATGTAATGTCCTTCCATTTATTGAAGTTTCTTTGATTTCTATTAGGAATGTTTTGTAGTTTTCTGTGTATAAGTCCTTTACATCTTGGTTTAATTTATTCCTAGATATTTAATTCTTTTGGTTGCTATTGTAAATGGAATTTTTTCTTGATTTTTTTTCTTCATTTCAGATCATTTTTTACTAGTGTATAGAAACTCTAATGATTTTTGGGTGTTGATCTTGTACTTCATAAACCTTCACTGAATTTGTTTATTAGCTCTAGAAGCTTTACTGTGGATTTTTCAGGATTCTCTCTATATAGGATTATTCATCTGCAAATAGGGAAAGTTTCACTTCTTCCTTTCTAATCTGGATGCCTTTTACTTCCTTTCCTTGCCTGCTTCCTCTGGTTAGAACTTCCAGTCCAATGATGAATAACAGTGGTAACAGTGGCATCCTTGTCTTGTTCCTGATCATGGAGGGAAAGTTTTCAGGTTTTCACCATTGAGTATGATGTTACCTGTGGGTTTTCCACATACGTTTTTTTATCTTTGTGCATACCTAAGAGATTTTTTTTTGCCTCTTTGGACATATTTTCATAGTGCCATAGCCTTCCTCTCATTGTTCTCAGAATCCTAAAGTAATGAGTAGGAGGGCTGGCTAAATGTTTCTTTTTTATTTTTTAACTACAGCAATGTCACAGTTATCTGGAAGTCTCACATTTGAAATCCTACTCAAATATAAGCTAAAATAAGCAACAACAAGAACAACAACAACAAGACAAACCTTTCTGAACTTCTCTACAATAACCTAACAAGCTTGATTCCATAAGAGAAGTCTTAAATGGGCCTATTTATAGTATTTTTTTTAAATTTCGCCAGCAACATAGGTTAACTGGTTTCCTAGCACACAGCATATTGATGATAATGATACAATGTAGTCACCAAGAGCTGAGACCCTGGAGTCAAGTCTACCTGCAGGTTCATGATTCAGATACAAGTGACAACTTCTCTCTCTGTGCTCCAGTTTTCTCATTATGGTAGGCAGCATCTAAGAAAGCTCCCAATGATTCATTCCTTCCATGCCCTTGTGGAATTCTCATTCCCTTGAGTGTGGGCTGGTTTTAATGACTCACTTTTAGTGAAGAGAATACAACAAAAGCAATGGGATGACACTTCTGGGATTAGGTTAAAATCCCCATCTAGAAGGTTCTTTATCATATTATTTCTCCCTCAGATCACTCATTTTGGGGGAAACATGCTGCCAATGTGAGCAGCCTCATGGAGAAGCCAATGGGTCAAGGAACTGATATCTCCAGCCAGTAGCCAGCAAAAACATGAGCCTATCGGCAACCAAGCAAAGGAGCTTGGAAGTGGATCTTCTGAGTCCTACCAAGAGCTATGGGAATGAGCTTGGAAGCAGCATCTCCCCAACTGAACTGTAAGATACTACATTCTGGCCAACACATTGATTGCAGCTTTGTGACAGCCTGAGCCAGAACCACCCAGGTAAGCCACTCTTGGATTCCTGACCCTCAGAAACTGTGAGATAATAAATGTGTGTTTTTACCACTAAGTCTTAAGGTGATTTGTTGCACAGCAACAGAAAATGAATACAGATTTTGGTAACAAAGTGGGTTGCTGTTTTAACAGAAAACTAAAATGTGAAAGTAGCTTAAAGTATCTTGCACACACTGGAAAATTTTGGACTTTGAAGATACTGCAAGTGAGGTTTGCAAGAAGGTGAGGAAAATCTTATTGAAAACTGGTTGCAAAGCAACAGATGACTAATATATCCATCTATCATATAGGGGTTTTCTTAAAATTAAATGAGTTAATACATGAAAACATTTTTTGTCATGCCTACTACATAATAATCCATTCAATAATTGTATATTCATTGACAGAAGCTGACAATAGAAATAATTAACTGAGTGTATTGAATAATTGCAGTAAACTTAGAAAACTAGACATGAAACAAAAGAGCAAAGCAATCTAGGAACATTTAGTTCAGGGATTCTTAACAAGGTATCTGCGAGCTTAAATTCAAATTAAAAAAAAAAACATTATTCTTGTTGGTGCAGGTGTGATATATTTACTAAATAATACACAGTATAGTGTGGACTTAGTAAGGGGTCCGTGGTTTTCACCCGACTGGCAAAGGGGTCTATGGAACAAAAAAGGTTAAGAACCCCTGATTTAGTTAGAAGAAAACATAAACATCTCAGTAGCCCCTGGACAAATAATTGCATTTCCACCCTGTACAATAATGACTTTCCGTACCTACTCTCATCATATCATGTATCTAACATTTCCTCCAAAATCAGTATCTTCTGGTTTTTCTCTTTCTGCTGACATAACTCTACTTTTCTAGTTACCCCATCTAAAAACTGCAATCTTCTCTCTTCCTTTCTTTCCAGCCCTTAACCTAATTAATTATCAAATGCAGTCGGTTCTTCTACATGTCATCTCCACCCACCACTTCTTTTTCTTTATATCTCAAGCCACTTCATCCAGGCCCATTCATACCACTTGTCTCCCTCAGTGGTTTTACAACTGTACAAACTGCATGGGACAGCAATGCCTTTTGTCCATGACCACCAGGGTTAGCTCCCTGTCCAGACACCCAGCAGGAACCCTTCTCAATTTATACTTTCACTTTCCACATTTAATCAGTAACTGAGTCCTAGTCATGGGCTGCAAGTTTGGGTTTCTCATACATTATGAGAACACTAAAATTGATGAAATGGGCAATTAACAGAAGGAACTATAGAAGATTTGAAGAAGACATGCTGCACCCAAAGTCAATAAAACAGAATTTCATGGAGATAATGCTAAACAATGTGGAATGCTAAAAAATAAAGACGTTTGGGTTGATAAACACTAGCATAAATTGTGTACCTTCTATATGCCAAATAATATATAAGTTCGTTCTTTCATTTATTCAACAAATATTTGTTGAGGATCAACTATGTCCCAGCACTATTTCAGGTATTGGGTATACCATAGGGCATACAACAGTGAAAAAGAGAGGTGCTGTTCCACTCATAGACTTTACAATCTAAGATTAATTGTCTTATATGATTTTCAAAAGAACCCTGAGATTTTTATTATATCCTTATTTTTTCAGATAAAGAAACTGAGGCTCTGCTAGGCTCTGTAATTTATCAGCCATGACATAGCCATAAAATTATAGCCTTAAGAATTAAAGTCCAGGACAGACTGACTGTAAGGTCATGTTCCTTCTACTACATGGCCCTGCCTTCATAGGATGAGCTTTAAAAATCAGCCATTAGAATTGGCATCCATACATGAATAAGTTCAATTTCTATAGGGCAGTGGAAGCAAAATACTTTACTCCCCATAGGCCCTGATAATTCGGACATTCTAAAAAGTCCCATACATAGGCCAAAGTTCTTTCCCAAGGTTGGTTTTTTGTTCATTAAAAAAAAAAAGGTAATAAAATATTGTATTGTAATCCAATCTGTTGTAATAAAGAATTTAAGTTCTAAAATCAAATATGACTTGATTCCTAGTTCTGCCACTAAATAGTTGTGCTAGTTAGCTATAGTTGTGCTATAGTTACTGTGGTGGCTTGATGCTGTATGTATGCCAGAAAAGCATGTTCTTAAATCTAATTAATTCCTGCTGTTGTAAAGCTCATTTAAGTAGGACCCTTGATGAGGCTACTTCAGTTAAGGTGTGACTCACTTCATTCAGGATGGGTCTTAATCCTCCCACTAAAGTCCTTTACAAACTGAATGAATTCAGAGAGAGAAAGAGAAAGCCACAGAAGCAAGAAGCTGAAATCAACAAAACCCAGAAAAGAAGGGAGAGACCAGCAAATGCCCTGCGATGTGGCAGAGGAGTCCAGGATTGCCAGCAGTCTGTCCTTGAGAAAAAGCATCACCTTGATGATGCCTTGATTCTGACATTTTCTCAGCCTCAAATTGTAAGCTAATAAATTTAAACGAACCCATTTCATGGTATCTGCTTTAAAAAATCTAGAAAACTAAAACATTTACTTAATCTTCTCAAGTCTCAGTTTCCTGTTAGCATTTATAGTATTTGGGATGCACAGTGCTTTCTGGACATATGTCCATGTCCCTCAATAGAGATGGGAAATTTTCAGCCAATATTTCCTCCAATACCTTCTGCTCCCTTCCCTTCTCTTCTCCCTCTGGCATGCCTATAATGTGTATGTTTGTGTGTTTCGTGTTGTTATTCAAGTCCCTAAGTCCCTGCTGGATTTTTTTCTGTCTTTTAATCTATCTGTTCCACTATCTGTCTGATTTCAGATGTACTGTCTTTCTCGTTGCTGATTCTTTCCTCTGCCTGTTCAAATCTACTGTTATATGCTTCTAGTGTATTTTTGATTTCTTGCATTGTGCCATTCATCAGCATCATATCTGTTATCTTTGTATGTATGTTTACTATTTCTTCAGTATGTTCTCCCAGTGTCTTCTTAATATCCTTAATCTCTTCCTTCACTTCATTAAGTTGATTCATGATATTTGTTTGGACATCTCTGATTAGTTGTTCAAAGTTCTGCATCTCCTCCTGTTTTTCAGTTTGTTCGTTAGACTGGGCCATGTCTTCCTGTCTCTTAGTATGGCTTGTAATTTTTTGTTGGTGTATAGGCATCTGTTTATTTTGATGGGTTTATTTGGTTGGTTAGCTTCTCTTTCTACTCTAGGGCTTTATTTTGTTGTTGCATGTGTGGTAAGGTTTTACTTTGATACTTCATTCCTCTTATTCTGTTTCCTTGCTGTTGTATATGTTCTGGTTTTCTTTTGGCTTCTTTGGCTTCCCAGTACCCTCCTAGATGACTCAGAGCACCTTCCCATTCTATATATATCCAAAGCAGCTCCTTTAGATAGGTCCCTGCCTTCTCTCTGCTTTTTTTTGTGAGAGGTTCAGACTCTTGTCTATCTACTTTGGCGCCATTTTCCTGGAAGTCTGATCCTCACCTTTTGCCCCAGTTTCCATACACAGGTTTCTGCCTTAGTTTGTTTCTGTTCTTGAGTTTGTGAACAAATAAGTTGAAGACTTTCTCAGTCTCTTCCTAAAAAAGGGAATCTAACTTCCCATTTCTATTTCCTTGTCTAGAGAATGGAGGCCTGATCCTGGTTCCTACTTCTGTGACTGGGGAATTGTTACCTACTCTTGAGTGTCCATTTTTTGGCTGACCACTCTGATCGCAGACTCTGTTTTTAACTGCTGGCCTAAACAGAGACCTGTGATTTCTATAAACTTTAGATACTGTGCTTTCTGGAGTAGACAGACTCTTCTCTATTTATGGAAGCCTGCCTTCAGACCACCTTCTATGCTTCTAGGTCATTATCTTGATTCATCTCCATAAGCTCTTTCCTGCTTTAAATAACTAGGCAAGATCAGGCTTGTTTTCAGGTTGAGACATATTACAACAATTATAGGATAATGTATAATTTAATATTAGATTGTGTATTAAAGCGCTATTTTTGTGTATAAGAATTTTAAGTGATAAATTTGAGAGCTTAAGAATTATCTCATTTACTCATTCATTATTTATTGGAAAATGCTTTGGAAGATAGATGGAAAATAGAAAGTAGCAGAGTGTAGAAAGTAGATAGGAATTGGGTTCCAGGTTTAAACAAACTTGGGTTCAAATCCCAGCATTGACACTTAATTGGCTGTTGTTATTGAGCTACTTACTTAACTCCTTTGTGCCTTGGTTTTCTTACCAGAAAAAGTGGGTTACTGGAACAGCTAAATCACAAAGTTGTTCTGAAAATTAAGTGACAATGCATGCAGAGCATTTATTATTATGCCTGGCACCAACAAGTATTCAAAGACTATTGGCTCTGATTTTAAAAAATTAACAAAACATTTTACCTATAGTTATTGAGTTTATAAACTAATGTTAGACAAGTATTTATAACTCAAGACAGTATAAATCAGAGATTGGCAAGCTATGTCCCCTGAGCCAAATCTGGTTCACCACCAGTTTATTGAAAATAAAGTTTTATCGGAATACTGTCATACCCATTGGTTTACATATTGCCCATGGCTCCTTTGAACTACAATGTCAGAGTCAAGTGCTTGTGACAGACCATATGGAGCGACAAACCTAAAATATTTACTATCTGGCCCTTTTCAGAAAAAGGTTGCCAATCACTATTATGAATAATAAGAGATGGTTAAAAAAAAAAAAAAAAAAAAAAAGTACTATGTGAGAATTCAAAGACAGAAGAGAAAATTTCTTACTGTGAGATAAGGGAATGAGGTGCATTAATCTTATTGACTCTTCCCCCTAAAAGGAAGGTTAATATTTGCCTACTCCATCACAGGTATTAGATAGGCACACTACATCCCTTATCTCATTGTACCTTCTTTCTGAAACAATCTCCATTTTTTGGATGCAACTGAGACTCAGGGATGAGACTTATTCCTGGGAAAGGGACAAAGGAAGAGAATTATGCATTCCAGAACATAGGCCTGCTTTAGCAAATAATATATAAAACAATGATATACAATGAAAAATAAATTTTGATTCAGAAGGAAGCCACTTCAGAATGTTGTAGTATATGACTATTCTAAAATGCCAAATTAGAGGTAGGCTTGTTGTACTCTTGACACTATAGCCCTCATATAACATCACTGTGAACTTATAGTTTGTTTAAAAATGAGTTGTGAATAGCCCATAAAAATCAACTATAAAAAATAATAAATGTGTACTGGTTCAATTATTTTAATGGCTATTGGACTATTTAAGTTTTTAATTTCTTCTTAAGTCACTTTTGTTAATATATCTTCTCCAGGTATTTGTCCTTTTACCCTAAAATTTCAAAATATTTGACAAAGTCTTCATAGTATTCTCTTATTAAATGTTTGATATCTATTGTTTTTTAGTGTGTCCCGCATTAATTTTTGATATTGATATTTGTGAATTTTCTATTTTTCTCAGTCAATCTTGGCAGAGGACTGACAATTTTTATTAGATTTTTAAAAGAACAAGTTTTTGGCTTTTTTGGAAATCTGTATGGAATGCTTTTCTTTTCTGTTTCCTTAATTTCTGTTTTTATCCTTATTATTTCCTTTATTCTACCTTTGTTTTGCCTTGTTCTTTTTCTAATATATTGAGGATATGATTAGCTCATTCATTTCTCAGTTCTTTTCCAATATATGCATTAAACACTATAATTTTCCCTTTAATATTGCTTTACCTGCATTTCATAAGCTTGGATATGTAGTAATTTAATGTTATTGATTTCAAAACATTTCTTTAATTTATATTATGATATTTCCTTTGATCTATGGTTTATTTAGAAGTGTGTCTATTATTTTCCAAACCTATGGGAATTTTTTAGTTATCTTTCATTATTAAGTTCTGATTTAATTGTGCTGTGTTTGAAGATCATGCATTGTATGATTTTTATCCTTCTAATAGATTTTGTATTTTGGTTAATGACCCAGGAAAAGTCCAATATTTATAAATGTTCCATATGTACTAGAACAGGACATTCTTTCTCCAGGTTTAGCTGCAGCATTTCATGGATTACCAAAATAAGCAAACATTTTGAAGTTCTCATCTTCTAGATCTTTACCTAATTTTGTGTCTGCTTGTTCTATCGCTTACTGTGAGGTATTTTAGAATCTTCCACTATAATTGTGATGTATCTATTTTAACTTGTAGCACTACTTATTTTTGCTTTATATATTTTTGGTTATTAGATACCACCAAATTAAATTTGCTATAAATTCTTAATAAATTGAACATTTCTTATGTTGTGACTGATTTATTTCTCTTTAGTAATGCAAAGTATATTTTGTTTGCTATTAATATATTTACAGCAACTATCTTTTGGGTATTTTGTGGTTTACCTTTTTCAATCCCTTTATTCTCAGATTTTTAGCATAAATATGTATTAGATATGTGAACATATATATTTTAAATAGAATCTTATGCCTTTTATTTTTAAACTGGAGTACTTAGTCTACTTAAGTTTAATGATATTACTAATGTATTTGGCTTTATAGCTACAATTTGTGGTAATTATCCTACCTGTTCTATATTTTTCTTTTCTTCCTTACCTTCCTTTGGATTAATTCCATTTTTCCTTCTACTATTTTACATACTTCTTTCCGTGTTTATTCTAGAAATTACAACCTTCATTCTTAACTTGTCAAAGTCAAAAGTTAATCATTGCTTTCACATTCTCAGACAATACAAGGTCCTTATAATATTTAACTTCATTTATACCTCTTCTGACTTAGGTTCTTATTTTTATGTATTTTATTTCTATTTTGCATTTTTGAACTCCACAACATATTTATAGCATTATTTAGTAATCATTTATTTAGAATTACCTTTACATGTTCTTCTATCTTTGCTATTCACTTCATATCACATCCTAGACCTTCTGCATAAGATCAGTTTTCTTCTGTCTGATATATGCCCATTAGAGGTTTTTCTAGTATGGGGTGCTGGTACCAAAGTGTTTATTGTGGGGTTGTAGGGATAGTAATCTGAAAATGTCTTTGAGGTTCTCTCATTCCTGAAAGATATTTTTGATGTGTATGGAATTTTAGGTTGGCCAGTTATTTCTTTCAGCATGTTAAGGGTGCTGTTTCATTGACCTTTGACAACCATTTTGCTGTTTAAAAGACAATTGTTGATCTATCACTCCTTTTAAGGCAAGCTGTCTTGTTTGTTGTTGTTGATTGATTTTAATATATTCTCCTTATTTTTTTGTTTTGCAGTTCTATGATGTGCCTAGATATGGATTTATTTTATTTATCCTGCTTCAGTTACCTTGTGCCTCTTGAATCTGTGAATTAGTCTCTGTCATCATAGCTGGGAAATTCCTTGGCTCTGCCTTGTCAAATAATACCTCTGTCACATGCTCTCTCTTATTTCTTTTTGGGACCTCTTTATTCTATATACTCTACCTCTTTTTCCTCTTTTCTCTCTCTCCTGTATTCTGTATAATTACTTCTGAATTATTTTCCAGTTTCCTAATTCTCTTCAGTTATGTATAATCTGTGGTTAAAGTCATTTATTGAGTTTTTAATTTTAGTTATTTTATTTTTCATTTCCATAGGTTTGATTTCATTCTTTTCCATATTGTTGTAGTTTTTAAAAGTGTTTTTTGGTTCCCAGCAGATATTTTTTTCTTTTTTTTTTTTAACTTTATTTTTAAAGGAGTTTTAGATTACAGAAAAGTTACATAAAAAATATAAGAGATTCCAATATACCTCTCTCTCTCTCACATTTTCCTCTGTTAATAACATCTTTCATTATTGTGATACATTTGTTACAATTGATGAAAAAATATTGAAGCATTGCTGCTAGCCATGGTCTATAGTTTACATTATGGTTTACACTTTGCAGCATAAAATAGTATTTCAGCAGATATTTTAAGCTTGTCTTTCAATTTCTTGAACATAGTAAACACAGTTGTCTTATTTTCTCATTCTGATCATTCCAGTTCTAATGTTTTGGTGGGTCTCTTTCAGTTTTATCTCATGATTGCTATTATTGACTCCAGTAAAACTCCATGCTGCCTTATTGATGTGCATAGTTAGTTTTACTATGTGTGGTTCATTTTTCTTATAATATAAAAATGAGAAATATTTGAGGACTGAAATGAAGAGGTATATTCCATAAGAAAAGCTTTTCCTTTTCTTCTGTCAGGTGCCAAGGTCACTACCAGTATAGGGCTACTAAACTAAGTATGGCTTAAGGTTTTGACTTTTTTAAATCCAGGGGTGGTGAGATTTTTAGATTTTTTTTGTGTGTGGCTGCAATCCTATTATTGAGAGCATAGATGGACAGACATAACCTTCTTACCCCCAACTAAAGCCAGGGCAACTTCACCTAGTGAGTGGTGAAGTAAGCTAGGTTTACTTCTGCTCCATGCACGCTCTGAGGGTTAGCCCTGTGCAGTTCCAGCACTGTAGGCAGGAGAGTCTCCTGTCAGCCTCGCCTTGGGCAGATCTTGGTCTTTGACCATCCTGTGGACCTAGATGGACTAGAAAGTCTGTTTTCATTTAACATTATGGGTTAAAAATTATATTTAGATTTTGGCCTAATAATTCTTTACTAATTTTCCCATTCTTTGATGTTTGTAATTTGATTAAAATATATATCATACTTGTTTTACCATCATATTTACTTCTTTCTTTGGGGAGGGCCCAGGGGTGGTCTTAATAACTTAGCCCACCATATTCTAGAAACTGCTATCTTCTGCTTGATATTTTATATTCATATTTTGTTTATATAACCTCTTATCCCAAAATGCATATGTTAGTTTTGCTTCATTTATGTGTATGTTATTTGACTTATTTAGTTAACAGATTTACATTTGTTTTTAAATGGATTTTAAAAATTTCTCCCAGTTTTTTAGCAGATTTTGTTCTTATTTTTAAAATCCTAGGGCTTAAACTTATACAACTATGTTGTTTTTCTACCATTATTGGTCCTGGTGGCTACAAATATGAAAATTTAAAAAAACCATCAAAGAAAGAAGTTATAACAGGTCCTTTCATGTTTTGCCTTATCTCATAATCGTGGGTTGAAATTTGGTATCAAAACAAATAAAACAAATAGTAATAAAAAATATTTGGGAATCTGGTTAAATAATCCCTTTACTGTCAGCCATGGGATAACAAATTTGAGAGAATCAGAGGTCCTTGGACAGGGGTTGCATGAGGACATCTTCCTAAACCCATTTCCCTACTCCTTGTTAGGATATTGTTTTCCCAGTTAGTGCTCATGATCCTGTTTAAAAGTCCATCATGTCTTTCTATGACATGATGTTATTTAGAAATTGCATAATGAAATATTATTGGAAAGAATTTGAGGAAATAGTTGGGGAAGTGAGAGTCTCTCTTTATGTAGCTACAGTGGCAAGAATACGACTCTAGAGTTAGAATGAATTTTGTTGTGTCAGCTTGTCACATCAGCTACTGTCTTGCTTGTCTTCTTTAGGAGGCACCGGGAACTGCCATGTGGTAGGCGGGAGCCCAGCTGCTTGAGCCACATTGACGTCCCTTCTTGGCATTTTTTTTGACCACGGTTAGCCATTCTCTTTTTCTTGAAAGAGTTTCTGCCCTTGGCACTACCTTCTCTGGGCTTTCCTCCTAAATTGCTGGAAAATCCTTTTCAGTCCACTTTGCTGGTTCAACCTTTTTCAAACCTCTGACTGTGGCAGAGGCTGGGATTCATTCTTGCTCTCTTTCTCTATTTATTCCCAGGTTAACCTCACCATTCCAGTGTTGTTAAATACCATTTTTGTATTGATGACTTTCAAATTTCTATTTCCAGTCTGTCCTCTCCCATTAGCAACAGAGTAATATATGCAACTATCTACTCAATGGCTAAAGACACCTTTAAATCAACAATTTCAAACTACCTCCCTAAACCATTCTTTCCTTAGTCGTCCCATCTCAGGAAATGGCTCTACCATCCATCCAGTTGCTTGGGCTGATTCCTTGATTGCATCCTTGATTCTTCTTTTTTCCTCATATCCAAACCATTGGCAAGTTCTGCCAACTCTAACCTTAAAATATTTATCCCCAACCTGACCACTTCTTCCCCCCACTCCCCCCAAGCATCACTGGTTCTATTATTTTATTATGAATTTATTATATAATTCCTAAAAAGGGCTAATTTAGAAGAATTTTTTTCTAAAAGTTTGACAATATCTTTCCAAATCTACTCAGCCACAGATGCCTTTCCATCCAAATAAACAACAAAGGCAAATTATGATTGCTGCCCTGAGCATTTGTTTTTGTAAGCTAGGACACCTGAAACATATATTTAAAATTTTTTTCTATCCTCTTTTTTTAGTAGTTAACAAATCAATTTTATTGATACATATTAATAAAGCATACAATTTATCTAAAGTATACAATCAATGGTATTTGGTGTAATCACAAAGTTGTACATTCATCACTTCAATCATTATTAGAGCATTTTCATTATTTCAGTAATAATAATAAACAACAAACAAACAAGGAACCAGAAATAAAATTGAGTTAGAATGCCTGGGTTCATCTTAGGAGAGTTACTTTTCCACTCTGTGATTCAGTTTTCTCATTTGTACAATAGGAATAATAAGAGTATGTCTCTCAGAATTGTTGTAAAGGCTAAATGGAGTCTGCTTAGAGCAAAGCTTGTACTTAGTGAGTCCTGTGTGGTTCATTCAAGGAAACAGAGCTTTTCATTGAACTGTGGAGGATGAGTAAAAAATAAAAATATTCCTGAGAGAGGTAACACATTGACTCTGCTCCACTAGCAGATCACTGTTAGGGAGTGAGGTGAAACAAGGATTGAGGTCACTAGATGCCAAAGGGATGGGAAAAGAGTTCAGGACAAACACTCAGAGCACTTCTCTTGGCCTAATTCATATTTAGCCCAGGGATATTGTTTTTTTTTAAAACTGCTCTGCTCATCACCTTTTCTATGATGCACAGAACTAGTTCTCTTTTCTAGAAGGCAAAGAGTATACAGACTGATTTTTTTAAAACTCAGAAATATATTAAGTCAGGTTGAACATGAATTGTTATTATGCCATAAGGAGAAAAATGGATTCAATTTGATTCTCAAGTGTATTCGTGCATTGAATATTAATGACATTATCATTTAATTATTTAGACATTAGCTTCCATTCACATGTATGGTTTGGGACCATTTAGGAAAAAAACCTAGAAAGAACAATATTCTGTTTTTATTGTAGAACCCCACTGTTAAATATTTCACAGGCTAATGTTTAATCACATTCTTGGTCTTGCACAGTTCTAGCTAATAATTAACCTGAAATAACTACTTCCATACGTGAGTTGGGGACATACTGGCTTTTGTTGTTTCAATTTCCTTTCTCAGGAAGTTAAATGGTTAAAACTTGCAGATCTAAATTGTCCGTGAATAAACATAAGAGGGAAAAGTCCATGAATGAAGGAGATTGGGAGGCATGTATGTATTTGCTAACATAAACTCAAGCAGTTATTAAACATTTAAAGACTGTGTTAAAACGAATTATAGGTCTACAAGACATGGATTATGTATATATTTCTTGTTTTCCCTCTGTTTCTTCCTTTTTGTTACCTCTAACATACCTTAAACACATAGTCTAGTTTGTATCTAGGGGCTGATCTACTAGTTTTTCAATGAACTGTGACAAAAGTCAATAATAACATATTGGATTTTAAACAATTTTTGATGAATCAGCAAACGCATTTATATATTGTGGTAGGTTGTATTATTTTTCCAACTTTTTGATCCCTTCCCTGTTAGACGATTATATATCACTACTCATTGCCATGAAAGGTCTTCTTTTGGTGAGTTTACTTCCCTGTCTCATTTCCAGTTGACCAAATAATTTGTTGGGAGAAAGGAATGTTAGAAGTGACAGAGTGCCTGTCTCAGGCAGAAACTTTGTCATGTCATGTTTCTCTTCTCTCTTTTGCTTTCCCCTCTGCCACAAGAAGGCATATCCCAAACAGGGACTACTTCTTCAGCCAAAGGAGAAGACATGTGAAGTAAAGCCATCGCAAGTACCTCAGCCTCGACCATATAACAAAAGCCTGAAATAAATGTTTTTGTTCTTTAGTCACTGAGATTTGGTGTTGTTTCTTACAGCAGCAAAGTTGACTAACACATATGTTAAAATGATCTCTGATATTTTTAATGACCTTGAAACCAATCATTGTGTGAAATGTACATGAGAATGCCTCTCAGTCATACAATTTTCATTATTATTTAATTACTGGTATTTTAAAGATCTCTGAAAATAAGGGGGAAAAATGAAGTCATATTGTTATTACAAATGACATTTTATCTACATATTGTAGATAAAAATGAAAGTTCATGGTCCTGGGGTACCTAAGATTTGCAAATTTTACCAACTCTCTATCTAAACCAAAATTATAGAGACTGCACAAATGCAAATATTTTACCTTGTATATGCTGGAATTATAGTCCAGTTTTTATATATGTGGAGGATGTCCAAATTTTTCTTTGTGTACTTTCTTTTCCTGTTTTCAATTTATTCTTTGGATTTGTTCTTTTGGGAAAGCATTTACAGAACTATTTTTAATGTTGACAGCTTAAAAGAGAGAAAAGATTATGTTGTCATGCATGTAAAATGAAGGAAAGTGTGCAAAACACCTTCCTCTCATTTATACATTTCAAATTTCTACTGTCAACAGAACTGTTTCTCTTTAGGCATGTGGTTTTGGATGCTGAGGGGATGTATTCTCACCTTGATATGATAAAGTTGTCTCTGTTTTTATTAGAGGGAGATAGTTGCATGTGTCAAAGGGAGGTAAGATTACTTTTTTAAAGTAATTGTCTCCCTACACTTTTGGTTGAACATGTGTCATTAGGTTACTATTTGTAGATTATTCTCTGAAGGGGGCAAACTGTAATGTTTTTTATAAACATTCAAATATGATGCAATACAGCAGTTGGCTGTTGGGGATTGAATCCCCACAAAAGACCTGTTCAAGTACTAATCCCTTGTCCTGTAGATGTGAACCCATTTGTAAATAGTATCTCTGAATATGTTGTTGGTTAAGGTGAGTCACAGTGTGGATGTGAATCTATTTGTAAACAGGACTTTTGAAGCTGTTATCTGTTAAGGTGAGGCCAAAGAGAATGAGAGTGGGCCTTATTCCAGTATGGCTGAGGCCCTTATAAGCAAAGGAAATTGGACACAAAATAGAAACCAGAGGAGAAGCTAGAGAAAGTGAGAAAGACATTACCATGTGACAGAGGTAGAGATGCATCCACAAGCCATGGAACCCCAAGGATTTCTGGCAAGCCAGCACCAAAATGCCTTAGAAAGCATTTTGGGATAAAGCATGGTTTGGTGATACCTTGTAATTGGACTCCTAGCCTCCAAAACTGTGAGACAATAAATTCATGTTGTTCAAGCCATTTCCTTGGGTGGTATTTTGTCACAGCTGCCTAGGCAAACTAAGACCCTGACATTGATTTTTGAATAGAAAATTACCAGGATCTACCCCAAACTGCATTTGTATAGGACAATATAAATCTTTCCTGTGCATCAGGGTCTATCCTAAGTCAACTCCACCATCTCCTTGAGGTTTCCTTGATCACAATTGCCAGCATCAGTCTCTTCTTTGAGGGTGTTGCATCCGTTGCATGACACCCCACAGCATCTCCATGCTCACTAAATGCATGAGTCTGTCAGTGAAAGAGAGTGTGCATTGATGAATAAACTAGATCATGTGAAGTTTAGCATGTGGGTGTCATCTGGCTTTCATTATACTCTAATGAAATCTTGTCTCCCTCACAGTAATATAAACTCCTTGAGGGCAGTTATCATGTCACTCCATTGTTGTTTCCCACAGCACTAGGCACACAGTTGTGGTTCAGCCACTACTGACTGAATGTAATATAATTGAATGAGATGAATAGAAATAAAAACTTGTTTGAGTCAGACTTCATTTATTTGGAATTGAAACACAAAGCCTCAGAGTCACTAATCTAGTCCTTATCAACTCACTGTTTGGGACAACTTGCGTTACAGAATTCCACCAATAAGTTGCTCAAGCCATTTTTTCTTTTTAATAAGAAGTTAAGAAAAGAGACGAGTTTAGGCATTTACATCATTCATTTATGCTAACAGTGTGCACTGGATGGAGTTGCCCAAGAGATGCCAATGCCTTTGTTGTTGTTGGGTATTTTGGCCATTATCACCTCATCCTAGAGCATAGACATTCTCTAATACATATCATGGTACTTGGGTGTGTAGTTGTTTTGATTGTTTATGCCTAGCATGCACCCAGAACTGGAGGAGGCTGCAAGAGGGAGTGAGGCAGAGCATGGTCTCTGCCACAGAGAGATATGAGTTTGAATCTCAGTTCTGGTACTTATACTTATTAGCTAAGTGTCGTGGGTAAGTCATGCAAACCCTCTGAATCTCATTGTCTCATTTATCAAAAGGGCATAAATGCCTACATCACACGCTTCTTGTAGTATTAGAGATGAAGTAATAAAGTGCCCTTTGTCACAAAGGACAAGAATGTGATTCACGTTAGCCTCAATTATTACTTGCATCTTGGGCTTAACACAATGTCTAGGATATAATAGGTGCCCAATAAAATTAATTTAAGTGAATATTCAGTATTGAGCTTTTTAACCAATTCCTATTATGAAGACAGGAAAAAGTCACTCTATGAAGCTACAGAGAGTCTCATAAAATGCCATTGGTGTGAGGATTTCTGAATTAGGAGGGATGGGAAAGTCTTTGTCTTCATATATATGTATGGGACCATGTTATTTAACTTGTGTGTTAATATATATTTTATTAAGTATCTATTATGTGATTAGCATGGAGAGCACTTTTTAAGTACTGCAGAGGATTTAAAAGCACTAAAAATAGAACTGGCACTGAATATTGGTGAAACATTTGCCATCTTGGTTGTGGGATTAGAGAGAATTTAGACAAGCTTCTGAACCACAAATACCTGCTGTATTTCTGTTCTGCTCATGAAACTGATACTCAAACTCACATCTATCTAGCATGAAATTCCACTATTAGAACCCTTTCGCTCTTTTATTAATTAACACTACCCATGGTACTGCCATGCATTTACGTAGCACTTTAGAGTTTATAAATCACTTTAACAGACATTATCTTATAACCAAACCAAAAAAATAAGAAGAGATTATTATCTTTATTTTGTAGATGAGCAAATAATTGGAAATTTATGAAGCCAAGAAATCTTCTCAATCCAAGCTTTTTCTCCAGTGGGCTTCAAAAGTCCTCTACTAATGGTAATGCTATCTCAGGAGGAAAATATAACTGCTGATTGTTAGAGCTGAGAGTTGAGTCCCCAAAGAATGGTAAGCAAGTGGCTTCATCATGCCAAGCATTCAGGGAGGGGAAGAGAACACTTGAAATCAGGGTTCTTCAGCCTCAACATATTGACATTTTGGATGGATAAGTCTTTGTTTCGGGGAGTTGTTTTATTCACTGTAAGCTGTTTAGCAGCATCCCTGTCCTATATTATATGACAGTAGCACTCCCTCAGTTGAGACAACCAGAAATGTCTTTAGACATTTCTAAATTTCACCAGGGGTCAGGGCAAGATGACCTCTGGTTGAGAACCACTGCTCTAAAGGAAAGGATTAAAATATTAACTTTACCTATTTCACAATTTCCCTCAATTCTAGATTGGAGCAGAAGTCCCAGTTTCTGAACCAAAGAAGTTACCATTTTTAGCAGATATAGGTCCAACCCTGCTTCTTAAGAAGAGTTTAGTTGAGGCTGAAGACTATAGAATACAGTGGGGATGGGTGGGACACTTGTCCCCTGAGAGAAGACATACCTGGTACCATAGGAAGGACCCTTCTGCCAGTATTATAGGGAATAAGGCCAAGTGAGTCTGATTCATTGAAACATGGAGAGGGAGCAGAAGGGAGAATTGTCCAACTTATCTGGGGTGCACAAACCACACATCTGCTCTTTTGTAGTGTGCTATGTAGTAGCCATGGGTGGCCCCACTGTCTGCTTCTGGCTCCCAAAACACAGAGTCATCAGCATCACGCCACTTTGGAAGGGTGCAATGGGAAGCATTAGGATATGATTCTGCAGGCCTAGGCTTTGGCACTTTTTCAGGCACTAGTCAATTGTGTGACCTTAGTCAAGTTACTTCACCGCCCTGGATCGAGGTTTCTGTATTTGCAAGATGCAAAGATTAGTTTGGATGTCTCCAAACCCTAAAATTTTATGGCTTTCCTACTCTTACTACCACAACTAAAATCACTACTTTTATGACCAGCTAGTAAAATGTATGATTATACTGTCATGCTCTTCACCAGAAGTAATATGGTAATACTGGCATATCGTTCTTGTAAAGTTAAAAAAAATGCCCTAATGAAGCAGATTAAGGCTACTTACAATATATGCATCCTTGGGCTCAGGAGGACTAGGGAAGAAATGATCTACTTGGATATGAGAAATGAAGTAGCCAGGGCATTGAAATCCATAACTCACCATGGTTAATGAATCTTCCTCTCCCTAGCCTAAAACCCCAGGCAAAAGATAGGCATTGGTACCTATTAAATAAGAGCTAGGAGAAAAGGAATTACAGTCAAACCCTTCTTAAGACATTTTCAAAGGAGCAGCCATTAAAACTTCTAAACCAGGAAATCATCCTTGGAGAGAAACGGAAAATCACAAGTGCGGTGCCATGCAAATGTGGCCATTTAATAAATACTATTGGATAAGGAGAATGATAAGAATAAATGTATGCTGGAGGGAAAAGTCGGAGGCAGGAACCTTTTAAAAGCAAGTTATATCTTTTTTTAAAAATAAACTGTGAGTTTGTACTGGTGGAAATGCCATATGACCTGAAGATAGAGATTCTTATTGGACTAATTTCTTTCACTTTGAATTGGGGCTTTGGTGGACATTATAATCAAGTAGATATAAGAGGCACACTTCCTATTCTGCAGAGAGGGGATTTCATTTTCATAGTCAGGAAAGGCCTGGGCTTTCTTTTTATGTGTCCGTCACTATTTCCCCAATGAATGCCTGCTCTCCTACTTCCCTTTGCAGTAGCAACAGTGACGACACACAGAGAGTAAGGAAGCATTGATAGATGGTGTTGCAGGAGAAAGGTTAGCTGTTAAGGTAAATATTTTAATAACATCTAAGCCATCTTTTATGAGAATTTTGGATTGGTGGAGTTTGTTTGGGGATCCTTACCACCCTCTCAGTTCCACACATTTTCTGAATGCAAGTCTCAATATATGTGAATACTGACATTCTCTGCCACAACCTATGCTTCTTGGCACCAGGTATCTATTTGCTCCCTCCAACCCAAGGCCCCGGCAGTCACTGCATCCAGCTTCATATCCAGGGCCTCCAGGTGATGCTCATACCTCAGGTGATATAGGAACTATAAAGGCAAATTACTTACACTCCAACTCCACTTAATATAAAATGGAGGTGCAGGGACAAGATAATTGGAATAAAATATTATGTAGGTTCATTCCCTCAGAAGCAGACTCAGAGACAAAGATTATCATGGAGAAGGATTATTGGGGAGTGCTCTTGAGAATACCACCTGTGGAAGGGAAGGAGAGGGGAGGGGAGGGGAGGGAGGGGGAGGAAGCAATCTCAACACAGACCTCAGCCAACCCCATGATAGAGCTGGGATGGTCCTTCACAGTTGTCCCAAAATAAGATGAGGAGGATGGATCTTTATACCCTAAGCTCACAAGTCATTGTATCAGAATGCCCTGGGAAGGGGGCATGACCTTGGACAAAGAGCAAAGCAACTGTCTTCAGCAGAGGCAATTCTTAAAAAGTGCTGAAATATAGGGCTGTTTTCAGCAATCCCAACAACTGGTTAAGTCCTTATGACCTGTAGGGGGATCACAACGACCACTACATTCTTCTATTCAGGAAAGGGAGTGATGTGACGCAACACTCATGAGTTCATAACAGCCCTGGGAATCCTGCTTACAGACTCTATTAGTCAGGCTTCTCTAGGGAAATAGAATGGAAGTTGACACATGCGCCTAACCATCACACAGACTTTGGAAGTTTCTTCTCCCTGTAGGAGGAAAATTTACTTGACGAGATTCTGATTGAAATCTCTGGGAGGAATTTCTTTCCATTTTTTTCTACATTGTTTTGCCTTTGGGGGAAATTTTTCCTTGTTTATTATCATCCATGCTCACAACTGAAGAGAGTATTGGGGAGTTTGCCTTCTGTGCACATTTTAAAGAGAGCTTTCTGTTCCTGAAAAGTTGGGGGCCAAAGGGGTCATTTTACATCTTTGGCAGTCTGAGACTTAAAAGTCTACATTCATGTTTCTTTGAAAATCCAGTGTTGTCAAAACGTTGATAAACTTCTGATCTATTTGTTTCCAGTTAGTTCCATGTGGCAAAAATCATAATCAAAATTCCTTGCTAGACATGGATACCAAATATGCTTTATTTATATGCTTCTTTACTCCCATGCATCCCTTTTTCTCTCAATTTAATGGTTGGCTATCTTAAAGGTCCTTTATCAAAAGTCTTCTCTCTCATTTTTCTACTTCTTTGCAACTAGAAGCAGTTGGTTTTTCTAAAACTTTAAAATCTTTCTGTTGTCTTTCATTCCTACATACCATTCAAATTTCTCATAAACTCATCTCTTTCTAGAATCACCTTGCCAAACACGGGCAACAGTAGTCAACTCACACTAACACTGTGTTTCCTTCTAACCACTTCCCTTAGAGTTGGCAGCTCAGTAGGCACATAGTTTGTTTCTCAAAATATTGGAGGTGTCAGTTTTACCAAATATTTAACAGTGCATAATCCAGATCACCAATCTGCTATATCTTTACCATATATATATTTTTGTTGTTGTTTTTTGTTTTTTTTCCATATATTTTATATATTTATATTTTACTTATTGCAGAGTCTTACTTCAAGCTACCAATTTCTACATTAGACAGGGTGGACTAGCTGCTGTAATTAACAACCTTAGAATCCCAGTGACTTAACATTATAAAAGTATATTTCTCATTCATACTATATCCAATGTGTGCCAGATGACTCTCCTCCAAGCCAGTAACTCAGGTACTTAGCCTCCATACATATTTGGTGTCTCCATCTTCAACATTGGCTTTGACAGTTTTCTAGGAAGGAGAAATAAAATAGAGGATGGTGTATCGTGGTGGGATATATTAGACTTGAAAATAGCAAACATCACATCAGGGCACATTTCATTTTTTATGACTTGGTCACCTACTTCACTTAACTGCAGGGAGGCTTAGAAATATAATTTGGTGTATGCCTAGGAATAAGAGCAGAAAGAGGATATTGGTGGTCAGAGATTCCTTGCCCTGATGGGTTGGAGCAAGAATTTAGATCCAAATTATAAAGATCTTTGTACTATCCTAATATGGATATTAGACAATAACTTTGAAATATAATTGAAGGTAGCAATGATTGTTCAATAATCAAATGATTTGTTCATATTTGTTTCAAATAAATACAACAGTGGTAAAAATATGGTGGATAGGTCAGAGTCTAGGTTGCAGAGAAAATTAATGGTTAACAATCTAATTAGGAGTTCCAGAAGAAAGTTGATGAAGATAATCATGGAAAAACTAGAAAAAAGTCTGAATTTGAGAGATATTTAGGATATAGAATGATATGAATAATGTGGGAAGTGGATAAAGGAAATAGAAGAATGAAGGTGGATGATGATATCATATATTGAGATAACAAATGCAGAACTAAAGGTTTATGAGGACAGACAACTGCTTCCATTTGAGACATAAATTTAAAGTACCTTACTGGAATTATAGTTGAAGATATCTTTTAACATTTTTACTCAGGTTTTGAATTATAAGTTGCAGATAAAAATTTGATTGTCATCACCATGTAAATGGGTTGAAATACAAAAAAAAAAAAAAGTGTTGAAACAAGAAAATAAAAGGATAGCACCTAGGAGACTCCATCACTGAAAGAGCACGCAAGGGAGGAGGACCTAACAATGCAAACTGAGAAAGAATATTTAGAGGGGTATGAGGAGAGGATCATTTTCTGGGAGCCAAGGTAGTAGAGTTTTTCCAGAAGTCCAAGGTGTCAAATGCTGCAAAGACATCAAAATTCGTGGGCCATGAAAAGGACAGACAGACAATATGAGCATTAGAGCAAATGTGGAGCAACCAGAGCTTTGATACATCATTGATGGGGTTATAAATTGGTGCAATCATTTGGAAAACTATTTGTATCTACTAAAGCTTAAAAATAAATGTATTGATATGTCTCTCCAAAACATGTAAAAGAATGATAGTAATTTAAGAGCTAAGAATTGGAAATGACTCAAATGTCTGTCAATAGTAAAATGTTTAAATAAATTGTGGTGTAAACATATATTGGAATACCATACTGCAATAAAAATAAACATTGTGGGTAAACTTCACAATGTTAACCAAAAAGTACATACTGCATTATTCCATTTACATTACATTCAAAACAGGCAAATTCCATCTACAGTGTTAGAAATCAGGATAGTAGTTGCCCATGGGGAGCAGGTATGACTGGAAGGAGATCTGATGGGTCTTGTGGGGTTCTGCCAATGTTTGAGATTTGGGTAATTGTTACATAGTGAGGTAAACAGAACAATGGCTGCCCAGAGATGTCCATGTCCTAATCTCCAGAACCTGTGGATATGTTCCCTTCCATGGCAAAAAAGACTTTGCAGATGTAATAAATTTAAGGATATTGAGATGGGGAGATTATCCTGGATTATTTGGGTAATCACAAAGGTCCTCGTAAGAGGGAGGCAGGAGTGTGTGAATCAGAGAAAGAGATGTGATGACAGAATTAGAGTTTGGAGTGATTAACTTTGAAGATGGAGGAAGGGGCCAGGAGCCAAGGAAGGCAGGGAGCCCCTAGAAGCTGGAAAAGCAAGGAAACAGATTCTTCCATTGAGATTCCAAAGGAAATGCAGCTCTTCTAATACCCTGATTTTTTACCATAAGACCCATTTTGGACTTCTGACTTCCAGAACTGCATGATAATAAAATTGTTGTTTTAAGCTACTAAGTTTGTGGTAATTTGTTACAGAAGCAAAATAAAAGCAATGCACATGGATATGTTGACTTTGTGAAAACTTGTTGAGTATACACTTATAATTTAGGTAATTTTCCATATGTGAGTATGTACATATACACCTGCACACATGTGCATACACATAAATATCTGCCATACTTCAGTAAAGATTTACATTAAAAAGCATGTGACAGGAGAATTATCATTGGATTTAACAATTAGGAAAACAATTAAAGCAATTTCATTAGAGTGATAGAGGTAAGAGCCAGATTATAGTAGCTTGGAAGGAAAAAGGGAATTGAGAAAGAAGAATGGATATATACTCTTCCTTGCATATCCGTTATGGAAAGGGGAAACTTTTGGTTGTAGTTGGGATGGGCCAGTTAGGGTGTGTTGGGTAGTGCCAAGGGGCTAGTTCTGTTTAGACTAAGAGAGACTTGAGCAGCTTTTTAGGCAGAGGGAAGGAAACTAGAAATTATAGGACAGAATGCCCAAATAAGAGATTAAGAAGTCTATATTATTTCCTATTCTCATCTCACAGTAAGGAAGAGGAGGACTGAATATTTATAAACCCATAAAGGACTATTTAGAGACTTTATATATATGGGTAGGTGAAGAAGATCCCATCTCTGCCCCTTTAGGTGGAAGGCGCTAGACTAAGCTGCTGTTCTGCTATATTGGAGTCAGTTAGCTATTTCTGTGTAACAGCACACTCTGAACTTACTGGCTTGCAACAAATATGATTTATTTAGTTTACAAGTCTACACTTCAGTTGGGTGGTTTTGCTAGTTTGGGTTGATTTGGTTGGTTTTTGCTAGGCTTTCTCGTATGTGCCATCAACTAATGAGTTAGTGTGTCTAAGATGGCCACAAAAGGGCTGATTGTCTCCAGCACTCTTCTGTCCTCCAGCTTGTTAACTTCTGTTTTTCTCATCGTGGAGAAAGTTTCAAGAGAGCAAGCAGAGGTATGTAAAACATCTTGAAGTCTAGGCTTGTTACTATCACCCTGTCACTTTCACCATTTTGACTAGACAAAGCAAATCACAGGACAAGCCCAATTCAAGAGGTGGAGTAATAAGTTGTCTCTTACTGGACAGGGCTACAAAGTCACATCATAAGAGGCACTGATAAAGAGGAAGGAAAGATTCAGGTCATTTATGCAATGAACATACTAAAGTATTCTTTCCAAGTCATGGCCAAAGAGAACATTTGAGTGATGTTTCCATGTTGACTCAGATCTAGTTTTGTTGTTACCCTGATATCAGCTTTTCATGGGCTGATTTCAGTCCACAGAACAGACTCCTTCAGCCACTGTGCAGTCAAGATTTGGGGTGACTGGTGGTAGAGTATTTGGCCAAGAACTACTGACCCAATTGTCTATGAGCTCATGCTTTTGTACCTCTCAGAGTTTCAGAAGGAGGGATTTTTGCTCATTAGTAGCAGAGATATGTAGAAACTACAATATTCAATTTTAGATTTATCAGAAGATAATTCAAATTATCTCTTAACAGATTCTGGATCTGTTTAAATTCACTGGAAATCTGGATCAAATATTAGCTTTTCTATTACAGGGATATCAAATTCCGGATATGCTTCATTATGACTCAATTTCTTGGCACACGCTAAAAAGCACCCCAGTGATCTAGTGCATATGAATGTGGAACATATCACAAACTATGCTTTGGGTCAAAATGTCCCTGTCTCCTCTCTACCTTCTCACTCTATTTTTTCCCTCGATAGGATATACCCCATATTGATATTCAATACAGATACCAAGCATACAATTTATTATGTCAACTGAAAAATGCCTGTGGTAATACAGGGTTTATAGCTGTGGTTTTTTCCAGCTCAAATTGCTTTGAGTATCTGCATGTCGGCAGAAAGTTCGAAGTAGAAAGGATATAGAAACCATGAGTAGACAAAAGACACCTTTAGAAACACAAACCAGCAACCAGAAAGCCTTTTAGCTGTAAGTCAGCAGACTTTTATGTCAAGCTTGGCTGACTAATTATTGCTTATAATTTGCATTAGGATTAATTAACTAATTAGAGAGGAATGTCTGAAGGCAAAGTTATGGCTCTGCTTGTCAAGCTGAGGACTTTAATTATTCTGATATTTTTAATTATAATCAGCTACTGAATGAGTATTACATTGTCAGCTACTACGGCTGAAACTATAGGCTGGGTAAAGGAGCCAGAGGAATTATGGGTACTGACACTGTTCCTCCTACTAGTACCAGGAAGTTGTGACCCAGCCACACATAAGAAGGAAACCTTTTAACCCCAACAAGCTTTGAAACTGCACAGAGAACCGGGTAAAACACAAAAGTTTGGGTTTGTTTACCAATTAAAGACTGAAGTAGAAACTTAAGCGGAATGAAGAAGTCAGCCATGTGGCCATGTCTAATTGCAGCTGGCAAGGAGCCTTGTGAGGTGATCGTACTAATGGACTGGGCTTATGAGACCTGAAGTTCTCATATGAATCCTGGTATTAGCTTTCTGGAGCTCTTTGCAAATTGTGTAAACTTGGGCTTATATGACTTTCTTCTTTTCCTTTGAATAGCAAATTGGAAGACTTGGTATGCATATCCTGGACACTGCTTTGAATGTTTCAAAAACAGTTACTATGTAAAAGTGTCTAGCACAAAGCACATAGTCAGTAAAAAAATCATTGAATGAATTTGTGACATTTTGGTTTATAATACATATGAACTAGCTAAGTGAGCACAGCCGCTAATTTCATAATATATCTGGGAATTAACACCAGAGTAGCAGAAATCAAAATCAAACCCTTTATCCTTGACATTATATTTAAACAATGGTCAGAAATATAATGGGGAAAATTCCTCCAAATGATTCATAGAAAAATGAAACATGGTGACTTTTTAATTATCATTAAATGTATATATGGAACATATAAAAGCTTCTCTGCTCTCCTTAGATAATTACAACACAAACTCTAAGCTTAAGTGATGTTAAAGGTTCTGCATAACTTAAAAACTGGCAAAGGCCTGCAAATTTAATGTCAAGGCACAACACAAATGTTGTGCTGATTTCTTTTGTTTTTAAAGATGCCCAGGAGTGAAGTTATAGTAGATTTTCAATCACGCGGACACTCTGAGCATCAGCAGTGTTTTCTCTGAGAATGTGGTTTGGTAATGAAGATAGTCATTTTGCCCTTCGTTATCACAAAAATGCTCTGCATTTAGCAGGCTCAGATTTCCACCTTTGTACAGAGGAGAGCAAGGAGGGGCTAATGGCTGTTCATCAGTTCATAGACTACTGAGACCTGGGAGAGACGTTTGAAATGGACAGCAGTGTGTGGAGTGTTTCAGAGCATAGGCGCAAATTTTAATTTGTTTAACAAAACTTCTATAGCAGTTATCTTATGGCCAGCATAGGCTGAAGCTTTCTCAAACGACCTTATAAGAAGCCCTCATATTACAGCAACACAGAGGTTAAGGAACTTCCCCAAGGTAACAGAGCTAGTAAGTGGTTGGTTTAGGATTTCAGCCCAAGCATGCTCCGCCCTGCTATGATCTGCTGCCTCACATGGTGTGGGTTTTGGATCCTGACCTTCCCCAATCCTCTGCATCATCATCTGTTAATAATGAATAACATCATACACTTATATCCCATACTTGTTGAGAGGATTAAATGAGGCGAGACGTAGAGAGCATTTCACATAGATCTGAAGTGTAGAAAGTGCTTAATACATGTGCTGTTTATCCAGATATCAGGTCCAGCTCCCTAATTTTGCACATGAGGAAACCAAGGATCAGAGGGTAAGTAACTTGCCCAAGTTCATTACATTAGTTGGTACCACAGCTAGAAGAGAATGTGTGCTACCCAAATCTCAGTCCATTGTTCTTTCCACTGACTACATCATGCTTCTAAGGAGCCCTAATTCATTCTGATTAGTTCGGGAATTTCTTGGATTTTGTACTGAGAATTCTGTGTCTTGGGTGAATTCGAATGATTGGCCACCCTACTTCTCATGTAATTTTTCAGTGCAGTGGGCTAGTAGACTTGACATCTGACTCCTTGGTGAAGTTTCCTGGGCTCAGGAAGGGTACAAGGCATTCCTTTTGTACCAAAGATAGGCAAGAAAAGCTCTGTCTAGTATGTAGTGAGCATATCTCTTTACTACTTAAAAAAAATGGAATTGGCTGATTTTGTCACTGCTTTTATCTCCTGTTCTTATAGTTTGGTGACACAACACAAATAAAATATCTTAGGAGGTACAGCATCTTGATAATGCTTCAACAACATATCGCTTTATATTTAGAAAACATTTCAGCCCCATTCTCTCTGGCCTTGTTTAGTCTTTGCAAAGTTCTATCTCCAATATGCAGGTGAGGAAAACAGAGCCCAGATAGGTTAGATGACTTACTCAAGGTTGCAAATCTGGACTTCTTACTCCAAGCCCAATGCAGTTTTCACTACCCTGTATTAGTTCATTGTTGGGTTTTTAATAATGGGTAAATTCTGTTCAGGGAAATGCCCACATAGGTAGAGCTGGGACTAGAGTGAGGCAAGTAAAACACTCATCTTAGTGTAAAATTTAAGGCTCTGACAAGATAAATTATATCCTAATGCAATATTCAACAATATAAAAAAATTTTTTAAAAACCACATAGGATTCTGCAACACAAAAGTGAACCTTAAACGATGACCTATAACTAATATTACAATTATAAAAATGTTCTTTTATGAATTGTAGCAAATGCAAAGTATTAATAATAAGGTGGTATATGGGAGCTCTGTATTTTATGCATGATTTTTCTATACATCCCCAATTTCTCTCATTAAAAAGGTTAAAATTTAAAAAAAATTAATGCAAATTCTATGGTAAACAAAATATTGAAATTTTAAATAGAGGCTCTAGCCCTGTTCTTGCACAGCCTTGCCTCACTCATCTCCCTTTAATCCTGGACTTGCACACAAGTTCTTCTTGCATGATAAAGGAGGAGAATCAACTGCTTTAGTGCACTGGGATAGAAATTCAGTTAATTAATCCCAGGTTTTTTGTGGTTTAGCAAACCTGCCTTACTCATTCTGTTTTTCATTCATTTTCTTACTTTTATTCATGGAATATTTTCCTCACTCTCAATAATGCTTCTTATACTACTTCTAAGAACCCATCTTATTGCAGATTTATGTATGGGTAAGCCTCCAGAACTTGGACTCCTTAGGAAAACATGTTCTCTGTCCTAACAATCCCACCCCCACCCACTCTGCAGCTCACCCAGCAATGGCAGTCTGCGTTAACCCTTATGGTGACTGGGGGTGGAAAAGGTCATAGTGGATGAGTGTGGCTGAGTCTTTCAGGGCAACAGGGTGTGAGCCATGGGTTGGACTGAAGAGACCCTGCTTATAGGGCCAGGGTCCCGGAGGGGGTTGGGCTGGGAAGGTCATTTTAAAGGTGGTGGCAGCAGCTCCACTGGCTACAGGTTCTTTCAGATGTTTATGATTTGGGGCCTGCCTTACAAAGAACCCTTCTGCTCCAAAAGGAAGTAGTGCATGCACCAGCAGGGGCTGGATGACTGTTCTTTATTAGAGAACATCTGTGGTGAGTATTTGAAGTAAACTTCTCTGGAAAAAGTGTACACGTTTATGCTCTGGCATCCCATTTGCATCACACTGGCTTCTCTACAAAATATGTTTTAAAAAATCTCAAGCTGGCTGCTCTGGCTCCTTTATTTCTTCCTCACCAGTCAGCATTCTTTTCCTTGAAAGGACTTTCATCTAGGAGACTGCCAATACCACCCACTTCCCCCACCCCTTAGGAATCAAGAGTCACTTAGTTAAGCTCAGGCATCAAAATGAACAAAACATAAAGAAATTGTCAATATTCAGTGACTAATGTGGGTTTATTGCCATGATGCAGGTATGAGAGACAAGTGTGGACATCCCTGTAATTGTTTATAATAACAGCAGGTAGATTAACATTTCTTAAAAATATATATTATATGATCAATGAAAATAAGGCAAAAAAACCTTAGAGTTATTTTTACCTGAGAGGAAAATCAAATCCTCCATTTTCAGAGAACCAAAAAAGGAAAATGTCAGTGTAGTTTTTAGGGGAACAAAGGAAAAGTTATAGAAGGCAAACACACACATGCAGACAAAACACATACACACACATATATGTGCACACCCATCACAGTAAACACACTCACAAAGGGCACTAAATGAGGACAATGGTTGTCTCTACTTGTATGAGAAGGATACTGAATGACTTAGAAGTCAGGTCTTTACAGCCCCTTGGAATTTTTGTTGTGTTTGCAGTAGAAAGAAATTTAACATGGGACCCCCTAATTTTATCAGGCATGGCAATGAAAAGAACTGTTACACGTGAGTGAATGTTTCAGGAAATGGGCATTTTTAAGGCACCCAAATAATACATTGATGCTTTGGTCATTTCTTAGGCTTGATCACCTCATGAGGCTCCTTGCCAGCTACACTCAGTTATTGTTCTGTGCTCTAACCCATGGTGCCTCCAGGGTCGACTTAGGTGCACAGTTATTTGCCTCTATGCTAAATGGCTCCAGACTCTGTTTTTTCATCTACCTTGTGTCAATTTTAGTAATTGTAGGTCCCCTTTGTTGACAGCTATCATTGTTGTCAACATGTTGTGTGCTGTCAACTGTACTGTCATTTTATCTATTTCCACAGGTCTTCCTAGCAATCCCAAATAACTTTTCTAATTTCTTCTTTTTATGTACTGTGGGCTATAGTACACTAGATCACCAAGGCTTCTAGAGCTTTATCTAAAATGAGGCTCTAAGGAAGAACCTTTCTAAAGGTAATATGCATATGGCTAGGTCATGAGCTTAAGTTTGTGAAAGCTTTTTTTATCCTCCTTAAATACTAATTCCTCACTGTGTTCCAGGTAGCTGAGGCCACTAGAGCACTGAGTTTCAACTAAGTGAGGTGTCTGGTTTTGAAGTTATTTTTTATATGCCATCTTCCCAAGAACACGGGAGGCTCCAGTATGGCAGGGACCTCTATCTTACGGGTCTTTTGCTCTCTTGTGCTGCCTAGCATGGCACCTTATGCATGGTTAGAATCTAGTGAATATGTGTTAAATGACTGAAAGAGACTTTCTAAACCTCAGTTTCCTCATCTATAATGCAATGGATTTGGTTTCTGTGTTAGTTTCTAGGGTGCTAAACAAATACCATATAATTTGTTGTTTTAACAACAGGAATTTATTGGCTCACAATTTTAGAGGCTAGAAGGCTTGCTTCTTTCCGGAGTGGGTATCTTCTTGCTGACAGGGAGTCTTTGGGGTTTCTTGGCTTTTCTGTCACATGGCAATGCACATGGTAGCATCTTCTCCTTTCCCTTCTATTCAGGCTGCTCCACATGGCTTCTCCTTCCATTTCCAATTTTCTTTTCTTATATGGACTTCGGCTATATTGGATTATGGCCCGCCCTCATTCAGTTTGGACACACATTAACTAATAACATCTTCAAAGATCCTATTGACAAATGGGTTCACACCTACAGGACCTGTAGTTGGGACCCGAACATGCCTTTTGTGGGGCACATGATTCAATCTCCCACATTCTCTATGTGTGAACCCTTGGGGAATAGGGACTGATAAAAATAAAGTCATTCTAGTGTATGGCAGAGTAAGGATGCTGAGTCTATTTTCTTCTTTCTGAGCTTGTATCTGTCCTACTTCCTAGTGTTAAAACAGCCTTTCTTTGATGAAATTATAATGCTAATTGATGATTTTTAAAGTGTTCTCACTATGACAAAATAATACGTTGGCAACCCTATGTCAGTAACTCAATTAAAATAAAACAAAACTATTATTAGTTTGTGAAAATCTGTAAAAAGCACTGAACTAGATAAAAACTCCAGATAAAAATTCTATAAATATATGAATCTGTTTTTAAAACAAATTGAGTAGTACTAACCCCAACAATATAGTATAGATTGAATATGTAAATGGGTTTTAAGAACGATTAGTTAAATCCCTTAGGTACAATCCCTAGTACATACTTAAAGCCAGCACATTTCATGGAGGTCAAAGCTTACTTTTTGTATTTGATGTCACAAAAGTCACCTGTACTTCCCAGGCTTCTCCTGTAGTTCCTCAAAAAATCAGAAGGCAGGCCAGAACAGTCAGCTCTCTGACCATGGAGACAACTTTAGATTCATGAAACATTCTTCCTTAAAATTCCATCCCCATCACACATACATACTCTCCACTCTAACTGCTGGTCAGAAAATAGGAAAGAATGGAGTAAAGGAGCAAGGAGGGAGTGGAGCAAGAAGTTATTTTAGCCTTTTGTATATCTTCAAGTATCTTTGCTTAAAACTCCAGTCTAGGCATTTTATTCACTCGTGACTAGTTTGTCACATGGTTCCATTACTTGTGACGCAGTGACAGTTGTCATGTGTCACTCAGGAAGCTCTTTGTGGGGCAGCCATACTCAAAGATGGAACAGGACTCGGCAGCAAAGACAATTCATTTCCCCCCAGTTCTTACTTCTGCCCTAGAAGGAGATGAACCATGCATGTCCATGAGGATGCAGGATTTAAAGCTCTCCATCACCCTTCTGTCTTCACTGCCTGTATTGACTGCAGCTTCAAATTGCTCATCTGAAGCCAGCAGCTCCTGTGGCTGCTGCAAAGCAGCTTTGCTCTTCCCCTTCAGGAGACTGTAAGGAGATAGAGCATGAAAGTGAGCAACCTGGGCAGTTGTGGTACCTGTGTAGCCACAGAAGCAGTCACTGCTGCTAAGGGGGCTCACGAAACCTCAGAAAGCATTTGAAATCCTTTGGAGGAAAGGCTATTTCATTGCTAGGGAACATTTTCTTGTGCTATTTTTCTTTCATGACATCCTCTATTCTTCATCTCAGAGAGCTGCCTCCAGCCATGACAATCATTCATTCATTCAACCAACGGTTTTTATTCAGTGTTTAATATCTACTGGGTACTGTGTTAGATTCTAGTGCTTCACATATAAACTCCTGCCCTTGAAGAACCCATAATGTGGTAGGACCAAGAAAGAAAGAAATAATAACAATCCAGGAGGCTAAAGGGTAACCAGGACTCCTACATGATGCTACAAAGATGGACAGGTGTGTAAATGTAGTGATTAGCTCTCCTGGGGGTGGAGGGAAGCAAGAAGGGCAGGTTGCACTGGGGTGACAACGAAAATGGCTCTCAAAGAAGTGTAGGGCTTTGTATTATGCAATGAAAGATGGGAAGGAAATTGAGGACAGAGAGAAACACAAGTGTGGAGACCTGGAATTAGAGGCATATTTGGTAACTGACTAGGTGAGGATGGCTGGAATATTGAGTGGGTGTTTGGTTGGGTTAGGGGAAGATGATGTTGGAAAGGAGACTCTAGGCCTGACTGTGAAGAACATAACGCCTCGCATAGTTCCACAGGTTTTCATGCCTAGTAAAGAAAGATGGTCAATTCACTCTGCCTGGTTCACTCCTTTTTCCTGCTCTTTACCTGCAGCATGAAGGAGCAGAAAGAAGGGATGGAGGAACTAAGATGGGTTGTATGTAATAGGTCAGTTACCGAGCTAGCCCCTTTATAAGTTGTCTTAGCTTATCCTCCCAACAAACTGGAGAGTGGTGAAATAGCCACATTTTACAAATGTGTTGACCACGGCCATGAAATCAACACAATCGTCTTGGAATGCTTACTCAGATCGGTGTGAATTTAAATAATCTTTTTGGATTCTGCTGTTTCAGGTGGCTACTTTCAAAACAAAGCTTCATGATCCTGTTATATAGAGGTATAAAAATTGGACATATTTTTTGGACATGAAGAAAAATGTGGGCTTTGTCCCACAGACAATGGAATGTCATTCAAGCCACGGGGACAAGGAGCCTGTGAGCTCTGGCAGGCACCGCCAAGGGCTGCCACTGGCTGGTTGATGGCGCCTGGCAGGAGCAGAGCCCCATCCAGCAGGAGAGAAGAGAGCAGCAGATAGCCAGTTGCAAGCCCCGGAGAAGCATACCAAAATCAGGGGATTTGCATAGTAAAATTGAAAGCATATTTGCATTCGGGAATCAAACGCATGCATTACCACTGTCCTGGAAATAGGCTGACTCAGACCATACGACTAAATAAAAGAATAATGTTTACTCAGAACTGATGTACTTGTTTAAAAAGTTAATGTTTTAAGCTTTCTGCCTTCTAGCAAAACATCACTAATCTAATTAAAGCTTTCCAACCCCACTTGGCCTGCAAGCAGGCCTGCGGTGCACTGCCTGCTTACCAGACAGGATGGACCTCGGGCCTTCTCTCCTCACCCCCTAAGCTTAAAAAATTCAGCTCTACCCTCCTTCCCATCTCCAAATGTTTTCTTCTCATTTCTGAGCCAGCCACCAGGCACATTCCAGCACTTTGCACTCTCTAGAGTCCCAGAAAGCAAGTTTATTTGGGTGATAGGTCTTCCCTCAAAGACATTCTTAGAACACTATGTGGTGAACAGTATATATCTAATTGCAAAGGCAAAGGAAGTTTTGGCAACAGAGGAGGTTTATAATGTTGTTTTAAGGCTGCTTCTGAGGGGGGAATCTTTAAGGCTCTCCCACCTCAGGCTTCAGCAAGTTAGTTCATTGTACATGACTTTTTCCATTCTCAAGTTGAAGCTGGTTAGTTCATATAGTCCAGGGGACTGGAGTGATGGTGGGCTGGAGAGGTTATGGATGATGAAGTTTAAGATTGAGGTGGAATTAATTAGACACGATCCCATACTGAACCTCATTTGCTTTTAATCATTCAAGATCCAGGAAGGAGTGAGCCCCAAGGGTCTTATAAAAAAAATCATGAAATAAAAATACAAGTGCACGTCTGTGAAGTTTTCCTATGATTTACACAGAAAAGGAATTTGTCTGGCTGCAGAAGTGTCTGGGGGTGCTGGGTGAGCACATGGGGGTTGGGAAGCCCTGTGGTTTTCCTCCCCAATTCCCACAGCAAATGACTGTGGAGATGATCAACAAATGAAGTAGTATTGGTATTAAGGGCAGAAACAGGACTTCCAGTGTTCCAGAGCCCTCTCCTGCCCACCTTTTACTTCATATTTATCCAACCTCATGAGGTGGTAGTTAGTACAAGTATTGATATTTCCAGTTCACAAAGGAGTCACATGAGATATGTACTATTTATGTGAATTGTCTAGGTTCACACAGCTATTTCACACCAGAGCGGGGCTTACAAACTTTGCTAATACCGTTTTCATAGCCCTGTGGGACTGAGATACTCATAGTAGGACATCTAGATGGATCCTCATCTTTCATGTTGGGTTCATGGAAGTGAGATGGAGGGAGACAAAACCATGCCTACCTCTCCCTCAGCTCAGTGTCTCCTCAGATTTGAAGGGTCGAAGCATGTGCATTCCATCTCTCCAGGACAACATACCACAGGGTCTGACGAGGCACATTTCCATCTTCAGAACTGTGAACTCCACAACTCAGGACACAGCCCTTTGACCCTCACTCAGGGCTGAGTAGATTTATCACCTGTCTGCTTTCAAGGGGACCCCTGACTCCTGTGTTTGCAAATGCATAGAAGAACATCTCTGCATTTGATGACTTATTTTCTTCCATTTCTCCTCAGGATCTGAACATGACATCAAGTTCTAGCAGGTGAAGCTTAATACCTATGATGAGGAAGGGTTATTAAACAGTGAAACCAGCAGCTTAAGAAAACACAGAAAGCAAGCAAGCAAATGAAAAAAAAGTCTCAATGTTTGTTGTTTGGAACAAATATGGTTGAGGGAAACCAGCTTATTTTCTCGAGCTTCTACTTAAGCATATTAATCTTGAATGAATGTTTTTTGGTATATTCTGATTAAGTTCATTTCTTCATGGTTTGCTTAAGTCAAATTCTGTTGTGTCTTCCACTGAGGAAAAAGCTGTGATCCTGTTTCCTACCTGACTCATTAATTACACTCTGCCTGCACGCAGTGGTTAACATTGCTTTATCTCATGCACCGCATGCCACATTGCACAATACTTCCATTGTTAACTCAGAATTCAGCCATTGCCCAGTTGCACTATAGGGAAGATTGTATCACTAGTAATGTTTATAGTGTACTAACAGCCTCATAAAGATAAACATCAGAAATTCATTTGAAAATCTAAATCATTGTGTCAGTTCTTAAGTTGCCATAAACGGCTTTCTTATGCATTTGTCTGTGGTTTGGTGTGTATATATTTGCTGAGAATTTTAGCAGACCCTTTCGCCTGACACTTTCATGTGAGAGTATGGGCATGGCCCACGGACACAGAATGACAGTGTTGGTTTCACAGGCTACTCCCTTTACTTCCCTTGGTTCCATTATGAGACACTTAAGGAAGGAGAATCTTCTTTAGGAGCTAAGCAGATTATTCAAACATACTCCAGGATGAAACGTTTGACAAGCCCTGCTCTGTGCTTATAAAATCCAGGAATGGAGTTTGTGAGGGAACTTTCTGACTCGCCCATTTGCTCTCCCATTTCTGAATCAAGGGGAAAAGTTGATGCAGAGCACCCAAAGGACCCACATTTCCCTGAGTGAGGGGTGAAGAGGGCTGGCTTTAGAGTTAGAGAGACTGCAGATTGATCACCAATTCCTTCACTTGCTAACTATACAATCTTGGATACGTTATTTAACCTCTTGGAGCTTCAGTTGCCAGAGATTTCAAATGGGGATTATGAAAGTAATTACATCATAGGACATTTGTGACGATTGAATAAAACAATGTACATAAATCTATCACAGTTTTCAATAACAAATAAATGATCAATAAAGGTAGCTTAGTATTATTCTATCTACTGCCTTTAGACTACGTACAGGGATGTTATAGAGAATAAATAGGACAATGCACATAAAAGTCCTTAGCCCAGTCCTTGGTCCATGCCTTTAGATCTTCTGCAGTGCAAGGGGCCAAAACCTGCATTCATACTCAATTAATGGATTTTAATTAGTGAGTAATAGAAACTATCTTTCTAGTTCTCATCAGGATGCAGGTGTGAGATTCTCTTTTAAATGCCTTTCTCATTTCTATATGCCATTCCTTTGTTCTGATACATGCTGGGTAGATGGGCACATTTCCAGTGCTGAAATGCCTAGAATTGGTCAAGAGTCAAAACTTTAGCTCATTTGTAGTTTATCTTCTCATCATTCAAGTTATCCTATGATACCAGAGACCACCCTGAGACTGCAATTTTGGCATTCAGCGTAAACTAGCATCCACTGTAAATGAGCACCCAAGCACCAGTTTTATGCCTATTGACATATAAATATATAAACAGGCAGAATGCCAGGAGTGTTAGCTGGTGGTGGGGTGGGGAGTCAGCCTAAGCCCCAAAGGCTGACAAGACTGGGAATTACTTCTTGTGCAGAGACCAGAGGTCCTTATGTTGAACATTGATAGGAACTGAGTTGGAGACCCTCCATAACAGATAATAATACCACCTGACATTTCCATAGCATTCTATTCTTTCCAATGAACTTTCATATAAAATATCTTATCACAACAATTCTGTGATATTGGCAGTGCAAAGATTCTCATTCTCACATTACTTTTAGAAGAAAATGAAGGTCCAAATAGAGTACATGGGTCAAGGCACACTCTGAGTTAGTAACAGCCTAGACCAAGAAAAGGTGCTATTGAGAAATGACAGTGTTGTGTGGAAGTGTTGCAAGGAGGCTGGAGGAGAGATTCCCCACTGGAATGGCTAAATGGCAAAGAGGAGTCACCTTTCCTTTTTGGGATGGGGCTCCCTTGTAAAATGAGGACTTTGGATAGGATTATCCTGTGGCCTCTTGGTTCCAACATGCTGTGTTGATGTCTTCTGATTCCTAACCCCTCTTGCCTACCTCATGGATTCTCAGCTAGCTGTGTTCCCATTTCTGAAGGTAAATACTGCCTGTGGCTATAGGCCTACTAGCAGCTGCTATGTCTGTTGAGTGGTTCTTACCTTGTGTGCGTCAAAATTACAAGTGGTACTGGTTAAAAATGGATTATTATTTTGAAAACCCTGATTTAAGAGACTATGGATGGGAATATGTGTGTGTGTGTGTTGGTGCGAGTGGGTACATTGATGTGCTGGAGCCAGCTCACACTGGCTTGCAAAAACTTCTTGAGTGCATCTCTTCCCAACTCCACGTTCCATGCATGACATTGGTATCTTAAAATTGTCCCCATTGTGAGTATTCATACCATAAAAATCAGCAAGTGCTACAAATCAGGACACCTTCCCCCACCCAGAGAGCCAAATGTTAAACATTTACTAGCATACTATTGAGTGGTTCTATCGAGTTCCAACCACATACTTAGCCCTCACCTGTAAGCCATCGATGGAATTCTTTGGCATAAAGATCATAACTGACAACCCTGATTGCTCCACCTTCTTTTTCCTCCTGAAATAGGAAGCATAAAGTTCTTCCTCACATCTACAGAAATTCAAATCTTTGAGCCATACAATAGGAAGAATTATATCAGTGTAGAATATGTGAAATCATCTCAGAAGCAATGTGGTATAACTTAATTTTGTAGAGTACTTAATAATTTTCAAGACATCTGATTTTTTGACCAGTAGGCCCGAGGCCCAGACTTCACATTAAACCAGCACTGCACTGTCCAATAGAACTTTCTGCAATGATGGAAGTATTCTACATTTGCACTTTCCAATATGGTAGCTTATAGAAATGTGGCTAGTGGGACTGGGGAACTGAATTTTAAATTTTGTTTAATTTTATTCATTTCAATTTAAACAGGCACATGTGGCTAGTGGCTACCATATTGGACAGTGCAGCATTAGACTCTCAATATCCATGGCCATGCAAGTAACCTACCTGGGCCTAATATTTGGAAAATAATACTTACCTTTTAGAGACCTGAGGATTAAATGATACATGGAAAAGCAACCAGCACGGTGCCTAGCAGCTCATGGGAACACAGTGGAAGGTGGGTTCAGTGGTGCGTGTTGCTTGTCCTGTTTCATGAGTCTTGTGCGATGTTTTCCTACCTCTGAATTCAGCGACATCAAACTTGATCACATGGGAGGACCTACACCGTGGAAATTGGCAGCCACTAAAATCAGAGCTCTATACTCGGCTCTCCACCCCAGGAGCCAGTTGTCGAGCATTTACCAACACATCGCTGGTTGTATCTGTTTGCAAATTACATTTATTTCTAGTCCACTACAAAAGAAAAGATCCCCTTAACCAATGTGCCATATAATCCTGTAGCACAGTAGACTAGAACTTTAATAATTCTTTCACTGATTCCTTATTATTTTCACAACGCTATTTTACTTTCCTATTCCTTTCCTTACTTGACTTTCAAGACTTCTTTGCTTCTGTGTTTCTGCTGCCTCAGAGAAGCTTCTGCCCAAGGAAGACTATGTATCTTAGATCTTTCTCTTCTCCCTTTTCCTTTAATGCAAGCTGTACTCTTTTAGTCATTACAGTTTGCCTACTCCTTCTTTCCTGTGAAGAAAGGAGCAAGCTGGCTATGCGAGTTAGTGCTTTCACTAAATAACACATGCAGAAAAGAGACCAGGTGTTATTTGTCTCTATCTCTGGCACCCTCCTTTTGGACAGGTGCTTCCTCTTCAGCCCCAAACTTTGGCATTCTCCAGCAAAATATTTTGTAAAATGGTGCAGGTTACACCTCTGCTTTGCTCTTCCCATTCCCAGTAAATTTAATGGATGCTTCCTCTGCAAAATAGATTAGAAAGATTATATATCCATATTCTTGGTTTCTTATTTTTCTCAGCAATAGGTTAACAGCCCTAAAATTTGAAGTTCCTAAACCTTATCTCAGCTTGGGAATTAGCAGACCTTCTGCAGATAGTGTATTGGTTAAAAAGCTTTATTTCAAGATGATACTGAATGAAGACCTTTTGCCTTCAGAACTGCTCAGAGCCTGTTCTGACTTGTGGGCACTCACTGATCTCTCCCAACAAGTTAGCATTAATTAACTTCACAGGTGTGATCCCATCTTGAAGGAGGTTATGAAAGCCTAGCTCATTGGTTTTCAAAACATTTTTTACTTTTAAAAGCAGTGGAATCTTTTCTTCAAAATACTTCACATGGAAGCCAAGTATATAAAGCATGTAAAAGCTGAGTTGTTCTGATTCTAGTGAGGACACGGGATCACCCAGAAGAAGGGGTTTCAGCTAGAACTGTTTGAAGAATATTAATGCTCCTGAGTTTTTTAAAGGGCAGTTCCATTCTTCACTAATATTGTATATCCATTCTGTTGGTGGACAATCTGTCTAAACTATACTAGGTTTTCTCTTTTTAAGAATGATAAATCTTAGTTTCCCAAGCCAATATTTTATATAATGCTAAAGAAATGAATCAGGCTTTGGGAATGTCTTTTCTGTCATGGAAAACTTTTTAAACTCTGCCACTTCATTGTGAAATCCATCAAATTAACTTAATGTTTGCCTCTTTATGATATCTTTTTGCCCTGTGGTTTCATGTTCGGAAATCAGTTATGGAATAAGCTGTGTGATCTCAATATCGAGCAAAACTAAACATTTAACACCACCTCAACTCTCAGGGATTTTGGGAATGTACCCCTAAAAAGAAGAAAAACAGCAGATTCAAGTGACTTGATTTAAATCTTAAAGGTTTGCAGCATATTTTGAGAGATTTGGATGTTTGTTTCTTTGCTTATTTCTTCTTCTGTGTGTTGTTGGTATAGTTTTATTGTCATTAATGAGAAATGGCCACAGCAGACAATTGTGTGCCATTTATATTGTGAGAAAAATGGATTAATAGCAACTATGTTTAAAATAAAAAGCATTACTATATTTTCCCAAATTTAATTGTTTTGTACCTAATGAGACCAGTTCAGGTCAATTTACATGGTCACTTAGCCAGGACTGTTTTATCCATTGACCTCTTTGGACTCAGAGCCCAGAGGCTGTAGGCTTTATGAGGATTTGTGAACATGTTTGAGTCTAGAAAAAATATTTTGACCTCCATGTACAAAAAGTAAACTGCCAAATTAAAATGGATAACTGTTGAATCAAATGTCTTCCAAAGGTAACATTATGTTAACTAATTCAATGCCACGTTTATACAGTTATATGTCAGTATAATAACTTTTAAAACAAAAGAACAAAATGAATAATTTATTCTTAATAAAACTCAAGATTTAAAATGTACAAAATCCTTTCAAAAAATTTTCCAGCATAATAATAATATATTTAAAGTAGAATATTTGTTTAATTTAAGACATTCCATATGAAGTCAGATGAGACCTAAGTAAAGAAAGGCCTAAAAAGGCTTTCTAAAATGTTCTGTATATTTAGCATCTAGTTCACTTGGGCAGATTCACTAGTCCATAATATTGCTCAAAACAATAATCTTGTCAGGGTCAAATTAACTTGGAAATAATCAAGAGTGAGGAAAATGGGCATTTGATAAATCATGTATTTGTATGCTGGAGTAGACTCAGAACTGTTTCTGGACAATAATCTCATTTTGCCAAGTGGCAGGTCTGTGGCCCACCATTTGGAAATAGGAATGACACCCAGGAAGAGAGTTTTGTTTGGGCTTCCTGATTTCTGCAATAAGAAGTACACTGCTCTTGTGTTTATATTTTTCTTTTTTCTTTTTTGTAACTACACACATTCAGCTTGTTTCTCAGTGCTTGTCAGGAGCTCTGGTGAGGGAAACAACGTGTAGGGAGTATCACAGGGAAGACTTGTATATAGTCAATCTGTTCCTCCAGGTGAAGAGTTCCTAACGCAGATTCCCAGAACTTGCAAGTCAGCAGCTGATGGATAGGATTTAAGAGATCTATCAACCCTCTAAAACTGTACAAAAAACCTGTACAAAAAGTTTATTCATGTGCCTAAGTGTGATTTGGGATATATAGATATATAACCTAAAACTTCTCATTTCAGCCGCTTTCAAATATACAATTCAGAGGTGTTACTTACGTTCATAATATTGTACTTCCATCACCTATGCAGTGTCTTAGGATACTGCAGGGGTGGCAGCAAAGTGTGAGACAGAAGTGGGCAGAAAAGCTTTGGCTCTCTCTGGCTGCCCCACCTCTTGCGAAGAGAGATAGAGTAGTACAATGGTTAAGAGCATGAACTCTAGAGCCAAATGGATTTTGCACCCCACTCTGCACTTGCTAGCTGTGTGATGTAGGGCAAGTTACTTCACCTCTCTGTTCAAACTGAGGATAATTATCATCTGTCCCTAAAGTTGTGAAGATTAAGGAGTTAATACATGTAAAGCAATTAGAATGGTGCCTGATGCATAACACAAATTCAGTATTATATGTTATAATTACTGCCAGGATTATGAATAGGCACTGTATAACCATTCTCCCCTTGTTGAAAGTTACCCCTTGTAGGACATAGAAAAGTTGGCTCATTCTTTTACATGTAGAAAGAATTCATCTCTGTCATCTATAAGACACTATATTTTCACCAGAATAAAAATAGATTGGGCACAGTAGATGGACTTTATAAAAATCCAGATGGCATTTGTCCGTACAAATCAAGGCCATGGACTATTTTTCAAACCAGCCCATTCCTACCTACGCAAATCCATTTTGAGTGAAAGTAGAAGGGGCAGAGAGGGAGGCAGGAAGAAGCTTTGGAAATCGCGTGCCCAAAGTTGTTGTTCCAAGTTTGGAAGTTGGAGTGCAGCCACCTTGAAGATTTGGCCTTGTATGTTTGTGATCCTAGGAAATTTCCCCCGCATTAAAGAAGTGCTTTAGGGAAGAGAAAGAAATAATGATTTTAGAATCTGTAAATAAGGCCGTTGCTATGTGTGAGTGGCAACGTTCCATAGACATGAGCTCTTTTCACTTTCTTGTGGTCCACCCATGAATTACAAACTGCAAAAGGGTGTTCCCTTCCCAGCTGCAAAAAGCTTTTGGCAGCATTTTCTGACACAGTTCTTCAAGGCGCCATGGGACCTGTCACCTCAATCATTTTGCTTTCCCTTTCATCCTCCCACAAAAGTGATTTTAAGGAGGGGGGGGGTAACTGATCAGATGAAGCCGAGGGATCTGTGAGCATGTTAATAACACCCTGTCAAAACCTGGGATAGCCAAATGCAAACACTTTAGTTTAGAGGCGAGATGGGCTTCTCAAAGTTCATACCCCACCACCTTAACTTCTGAGCAACTCTCCCTCTTCTTCCTCCCATCCTGAAAACAATACATTTCCATCATCTTCATCACCAATATCATGAAAATCAGTAACAAGCCCTTATTATTATTATTATTATTATTATTAAGGATGTACAAGGCTCATGACTCATAAAAAGGCACTGCTGGCCGCCTTGGCCTCCAGAAGAATTGATGAAGTCACTCCCACAATGTACATTCTTTACTGGGAAAAACATAATCATCCACTATTTCCTAGGAATTTCAAAATAATGATGCTCAAATCTTCAAATTGGCCTTCCTGTGTTGGCTCTAACTACTGAAAATAAATGAAAATCTTACGAGACACAGTTATTGTAGGCTACTATGGCCTGTGCATTGCTCAAAATGCTTTACTTGTATTTATTAATTTAGATCTCCATAACAACCTATTATCACCATTTTACAGATGAAGAAACTGAGGCACAGAGGACTTAAATATCTTGCCTATGTTGGCACAGCTAATATGTTGTTAGCTTATTCCCGTAAGAGTCTATTTTAAATTTCCTATCTTCTCTTCCTGTTTCTGTGTGTTGTTTGATTCCCAGTACCTCCCACCCAGGTGAAGTAGTATTGGAAGGAACATGAGCTGGTGGGCAAGTGACCAGAGTTTGAGTCCTGACAATGATATTTTCTAGCTGTGTGAAACCAGCCAAGTCCTTTACCCTTGGGAACCTCTTTTCCCTCATCTCTATATCTGTAATAAACACTCTCCTTTTCTCATGTCACACTGGGTTTTCTCAAGAATCAAGATTTCTAGATATCTAGGTTTTGCTACTTACAATGTAATCCATCCACCAGGAGTACTGCACTCCCTGGGATCTGGTTAGAAATGCAGAATTTCAGGTGCCACTTCAAACCTACTCAATCTGACCACTGATTCAAATAAAATCCTTCAGGGATTCCTGTGCACACTAAAGTTTGAGAAGCACTTTGAAAGTTTCACAACTCTAAAGCACAACACAAATAGAAAGGTTGTTACTGCTCTCATCTTGATACCCTCTGATTCTTTTGCTGACCTAAATACAGGTCATCAGTTCCTATCCTTTGGGATCAGTTTTGGATTTGGAGTTAAGGGGGATTCTAAAAAGAAAATCTTATCATGCATATTTGAAGAAAACACTTCTAGTGGGGTTTGGGGCAGCACCCTGTAATAAAACACAGTGATTTTTACATTAAATGGGTCAGATAAATATAAAAAAAAATAGCCTTCTATCAGCTCCAGTTAGGTTTTTACCCTTAAATGTGTCTGCTGCAAACTTGGAGGGCAGGATTTCCGAGCTCTTTGCGTTGGCTGATGACAATTGGAGATATGAACTGTTCAGGATTGTGCTGACCTCGGTCTGGGGAAGCTCTGAGATGTGAGTCCACTCAGAGCTTATTTCCTTAGGCAATCCCTGTGTGGTCTGTGGCTGGACTGGGTGGGGTGGGCAGAGTAAAGCCAGGGACAGTACTGCTCCAGGATCCTTTGGGGCACAATCTGGGGCACCCTGCCTCTGGGGGATCTTGTCAACTGCTCTAACCCTAAGGCAAATGTGTCACTGGGGGGGGGCAGGCAGATCATTTTCTTTGTCCTGGAATATTAAGCCTGAGGAAAGTGTGGAGTAATTAGGAGGGATAGGTGCTTCTCCATACCGCACAAAAGGATGCATGTTTGCTAAGAAGAAGAGGACTTAGCTTGTTGTAGTTTCTACATCCTCCAGAAATAAGGAATACAATGCAATAAAAATATCTCTCATTGAAGGTATTGAAGATGAGGTTTTTTTAGCCACTAAAACAAATATTCTTATGATAAAACTTCTCTGGAAAGATGAATGAACCGCACCTCTCAATATGCTCCTTTCTACTTTCCACCCCTTTTTTATTTTTTAATTATTATTATTTTTTCTCTCCACCCCTTTTGCAGACTACCTTAAACTTACTTAAATTTTGTCCTGATGGCTCTAACAGGCAGAATTTTTGAGCCTCTCTGACATGGATCCCTTTGGTGAAGTCCTGCTGGGAGAATGGAAAAGGAGAAAACCCATTTGTGTAAGCTTCATCACTTATATTTCAGAAAAAGATCCACGCAAATGGTGAAAAAAAAAAATCCTTTGAACAGCCTGCAAGATGTAGGAGACCGGAGAGAATAGGGTCTATGCTTCAGCAGCTCTGGCTTCTGATCCCAGCTCTTTCCCAAGCTTCTAGGTGGCATTGGCACACTTTCCTTTATTTGCCTATGGTTCAAGACCTTTGCTGGGTAGGTGGTACTTGGGGATATGGGACAATAGGAGTAAACATCCACCTGCTCAATCGAGAGTCCTTCCATAGACAGTAAGACAAGTAACCAGCTCCTAATGGAGCCAGTTCTTAGCATGTGCAAAAACATGTCTGATGACAACCAGAGCTACTTCTTATCAGGGTAAGATCTCCACTTGCAGTATTTCATTTACTCTTCATAACAGCCTTAGGAGATTCTTACCCCCACTTACAGGGCAGGAAACTGAGGCTCATGGAGGTTAAGTAAATTGCCAAAGGTCTCCCAACTAGAAGAACCCAGGTCTGGCTAATTCCAAAAATTGTGCTCTTAACCACTATGTGGTTTCAAGTGTTATTCTGAACCCTAGAATTGCTTTAGGAGTGCTAGAGTTTGGACTATTCAAAGCCACACTTTTGGTTCAGAGTATAGGCAGAGGAGCTCGGTGTGACAGGCAGGGCAGGCAACTTAAGCGTTACCCATAGAAAAGATGTTGGATGAAGAGAACAAGGGGCCAGTAGGGCTGGGTTTCATGTGCCCACCGAGGGTGATTTATGGCTCCTTTCAATCTGCCTTCTATCTCCCTTCCAGGGATATAAGTAAGATAATCATAGGATTATAGTGATGAAATGAAACTCCTAAAGCCACCCAATCTATCCCCCTGCCTTTAGGCAGTGGTTCATTTAAACTAGATAATTTTCTCCTTTCGTTTAAAGATCTGAAGAGGAGGAATTTTCAAATCACTCAAAGATACCTGTGATGGCCTCACAGGTCTCATAATGATTAAGTGTTTCATGATTATAAACCCAAATTAATTTCAGGCATGTGTTGAATTCCTACTGTGTGTCCTGTGCTGAGGTAGATAGGTCATCCAAGTGTGCATACGTGGATTTGGACTGGTGGATTAGTTATACAGAGACGTAATTAGTTTCCCCTTAGGTTTCTTACTATTTTCTTGGTTCAGCAAGAGTAATACAGTTGCAACAATGAACAACTGATAAATGAATGAAAACATTACATACCAGTATTATGCCTCTGTTTCTGCCAGAAATTAAATATGCAACTCTGTACAAGTCACTAGACCTCTCTGATATTCAACTTTCTCTTCTGTAAAATGCAGTCAGATGATCTTGTCATCATGTTTACTTAGCCATGCTGATTCTTAGAAATACAGATTCTAAGATTGGTGGAGACTGGTAGGGTGATAAGAGCTCAGAAGAAGAGAGAGGGAGGGAGTGGTTTGTTAAGGAAGGTTTCCAGGAGAAGGGAGGACTTGAGGTGGTTCCTAAAGAATCAGTAGCCTTGGTCTAGGAAGAGGGAAAGACACTTTGGGAGAAGAACCTGGAGCAGGAAGGAGCGTTACCTGCTGACCAGACAGCGAGAGGCCAGTCTAAAGCTGAGGACAGATTGGAATGGAAAAGTGGGGCCAAATTACCTAAAATTCTGTTTTACATTTTTTGTTTTATTTTTAATTGTGGTAACATATAAAATATCAAAGTTGCAGTTTAACCATTTTAAGTGTACAATTTAGTGGTATTAATTACATTTACAATGTTGTGCTACTGTCACCACCCTCCATTACTAAAACTTCTTCACTCCTGCAAACAGAAACTTTGTACCCTCCAAGCAATACCTCCCCATTCTCCCACACACTTATCCCCTGCTCCAGGTAAGCTTTAATCTACTTTCTATATCTGTGAATTCACATGAATTAACTTTTTTTTTTCCCATTAAATTTTTTTTTTTTTCAAATTACCCCAAATTCTATTTAGAATTTAGCTGTTTGGGTTAGAAATTGAATATCATTAACAACAAGAACAACAGGTTCCTGAGAATGGGAGAAAGAAGAGAGAAAGGTATTACATTAATAGAGCATTTACAATATCTCCTTCTCTGGGCTAGGAGCTTTAAATATATAATCCTCACAACCATCCAGAAAGTAGAGATTAGTTTCCATACTTTACAGATGATGCAAAAGGCTCAGAGAGGTTTGTAATTTGCCTATAGTCACCTTGTAAGTAAAAGGACTTGGGCTTATTTGACTCAAAGCATGAGTTTTTGGATAAGCCAGGATGTGAAGTTGCATATGTTAAAGAAGTTTATTTAAAAAGTCATTTATAAAATAACCTAGCCTTAAAGAAGCCAGAGGAGTGGTGAAGTAATGCAGGCTTCAGGGTAGCAGGAGGAGAGAGATAAATTTAAAGAATATTCTGAAGACTTGAAGGAAGGGTGGATTGGATATGAGTGTGGATAGAAATGGTTGGATAAAAGATGATTACAATGTTTGGAACATGAAAAACTTGGAAATGCCTGATTCCTTCATATCAACTAAGAAGAGAAGCTGGTTTATAGGTAAAGGTGAATTAAATCTTGGATAGGGAGTTAGAGTTGAAAGTGATGTCCTCAACTGGCCATGTCCAGAAGGATGCTGATAGAAAGGTCTGGGGTCATTGGCACCAAGGCAGGGGTAAAGAGAAATTCTAGGAATTATTAGCAAAGAGATGAAAACTGAAACCTCGAGAAAAGAGGGACTCTGCAATAAAAATAAGAGAAAAGAGCAACACTGAGCTGTGCGAACCCTCCCAGGAATTGGGTGGAAAGAGCAAGAGAAATGTACACAGGAGAACAGTAGAAGATCAGGAGAGCCATGTTTCAGAGCAGAGGGGAAAAGGACATGCACCAAAGTGGGGCAAGGCCAGGAGGAGGGTTTTTCTGGGGCCCATTAATCCTCAGAAAGTCTAAGGAAAATAGAGTAGTCTTGTTAGTATGAAGGCTGAGAAAAATCCTGATCATTTTCTGCATCATTTCATAGTTCTTTTCTCTTTTGTTATTTCTTTAGGCAAATAAATAGTACATCTACAATCCTTTGGTTTTGTGCAAGAGAACAGATTTATTACAGAACTTGCTCTGATAAAACTTTACTCCTAAATAAACAATACACTTTCCTAGGTTTCCATATGGAGTTAAGGGCTGAAGTTTTCACCCAGGTCTGTTTTAAGTAAGTTCTGGCATGAGCCAGGCCCTATGCTAGGCATCTGTTCTGCAGACAGGCAGGCCGAGTCTCGTCTCTACTCACCTACAAGTCATATTATCTTAGCTAGACAAAGGGAGCAGCAGAGGGAAATAGGTGCCCTGGGATATGGAGGCCAGATAGTGGCTGAACCAGCTTCAGTCTCATGCTCTGCTCCATAATCAGTAGAGGCTGGAGAAAAATTGCAGTTCGTTTCCAAACAGTGTGACCCCTGATTGCATAAGCAAGCCTGCATTGAATGTCAGCTCTGGCCCAGGAAGCCATATTCCCCAAGGCAGATTGGCAGGGAGCTTTTCCTCTTTCCCCTGCAGAGATCATCTGTTGAGATCAGGTGGGTGTCTTCCCAGAAATCAATATCCTGGGAGAGCTGCTAGAGCAGGGAAGGGCAACAAAGGAGCTGGGCAGTTCCTGACTTCTCTTCCTATGGTTAGTTCTTTTACGTTTCAAATGGAGTGCTTGGGCACCTGCTTTGAAATGATAAATCCAGTCTGAAAATAGCACAGAATTAATGATATACATACAACTTGTGTCCTGCTTCCCTTGATATTCATTTCACTGATAAGCAGGAGTTTTGGAAAATCACAGTAACTTCTTTGCCTATCTTTGTCTTCATCTTCCCCTGCCGCCTCTATACCACTCATACACACCAGAAGCTTTTATGTTCTATATGTTTTCATACATGCAGCCAACATGGAGGAAGAAAAAAAATCTTTAAAATATTAATCACCTTCTATTTTTCTTAGCCAGATGAAAATTTCCTGCATTTTTGTCCATGTAAACGTGAAATTATCCTCCTGCAAGTTGAGGTGGTGGCAGTTCCTGAACACAGTTATATTTTGCAGATAACAGGATTAGCTTGGATGTGGGTAATAAGTTGGTGAATCTCCCGCCGGCCATTTCTCAACACTGTGAGAGCACTAATCCTTTATGCTTTGATGTCTTCTAGTTTTCCATCAGGTGCGCCACGGACTATTTGTCCTGGGGCAGTCAGCTCTCTTATAAGATCTCATAGTGTCCTCATTAGCTGCGCCTATTTACCCAGCCAGCCTGTTGAACCCAATTTATAGTTTATGTGATTAATTCCCAAAGTACAGTAAACCCTAGCTCTAAGGCTCTCTATTATATGACTGCATCTCCTTTAAGGGCAAACACAAGCTTCAGCTCTTTTGCTATATGACTGCATCATATATAATACGCTAATAATTTTACTTTCAACGACACATTAAACATCTTTCTATACACTTTCTTTATAGCACACAGCTCATAAAGAAAAGAATGTTCCACATTGGACCGTAAAGTGCTAACTATATGAGGGGGTTATTTGGTTTTTTGCTTTAAAAAATTTATTTTGGCTGAAATTATGGCATAGCACTATTGTCAGGTTTGAACAGTGAATTGGCAAACCATGTTACTTGCACAACTCTATCTACTGAATTATACGTTTGAAAAGGCTTAAAAGGTGGTGTGGTGGCCCAAACCCATGGGCTCCTTTTCATCTTTAACATGCCAGCTTGGAAGATAAAAGGTTTAAGTACATGTGTGCACATGTGCATGTGCATGTGTGGGGGAGAGTCAGAGAGCAAGACAAAGACAGGAAGCAAAATGAAGAGAGCAGTACTCATGGCAACCTATGTCAGCTTTGCCAGAAATTTCCTATAGCAGAAGAAATTATAAAAAAATCAAAATTGTTATGAGGAAAAAAAAAAAAGTGGTTCTCTACCAGAAGAGCTGTCCTCCAGAGACTTTTGGCATTGTCTGGAATATTTTTGACTGTCACAGCTTGGGTGGGGAGTGCTACTGGCATTTAGTGGGTAGAGACCAGGGATGCTGCTTAACATCCGACAGCCCCCTACCATAAAGAATTATTTGGCCTAAAATACCAATAGTGTTGGGATTCAGCAATACTGCCCCACACCTTTGGAAGGTGGAAATAAAAGCAGGAAACGTGATCATTTCTGCTCTTATCTCTTAACTAACTTCAAAGTTGAGAGGGCACGAAGAAAGTTGGTTTTTGGCACCTATCTTGGATTTTGTGGATAAAATAGATCAGGGACTGGTATTTTTACTGTCAATAATTTAGGCCTTTTATTTCATTTTTACTATCTACCATCTACTTTGGTACATAACAAACTAATAGATAGGTGGGTAAAGAAAAGGGTGAAGGATGATTCAACCTCCTTCACTTTGCTACTGATTTACATCTCTGAGAAAACGTTTAATGAGCTAAGGTGTGGAAATGATTGCCTTTGAAACTCCCTGTGTATTTCTGTTATTCATATTACCTCTCTTCTCCATCATTATGAGCAATGAGGAACCATAGACACTCCCTGATATGTTACTTGTCTATTAATTATATTCCCACAATTCTTCTTTGGGCCATTTCCACATGGTCATGTTAATTAAATTAAATTTAATTTAATTTAAAGATAAACTGAAGTTGTAAAGGGATAAAAGCAGCACTGGAAAGATGGAAATTACCATAGTACTGTGAGGTGAAGGTCTTAGAGTAACAACCATCCTTGCTGCAATGCCTTTATCTCCTATTCCAGAAAAGCCTCAAAACTTTTATAACTGTACAGGTCAGACTATATGCCCCAGCTGCACATGCCCAAATATTTTCTGGACTAGTTTTCCTTTTAACCAAGGCTTACAGAGCCAATAGGTTCTATAGGGATATATTTTTGTTTCCAAATTCTTGCTCTCTGGACCTGCCCATGAAGTTTTCACCATCTAGGGTCCCAAGAAGAGGATTTTGAATTTGTTGTTAACTATATACTCTCCCTGAGTGTATTTAAAGAGAGCTCCCATTTCCTACAACCCCCTCCCCACATTTCTTTAAGAATTAGAGTCTCTGACCACGTGAGATCCTCAAGCACCCAACTGGGTAATGGGGCTACAGCAGGGAGCTTTGAACCCAGTTCACCAGGAAGGAGTATACATAGAAACTGGGTGCCCTTTTCCCTAAAAAAAAAGAAAAGAAAAAAGATGGAATCTGGGAATTTTGGGGGAATGTGTCATATAGAGTAGCTTCTCTCCAGGAACCTGGGGTAATGGTCTCCTGCTGGTTGGAAATGATGACATTTAGACAAGCCAAGAAATTTCTCATTAGTAACAGAACTAACTGAAACTTGTTTCATTTCAAATATCCTGCCCCTCAACTTGCTATCTTTTAAAATACAGATAGCAATGCTGTATTTTCTCGTGGGGATATAGGAAGAATCATTCATAAAACATACTGTAAAGTTTTTATGAAACTCCAAAATATTATAGTAAATTTGACATTGATACCTTCCAGTTCTAAAAATCTCTGAATTCACCATGCTAAACAGGAAATTATCACAATCTGTGAAAATTCAGTTACTTATAGAATGTCCTAAGGCAGAATTTGATTCTGAGTAAGGGAAGGTGCACATTGTTTGGTTTTATTTTTCAAAATATATTCAGCTCTTGATTTCCCTCACAAGTAGAGAATGGAGATAATTTCAAAAAGATGAGATTAAAAATTTTCTTGCAATTGAGTGACATAGATTAGATGTTAATATTATAATCAGCTTACATTTTCAGGGCATGTAATCATGGTAGATAATTTTGATTAAGTGCCTACTATGTCCCAGGCACTGTGAAAAGCATTCTAAACAGGTTAAATCATTTAATCCCTACAATAACCCCATGAAGTAAGTTCCTAGTATTATTACCAATGTACAGATAAGTAAACTGAGGCTGATGTGACTTAGTTACATAGTAAGAGGCAGCAACACACTTAAAATTGGATCTGACTGACTCCAGAATTTTAGCCATTAACTATTCCACATTGCTTGGATTTTACTTGCAGACGAATTTTATTTGGGACTATAGATTTATCAAGTGCACTATTATCCTATGACATGTCACTGAAGCACAGTACACTGGCATACCTTGAATTTAGTATCCCAAGTGTATTTGTAGCTCATAGTTCAAAATCAGCACTGATAAAACTAGAGTAGCTTCTGAGAAATGGGTAGAAAACAGAACATTCGGTTTTGTTCTGTTCTGTGGCCTAAGGAAGATTGGGGAACAGGAATACCCCCTGAAGATTCAGTGCACTGTGGGACCCTAGCACCCCCCAGCAGAGCCTTTTTCTCTTCTGCCTGGAGGGGTTAAGATGTTAAATCAAACCTGAACTCAGGGAGCTCCAGTCATGACCTGGGAATCTGGAATAAAAAGTAATATCAATAATGATGACAAGATAGGATTTGCCTGTCTTCTCTGACTAATCACCTTACTCCCCTTAAAAAAATACCTCAACACTAGAAGCCATTTGATTGACATAATATCTCAAATTTTCACATGCTCTGAAAGTAGCCTAAGTATATCAAGGTTGGGGACACACAGAATACTCTGGGCTTAGGGATTGGGGAGGAGAAAAAACCACAGAAAACAAAGACAGTGTTATGGGGCATCTGCTGTAGGCCATCGAAACGGTAGGTGAGGGAAAACCAGCTGCTAAGGTCAGTTGAACTCTCATAATGTTGAACTCCAAGGGGACTTGGATTCCCCAGACATCTGCTGGGATAAAGACCCATGAAGGATCAAAGAAGTTACTGAATTGGAGAACTGCTCCTTTCTGTCACCAGCCATATCTAATGTAATTGTAGGAGAAATTGTGTTAGCTCTCCTGCTTAAGGACAGGTAAGATTTTATTGAAAGTAGGAAAACAAGAGGCAGGTTTAATATTATTGCCCATGCGCTGAAGTGTACATAGAGTGAAAATGAGAAAATTGAATATAGCAGTTCCAGAGAATTAAACTCTGAGAAAGCATATTAAGGAATCAAGTGAATACAAGAGAAAATAAACTCAAGAGCGTGGTGGAAGGCCACAGAAGTCTTGGCGACAATCATAATGGTGAATTTCTGGATTGCAATTCCTCAGAAAAAGAGAGCTGGAGAAAAAAATAAACTCTCACTGAGGCTTCGTGTAAGTTTGGTGTGGGCAAAGACAAAGCTGGCCAGGAAGTGTTACAGTACCACATCAGTTAAAGCTGTCAGGGCAGTGAAGATAAGAACAGCAAGGCATCTAGAATCGATTAATGATAACAGGAAGGTTAAAGGGAAGAGGGGATTTTGTAGAGATATGCTAGGCAAATGGAAGAGATCAGAGAAAGAGTTGGCTGAAGTGCCTTACTGAAGCAAAACTGAGAGTTCAGAAGTCATGAATTCAGATTTTAATCCCAGTTCTCTGTGAGATATGAAGGTGATGACTTGACTTATTGGCATCTGAAGTTCTCCTTTAGTGAGAGTGAGAAGGCACCAGTTTTCAAATAAGTAGAAAAGTGCCAATTTCAGGGGGTTCTGGAAAGCTTCAGCTTTCCCACACACACAATATGCCATTAAAACCACTAATTTTTTACTTTATTTCATAGTGAAGTTAAACTATGCCTGTTAAGGATAACACATTCCATTCTATCAAGGTCCACAGGTCTTTCCTTAGAAAGGCTTTAAATTGGACCTTAGCCATTCAAAGATGGAAGGCACCAATGAAATGGAAGAAATGAACCTCACTGGGTCCATATACAACTTCACTGTTGTATATTATTTTATTATAGAATCATATCATTTTATTAATCTATTACTTTATAGATAGACATATATATTGTTGGAACACAGGCTTCACCCACCTCATGAGTTTGTCTCAAGATAATTATCAAAGAGTGCTAATTCTGATCATATCATGACCTATCAGAGGGTGACACTGTTTTAGGGCAACCAAGAGAGGGAACAATATACTAGGGGATGATTGTTCTGATCTTATCCTTATATGTGGTGATTGTTGAGGGCAATAATTACTGGTTGTAGGAGAGGGAGAGAGTAGTGATTGATCAATCTAAATTCTCTTTTTGCCTTGGGCATACATTCCTAGTTGAAAGATTAGAAAGGAGCTTCCCTTCCCCAACTGTAAAAGGAGAAAACTTATAGCCTTATAGGACTATAAAATATCACATCTGGAAGAGGTCTTAAAGGTAAACTAGTCCTGCCTCCACTTTTTACAGATGAGAAAATTGAGGCTCGAAGAAAGGGCTTGTCCCACTCAACTCGTTAGTGTCAGATCCAGGTGACTCTTGACTTCAAAGAGATATTATTGGCAGTGAAAGGATGAATGGAATAATCAGAAAACACTTTTCCTCTCTAAGTCCTTCTAGTAATGTAGCTACTTAGACTTAGACTGCTTTACTGTCTTCTCTCCACTCCCCTCTGTCTCTTACTCTTCCATTTTGGGAAAATAAGAAAATAAAATTCATTCGTATTCTCCCATCCAGGGAAAAAAACACTTCTAATATTTTTAAGGCACAAGTGGTAAGTATATGAAAGCATTCAGCTTTTCAAGAAATTATAACATTTAAAAAAAACAACACTGCAGTCTTCTTTGATCTTCTCTTTACCCCCACTAGGGTTCTCTACCCTCTCTCCTAGAGGCACTGATATACATTGGAGGATGTATATTTACTCTTTTTCATCTTTTGCATCTCTTGAATCCGTTGAAAATCTATAGCATTGTTTGTGTGTGTGGGCTTAAAAATATAAATGGTTTCATACTATGCACGTGATTCTTAGCTTGCTCTTGCAAATATTCCATGTTTTTGGTAGTTATGTCAATATCCTATAGGTACTATAGTTCATTCCTTTTTACTGTTGTATATTATTTTATTATAGAATCACATCATATTTTATTAGTCTATTACTTTATAGATAGACATATATATTGTTTTGAATTTTTTCCTTTTATAAGTAATGCTGCATTGAAAATCCTCTTATCTTTCTCCTTGTGTACATATGCCAATGATTCTCAAGGTTAGATACCAAGAAATTAAATTACTGGGTCATAGGAAATGCATGATAACTTTAATATGTCCTGATAAATTGACCTCCAAAGGGTGGCTATTCTAACTTGCCAGCAGAATATTAAAATACAAGTCATTTTACAGCAACCCCAACACTTAATACTGCAAAATACTTTAATTTTGCCTATCTGCTAGATGAAAAATAGTGTCTTGTTATTTAAATTGGCATTTTTCCGGATTACTACTGAAATCAAGAATCTTTCATTTGTTTACCAGAGATATGCTAGGCAAATGGAAGAGATCAGAGAATTTGTAATTCCTCTTCTGTGAATTTCCTATTCAAAAACTGCCTCTATTTATGTATTAGAGTATATATCTTTTCTCTATTAATTCAAAGTCACCTTTTATACATTGTGGACACTATTGCTTTTTTGTATGTTGGACATACTTTCTCCTGTTGCTTTCTTTTTAAAAACTTTTTCAAGGTATCTTATGCTTATTCAAATGTCACAATTTGAAATTTGAACCTTGCCATCGAGTGTTCATAAAAAAGTAGATGATTGTTTGCCAGGAGCCGGTGAATAGAAGGCATTGGGACTGACTGCTAATAGGTATGGTATTTCTTTGGGGGGTCATGAAAATATTCTGGAATTGGATAATGGTGACGGTTGCACAATCTTGTGAATATACTAAAAACACTGAATGATACAATTTACAATGGTGAATTTTATGATTTGTGAATTAAATCTTAATAAAAAAGCTTACATACAATTAGGAGAATTTCCTTAGGTATCTAACTATCAGTGAAGTATTTGTTCACCTATAAAAACATATTACTCTTTCCGATCTGTCCTATGTCCTTTAATAAACACAAATATTTGGATGACTTCTGATTCAAGATGCCAATTAATCTTTTGTGTGTAATTGTAGGATAAATACTTTGTCTTATAATAAAGTAAAATAAAACTTAAATTTAGTTAATTAAAAACCATGCCCCCTAAAGAATAATCCCTAGCTCTGGTTCACAAAAATTCAAAGAACAAAGGGAAACTAGTGAGTTCTAAAACTAGATCCCAGCTTATGTGCAGAAATGCAGCTTTGCACTCTAGCTTGGAAAGAACAAGCAGTATTCCAGCTAGTCATAAAAGGAAAGGCATTCACCACAACCATAAAAGCTCGATAAATACCAATATTGGAAATAAACAACTAATAATGAATAATTGATTCCTGCTCTAAGTCCATACTGATAGTCCATATAAAATATGAAAATCATATGAAGATCATAGAGAAGATCTTGAGAAACACAAGAATGATTTACTAAAGTTTATGGAGGCACCTTTTTGGAGATAGTGAAGAAAAGGGTAGATATTTATCTCTCTTCAATAGTGTAGGTGTGGCCTTTTCCTGAAGGCAGAGAGAAACTTTGTGTGGGCCTTTCTAACCAAGACTATGAAATATCATTTTTCTGAATTGATGAGAGATCCTTCTTTTTCTTCTCCCATATTAGCTGTCATAATAGTTAAGTAGGTGGTTAAATGGCTTAACATCAGATTTTGTTGCCTATATTTTGTGTTCAGTTTTCTCTTTCAGCCCAAGTCTTTGCAATCAAACCTTCTCTTATGGTTTATTACTAATCTTACATTCCAGTTTGAGCCTAGAAGTAGTTAAACATACAAACAAACCCATCCCTAATTTAATTATTTTTCATTCACCTTTTCTGTCACTCACTCATTTATTCATTTAGCAAATATCGAATGCCTGCTATGTGCCTGCCATTTTGTTAAGAACTAGTGATACAAAGACAAACAGTCTTAGCCCTTGAGGAACTCATGGTTTCATGAGGGATAACAAATGGGCAAGTAAGGAAACCATACATTTTAATAATTGTTAAACAGTTATAATAATTGTTATGACAGAGGTAGACAAGGGGTTGTTCAGATGATAGAGAAGAAAGAGATTTTACTGAAGAATTGGGAAGATGGTCAGAGAAGACTTGAGTTGAGAAGGAGGAGTAGACATTCTCTAGATGGACAACAGGTAAGGCACATTCTTCACAGAGGGAGCTACATTTGCAAAGGTGTAAGAGAATGTTCCAGGAATAGTAATCAGCAAACTTGTAGCATAGAATGAAAGTTGCACAGCTCAACTCTTGTGTTCTTTTGTTGAGTGTCTGCTATGTGCACATATTAATGAGCACGATTTCTGCTATATGGTGCTATAGACTATTGGTGGAATCACATAGCTAGTAGAGAAGCCAGATTTCAAACTCATTTCTAGCTGACTTCATAGCATATGCTCATAACCACCCTGCTCCACTGCCTCTGAAGGCACTTCTGATCTGCTCCCACTGTTTGTTTATTTAACTCTCATTATGAAATCCTGCTGTACCAAGAGAGTTTAAATAAGCTCCTTCCTCCAACTGATCACCAGAAGATAAATCAGTACTTTCTCAACAAAGTTTATCTCCTTGTCACTAAATCAGGACTTTGAGAAAACAAAACAAAACAAAACAAAAAGATTACTGTGCCAAACCAACTAATATATTTTGATAGCCTCCATAATCATAGAAACCATCAATTAAGTATAATAAATGATACATTCAATAAAGGCACTTTTTAATAATTTGCTGATTATTAGAGGCTATTAACTGGTTGACAGACCAGTTGTACCACAATCTTTGCCTCTTCCCCATCAAACACATTCAAATATGCTAAAACAAAACTGCATGAAATCTTCCTCCCATTATTATTTTATTTTTTCCTCTTAATCCTTTAACATTCTGTCTCTATTGGGTCTTTTGAATTGTAAAGCATCCCTGTGTTATCATAGTACTTTGGTGCTTCTTTCAGATCAAACACCTGTAAGGTAGGATGAGATGTAGAATTGTTTTGAGTATTTAAAGCAGTTTAAAATATTTTCCAAACATTCTTGGCTATGTAGCAGATGTATTTTCCTTGAACAAAATAGATATATTCCAGGTAAAATTAATCCATATGTTTTTGATTGTTTTATTTATAACAACAAAAATATTTTATTGAAGCTACATGAATAAATGGCTATTAATATACTAACATTGATTTTATTGATTTGTTTGTTTTTAGATATGAGTAAATTTTTTTCATTGGAAGTTTATTTTTCTCATATATAATTAAAGTTCAGTTCTGAAAATATTGATGATTCTTTGGAACTTTGACATTTTCAGAGGATAAGGGAGAGATTAATTTCCAAAGATGAGCCTTGATGGTTTTCACACGGCAACAAGGTGTAGTGGTGTATGTATTCCTGGACTCAGACTGCATATTATAAGTTTTGCATCTACCACTTATAAGTTGTACGATGCAAATTATGTGATTTTTATGCCTCCATATTCTTATTTGTGTGATGGTGATAATAATAGGATCTCCCAGAAGGTTACATAAGTTGATGCATGTGAAATGCTTGAGACAGGCACATAATACATAATACAGGCACAGTGCATGTTGCCAGATCATTATGTGTCACACCACAAGGGCATTATCAATTCATAGCAATGAAATGGTTCTCAAATGTTTTCTAACCTTCCTAGAACCCATTCCAACCAAATCTGAGCCAGCAATATTTTTTATAAGCACTTTAGGCAACTCTGCTGTGAGTAGCTCTCGATAGCCATTTCAGAAACATTGTGCTAGGAACTGATTTGGGACAAATACTGTCTTACATCATTTAGGCATCGAGTCTATAGAAGTTGTGTAAACTATTTCTTATGGAAGATACTGAGTTGACAAAGATAAGGTTTCACAAGCGTGGTCAGTGTTTAAGATTTCCTGTTGGGCTCCTCTTTGGCAAAGTACCATCTTAAACAAGCAGACCCATTAAATACAGTGTGATCCCTCTGATCACAAAGATTTGGGTTTGACTACCACCAGTCACACTTCCACACTCCTAATACAATTCTTACCCACTGCTCCCCTCAGCTCCATCAATGCCATAAGGGAGTACATATTTATGAGGACATGGATACACTTGAGTTTATGTGATGAGTTAGAAACACAAGATCAATATATGGTTGAGACAGACATGTTTATGTTCAAATAATATTGGCACCAAGAAAACACCACAGTGATCAGCCAAGTATGTACTTCCTTTTGGCCTGCATTATATAGTATCAAAGTAAAAGACTTCAGGTCAGAATGTTTGTAGTTACTCTTCAACCATAACATAGTAGACTTTTATTCTACCAGTATCATTTACATGATATATAAAAATTAAATCTCAGCTGTCACCATTATTAAATATAAAAGGGATTAACTTGGTGTCTGATGTGACAACCGTGGCAGATATTAAAAATATTTAACAAATGTTATAGGTTCAACATTGACTGATCAGGGCAGATGTTGGAGATAATTAACTGGCACAGCTATATTGATAAATACCAGCTGAATATTATCCCTTCTACAGTTTCCCATTCTATTATTCCCTGTTATGCTTTCTCAGCCATTTTGGAATGATTGAAAGTAACTATAAACTGGACACCTACTCATGAAGATGTTGTGGTCAAGAAAATAGACATCACACTAGATATATCAATAGAGAGAATTTAATATAGGAAATTGTTAAACTAGTGTTAGGAGACTGAAAAAGCAAAAAACACTGAGGTAACACAGATGTGAAAACTGTAGGAAGAAGCCATCATTCCTAGAGCTAGGGGAGCAGAGTGAAAGGTTGTGTTTACCAGAAGTAAGAAGCTCAGAGAACGGGCCACACAGATCGGAGATTTGGGGGAAGGGTATTCCACCTGACAGCATCTCAGGAGCTCTGAGCAGGGGCTCAGTGGAGCTGGTATTTAGACCTCTGTGGAGGGGCCTCTGCCCACCTAGGACAGTACTTCTTTGGGGGAAGCGATAGGGCTGATTCTGGGAGGGTCAAAAGAAGGTAGAAAAACCTGCTGTTATCAAGTGAAGTACTTGTTCTGGGGCAACAGAGATAGGAAGGGCAATTAGTTTTGTTTTCCTTCACCAGCTTTCTAGTCTTCTCTGCAGTGCCACATATTGGTGAAATATAAAAGGAAGCCAACTGGTGGGGAGAAATGTAATTAGCAGAGTTACAGCCACAGTATTACAAAGCACCATATACAGAAGGATTGATTAGGAACTGAGAGGCAATATCTTCAAAATTAGCACCGTTGAATTGTTGCTTATATAGGGACCTATAACTCTTAATGAGTTGTCCTTTGTGGCCAAAAATGTATAAAATATGTTATCTAAATCCCTAAAGCACAGAAATTTTAATAAATTAAATAACTTATAAGTTATACATGTATTTGTGAGATTCTTTTACTGGCAAATATGGCAGGCTAGAAATTGAAACCCTCCCACCATAAAATACCTAAAAAGTCCAAATGATATAGTTGTAAACCCTCTTATTTTATGTAGATGTTCTGAGAAGGAGAAGCACAAGCAAGAGTCCAGGGAAGCAAGTGAGTATTGAAGACTTTAGGTGCCTGGAGCATCGTCTGATTAAAGACATTATTGATTACAGGTTGCCTGGACCTTAGGTTTCAATGGCTACCTGGAAAGGGGGCTGGCTAGATAAAGCTCTGAGACATCTAAGAGTTGAGAAAGTACAATGAAAGTCTACCATTCCCCCCCCCCATCTAAAGTTTTCTGTGATACAGAAAAGTTTATACTCTCAGAGAAGTAAGTGGAGAACTGGAAAAAATGTACCCTATAGATGCAGTGAACAAGAATATTAATGATTTCAGTTTTGACTCTAGGTAGAGAGCTATAAAAGGCCCAAAGTCAGTCCTTACGTAGGTTATGTAGGAGCCTGTCTTAAAACTATTTACCTGAAACAAAAATTTTAAGTTGAGATTTTTATTTACAGTTAACCTAGGTAAGTAGTGCCTCCAGAATACTGCAGAAACAAACAATATCCTTTCTGGAGGAACATACCCTCAGTCCAGTACTAAGAAACCTGTCTGAGATATAGTACCAATGATTATGGGCTTACAATAAAACAGTAACAAAGACATGAGGAAATAAAACACCATGACTGAGAGTCATAAGAATCAACAAACAGCAGAACTAGATCTAAAACCTTCAGATATTGAATTTTAGGATTCAGAAAATATATATATATATATATAGGTTTATTAAAGTTATATAAACATGAACCAAAAATATGAATCATAGGCAAGACTTAAAAAAAAGAAGTCCATTTGAAAAAGAACCAAATAGCAAAATATAAGTGAAATGAAATATTCTGTGGAAAGATTCAACAGCAGATTAGACCAGGAACCAACAAACTTTATGTAAATGTGGAGCAGGTGTAGCTCAGTGGTTGAGCACCTGCTTTGCACATATAAGGTCCCGGGTTCAATCCCTGGTACCTCCTAAAAACAAACAAACAAACAAACAAACAAACAAAAAACTTTCTGTAAAGGGCCAGAATTAATTTTAGTCTTTGTAGGCCACACACATTCTTTTTGCCTCAGAGTCTTTGCTGTTGTTTTCTGTTTTATATTCTTCCTTTCTAGTTTTTATTTATTTTTACAACCTTTTAAAAATGTGAAAACCATTCTTAGCTTGCAGGCTGTGCAAATATAGATTGCAGGCCAGGTTTTATCTGCAGACTGTATTTTGCTGATCTTTTAACTGGAAAATGCTGAAATGATAACTAGTGATTTGAATGTAGATCTGAAAAAAACATATGCAATGCAGAACAGAAAAACAAGAAGAAATAAAATATTAAAGAGGGGTTAAGAGACTGGACTATAAGGTAAAAAGTCAAATTGGCACCTGGGATATGTAGTAGAATGGTGGGAAGGCAATATTTCAAGAAATAATGGCTAGAACTTTTCCAGAATTGATGAAGGACAATATACAGATTCAAAAAGTCCAATGAGCAATAATTACTCAGTGCAACTAGCAAATTGTTCCTGTGATCAGTATTCTGTAAGTTTCTTCATACAAAATAAACACTTGCTTTCAACTAAGGAGGACTGAAGAAGAGATATACTTTTGGATACTTCATTTTTCTTTAACCCTTTCTTATGCATACTCATAAAATAATCCATCTAGATCAATAATGATTTAACATGACTACTGTTGAAAAAGATTTTGAATTTTTCTGCCTCATAAAATTATGATTTGGCATATTGTTATCTGCTTTAATTCATTCCAATAAAATGTGAAGATTCCCAAACAGGAATTTGATTATCCAGAAAGAATTATGGCCTAAATGGAAATTAAATAACTAAACCAATAATTTATTTCATTCTTAGAAATTATTGTGTCCAATAGTTAAAGCTATAATATAAAAATTAGAATTATGTTATAATTAATTTCTATTATATTAGAATTATTTACATTTATAAATGTTTGTTGCTATACTATCTATTTCTTATAATTGATTATATTAAATCTAACCTGGCCTTGTACTCTCTTTTAAAATTTGTAATTTCTTTCAATCTGTTTTTCTATTTATTTTACAATTTTACAATAAAGGTCTTTTTAATAGCTAAAAAAAGCCACTGATTATACACTTTGGATAGATCAGATGGCATGTGAATATATATATCTCAATAAAACTGCTTAATAAACAAATAAATAATTGTGCAAGAAGAGCCAGAAATAGCAACTATGTACAACAGGGGAAACAGAGATTGAGAGAGGAGGAATTTCCTTGTTTGTCTGTTTTTTTGTTTATTATTATTATTGAAATAATGAAAATGCTTTAATAATGATTGAAGTAATGAATGCACAACTATGTGATTATACCAAATACCATTGATTGAATACTTTGGATAAATTGTACACTTTATTAATATATATCTATAAAATTGTTTTAAAAATTAGGGTGGGTTGCAGGAAAAAGACACCAAATGTAAGATAAGGACTATAGTTAGTAGTTATATTTTGATGATGCTCTTGCATAGTTTGTAACCAATGTATCACAACAATGCAAGGTGTTGGTGGAGGAGTGATGTATGGGACCCCATATGATGTTATGCATGTTTATTTTGTAAGTTCACAACTTTTTTTTTTTTTTTTTTTAATTATACCAGGAGGTCCCAGGGATGGAACCCGGGTCCTTCCATATGGTAGATGGATGCCCAGCCACTTGAGCCACATCCACTTCCCAAGTTCACAACTTTTACTCTATACTTATTGTTTATGTATGTTCATGTATGAATGATATACTTAAACTAAAAAAAAATTTTTTTAAGTCCAGTGAATCATGGGGAGAATGCAAACCTAGACAAGTGAAGAATGGTAAAAATCAAAGAGATCTTAAAAGCAATCACACTAGGTTAATGTGCAACTGATTGAGCAGCTGATTTGTTAATAACGATAAATGGAAGCCAGAAGACAGTGGAATAATGTCATCAAAATGCTGAGAAAATATACCGAGCAACTTAAAATATATTTCTGTTTTACAGCTTTATTTTTCCTCCCATCTGTGATAAATTTCATGAAATCAGTATCTCCATCCCCCATTTCTTTTTGCGTTTTCTCTGATTCCATGAGATAGAGACTGATGAAGTTCTGTCTCTCTGGCCATGGAGAAATTAGAGTGAACTGTGGACTGGAGACGGTGATGTGGGTGTTCAAACATTTCCCCCCTATCCAGAAGATAGCTATGAGTGTGGCCCTAAGTCATAAAACCTATGGACAACCAAAATTAGTGGTGAATCAGTATAGGTAAGCCCATGAACTTTGCTAACAAACAAGTCCCTCAAGTGTTCATACAGAAAGTATTCTTATTTGATAGACATATACTGAAAAAATGTTAAACTAAAATAATTACCTCTTTGCCCTAGGGCAGGTAAGACCCATTCAATTTTTATCATGCTGCCGCTTTGCCCTTGCACTCTGATGGCAGGGCCCCTTTCTTACCCACCTCTGTAAACCTTACACTTAGTAGCACTTACTATGCACTGATTAAGGGGATGAATGAAAGGATCAGTAAATAAGGGAGATGATTTTAATCAACAGATTGTTCAAATGTTACTAACCACCTCAAGCAGAGTCTTTCTTTTTGGGGGAACTGCCTTAGCATTGGGTCTATGTTGATACAGCGATTACCACTCTGATTATAATTATTTTAATTTTCATATGTTTTGCTTTCTGTAGTCTCCTTGAGGGGAGGCACTTTACATTTTTTAAACTAAAGTGCTAAACACAATGAATACATACATACCTACCTCAAAGAAACATGAATAATTGATGAATGTTTGATGCACTGACAGACTGACTGAATGAATGAAGAGGGTGGAAGACAACTATTAGCCTCCAAAGCCCAGGAAAGGCACATTCCTTATAGTAAAAAGGGAAATTGAAAAAAAAAAACAACATTGAACAGTACAACACAAACCGTGAACCCTAAGTTAACCATGGGCTATAGTTATACAACTATAAAAAATGTGCTTTCATCAATTTTAACAAATGTACACACCAATGAAAGGTGTTTATACTAGGGTGGTATATGGGAATCCTATATTTTATACATGATTGTTCTATAAACACAACTTATCTCATTTAAAAAAAGGAAATTCAGTAAGGTAAATTCTAAATGACCTCCTATTTTTCTTTTATCTAGACATACTCTAGTTCCAGAAACATATCCTAAGATATGCGCTTGGGATGACACGAATGACCTTCATCCATTCCAGTTTTGTTCCACTGCTGCTACTCCATCAAAGATACTCTTGCATTCAAACTGGGTAATAATTCCTCTTTGGCTCTCCACCTTGACTTTCTTCTGGGTTCTCCTTCTTTCTCTCTTATCATGCTCCCTTTCTTTTCAGGTTTCCTCTTCTTTTCCCATTAAATGTTAGTGTACTCTCTACTCCCTCATTGCCTCTTCTCTCTTTTCTTTCCTTGGGGAAGCTCATCCACCCACATGATTTAACACCAGGCTGACAAATAGGAAATTTTCTCCAATTTCAAACCTGTATCTTACATCTGCCTGCAACACTCTTGAACTTTCCGTAGGTATGCCAAACCTCACTCATCTACAACCTAACTAATAATTGTGGCTGGAATTTGAAAAGGGAGAACATGAAAGGTCAAACCTGGGTCCGGAAAGCTAAGCAGGGGATGAATCATGCAGGGCCTTACACGCCATGCCTGGTCTACCTCTCAGGGATTCCCATGCCAAACCTGGGCTACTGGAAACTGCTGTGTGGGAGCCCTAGGTCTAGGATTTTTACTACCATGCTGCACGTCCCTACCTATAAGACTTAGGGAAGCTACACTCCATTGCTTGGGGGAACTCTTGGGCCTCTGTAACCTCTTTTTCAGAATGCTCAGGAATATATTTTTATTTCAGGGGAAATTCCTTTCTCCCCAAACCCTATTTTCCTTAGTGGGCTGTGCCTTTGGGAGACAAAAGCTGGAAGGACTTGCCACAAATATCTCATGAGGTTGGAACAAACAGACCATTTTGCCTGCTTAATGACTATAGAACAAAAAGGTTTGGAAGAATTGTTGATGATGCAGGCAAGGCTGCAGGTACTCAAGACTAGCTAAGATCCCCGGGGAGGGAAAGATCAGAGAGAAAATAAAGTGAGCTGGCATGGCAGTAGTTTCCTGAGAGCACCCTTGCCACATCCTCCAGGCAAGTGCGGGTAGAGGATGATGATATAACCTCTAGATAGTTGTTTTTTTAATTAAAAAATAAATAGAATCCGAGTATTACTCAAGAGTAGTCTGCCTGGAAGGTCCAACCCTGAGGCTGCTGCCTGCCAGGAGGAAACAGATCCCTGGAATACCATGGCGGTTAGACTCCACCTCGAGGTTTCCACTAGCAGGTAAAGCCACCAATACTGCTTGACCCACTCACTCATTTGTAAAATCCCTGAACCTGATCCCTCCCCATCTCAGCCCAGCATCTTTAAGGAGATTAAATAGTATCATAAGGCACCTAACTCTGCATACTTCATTGCCTCTTAAGTAACATTGTGTTACAAATCACAAGTTCAAAGATAAAATTATGAAGAATTTCAAGATGGCCATAGCAGAGCACTAAATCAAGTGGGAGCTCTATGTGACTACACAGATTGCATGCCCATGAGCCCAGCCCTGCTCAGAATACTGATTCTGGCTCCCTTTCCATTTCCTCTTTTTAGAAATTATTCAATAAGAACTTTTTTTTTTTTTTTTTTTTTTTTTACCAACACCCCCCTTCTCCCCTCATCCCAATCTCTAATCTGCTTTCTATCTCTGTGAATTTGCTATTTCTAGTTATCTCATCAGCAATAAATAATTTTTGTTCTTATGTACCTTCCTTATTTCACTGAGCGTACTGTTTTCAAGGTTATCCCATGTTGCAGCATGTCTCACAACTTCGTTCTTTCTTATGGTTGAATAAGTCTATTGTGTACATATACCAAATTTTATTTATCCATTCATTTGTTGACGGACACTTGGGTTACTTCCACATTTTGGCTATTGTGAATAATGCTGCTAAAACATTGGTGTTCATGTATCTGCTTGAGACCCTGTTTTCACTCTCTTTGGGTTTATAGCTGGATATAGAATTGCAGGGTTGTATAGTAATTCTACATTTAACTTTTTGAGGAAGCACTGTATTGCTTTCCACAGTAGCTAGACCATTTTACATTTATACCAACAGTGCACTGGAGTGATTTCTCCTTATCCTCTCCACCACTTATTTATTTATTTTTAAGTAATAGCCATTCCTGTGGGTGTGAAGTGGTATCTCATTACGGTTTTGATTTGCATTGATCTAAAAGCTAAAGATATCCAGCATCTTTGCCCGTTTTTTTTGGCCATTTGTGTATCTTCTTTGGACTCCAGATAGGCTTAAGAATCTGAGAAAAATTGCACTTAGTCCTACAGTAGTGTCTGAAAGGTGTCAGGACACCACACATTTTCCCATTCCCAAGATGATGTGAGAGCAGAAGAAATAGGCACATGGTTGTCTCTTTTTACAAATGACCTAGAGAAGGCCTCTCTGAGTTTCCTGCATTGTGTTGAGCACTGGAAGAGCGGCATCTTTCTGGGTGCCTGGAAGCAGTCAAGAAACAGAGTTTTCCACATTCCAAGTCAAAGAGTTTCCAAGCATCCCAGAGTAGCGTGGATGCAGGTAGCCTGTGAACCTGAGGAGGCTGTGGGCTCTCGAACAAGGAAGGGTGCCCCGGGGAACTTTGTGGACCTTATAGCTAATAGGGATGTAGCTCTGTCAGAGTATGCCCATGTGAACAGAGGACACACCAGAGACCAGATGCTCCCTTTGAAGCCTCTTTGAACTTTCATATGCCTCCAAGACCTGAGGGCAGTGGGGTCCACAACTGACTGAAGCTCAGTTCCCACTCCATGGGCTTAAAACAGAAGTAAACATGAAATAAAGAAGAAAAAGTTTACTTTTTCACATACCTGATTCTGTATCTTTTGGATACTTTGATAATCTGTGTACAAAACATATTGCTGAGACCTGAGAAACTGAAACAAGGGAGAAGTGCAAAAGACCTCAAATTTTTAATCAGTAGGTCCCGGTGGGAAAAGGTTAAAAAGAGGTACAGTTTTTAGGAGAGAGTCTGCTCTTCAAGAAGCATTCTTGAATTACAGAAGAGTGCAATTTATGACAAAAGTTATCAGAAATTCCTTTTTTATTTTGTTTTTGTATACATATGCTTTCAAGAATTTTTATTTTCTTTTAAAAATACATACACATGCATTTAATATTGACTTTAAAGGTTTAATCCTAACCCCCTATTTTTTTTTTTTAATGAGTCCTGATCTTGCCAACTGTGTTTTTTTCCAAGCATGACACATTTAAATAATATTTCTCTCAATTGGCAAGGAATTTAATTCCTTTTATTAAGAAAGGAGGGTGGATGGGTGTACTTTTAAAAGATTTCAAACTCAGTTAAAACAAACAAGCTTAACTCACTACTTAACAAAATTAAGTACCCAAAATTCTTAGTTGCTGAACCATGCCAGGTAGTTATGATATGACTTTATTAAATTTGTAGTTTTTGATTTTTAGTGGCTCCTTGTACACAGTCAGCTCTAGATAATGGAAGATCTTACTTTGGAGAAAAAGCATATGAGTTTATATATAAAGACTAATGGTAAATTGGTTTATTTAAATACTAACTCAAGTCTACAATATTATTCTACCATCAGAATTCAGTATTTATGATATTTAATGAAACAACAAGCATTATTTTTGAGGTTGGAAAGGCAGAAGAAAGAAAATCAGATTTGAGTTATTATGATATGCTAGTCATTGAATCTATTAAATCCACTTGCCCTTAAAGACTTCTTGATTTTGTAGAAGGCATTTCACAAGGTTATAATTATGTTTTGGTTTTTTTTTTTCTTTTTGCATTTAGACTGTAGCTTTATTAAATTATTCATTATAATATACCAAATTTAAACCCAAATAGTGTATAAATACAAGATCATGTAACTTCAACAAACACAGTATTAGAGCCTTAGGAACTAAAAAACGGTATATATTCTACTATATTATTTTCTAATTTTCACTTGTATTTTCCATCGCATTAGCTACCCTACTACCATAAATTAAGTACTCTGCAGCTTTACCAATGTAACTTTATACCTTCTCCAGACATAATAACCTAAGAAACCAAAATACTTAAGAAACAGGGAGGAAATGTTGGGTGACTCTCATACTTAACTACTACTTTCCTCCAAATGATAACAAGAGCCCTAGTGTAGACAGTGGATTTTTCAGTGGGGGAGCTAAGATTTGGGGAGAGGAAAAAAAATGTTTCAGTGAAGAAAAGAATAAAAATGTTTTAAATGCGGCCAATGTTTTATCACATTCAGAACTTAGAAGGCATTACCCTGTTTTCTTGATATCACTGAATACAAGAATGAAGAAACTTCAGAATTGAGAGCTTTAGTGCTTTATCTTTATTTGTATACACACGTGAGTGAGAATGTGTTTGTTGGTGAGATATGCCATTTTTGCATTGGGATGATGCCAACACCAACTTTACTTAGAACCTCCTAATTTCATTCTTCTTGTATTTCCATCTATCTACCACTGGCTTAAACATCCTCCCAGCTCCCAATAGATTTCTTTTAATGCAAATGACATCTAAATTTCCTTTTTTGGAGAGAAGGAACTGACTTATTTTTGCACTCCTTATCAGCCATCACAGAGTCTGAACATAATTAAGTGCTCAATAAAGGTTTGCTAAATGAATAAGGGAGAATGTTGTAGATGCCTTTAACCATAGTTTACAGAAGAGAAATATCCCTGCATAATTACAGACATTCAAGCACAAATACATTATTGAAAGAAAGATTAAAATAATAACAAACTCAATAAATTTATCAATAAAAATAAAAATTCAAATAATACGTCTTTATTTTCCTCATTGCCACCCATATTACCCTTTTCCCTTCCTCAGAAGTAACTATTTTTTCAGTTCAATGTATTTCCTTATAACCTGTTCCTATTCATTTATGTGTTTGTGTCTAAGACAAATAGGCTTTCTTGTCGTGACCTCTGGGTTCATACTATCTTTTAAATTCTACTTTTTGGCCTAGCCAATTTTTTTTGAGATTTTTACCATAGAGTCAGTACTATAAGTATATACATTATACAATATTCTTTTTATGACTGCAGAAAATTTCATAGTTTAATATTTCATATTTAATATTTCATAGTTTAATATACTGTGTTTTTTTCTTCCTTAGAGAATTTATGGGTTTGTGTAACAAATCATGCATAAAATACATTTTTATAACTGTACTGCTAACAATAGTCCAGGGTTTAAATTAGGGTTCACCATGTAGTACAATTCCAGGGATTTAAAAAAAATTTTTTTTTTCTATTACCATATATATAACCTAACACTTCCCCTTTTAACCACATGCAGATATATATTTCAGTGCTGTTAATTAGTTTCACAGTGTTACTGTAATTTAACAGCTATTCACTTATGTGCATTTAGGTTCTTTCCAATTTTTTTGGCAAACTTTTACATTTTACAGAGTTGATAGGTGTAGATGATATCCCATTTTAAATCTTACATAATCTTTATTACAAGTGAGATTGATCATCTTTACTTACGTTTCTAACATTTCTTATGCTCTTTATATCTATTGCCCTTTTTATTTTGGGTAGTTTTTCTTTCCCGTTTTTCTTTCTGATTAGCATGGTCTCCTGAAACATGCTGGAATATTTTCCATGTTTTATGTTTTCCTTATTTTATATATGGAGAAAGAGAGAAAGAGAGAGAAGGGAAGTGATATTTCTTGAATGGTAAACTGTCTATATCTGGTGTGGAAAGTTATATCAGGATGGATTTTACATTTTATGCAGATTTAGTATTCTTCTCTTCCTTTTAAATGGTCTTTTTCTTCAATGGGTTTTTAAAAAATTGTAATGTAATGCTTCCTTTCTCTTAATTAGTTGTCTTCTTTTATATTCAAAATTTTTACTTGGGTTTGTTTTATGTGTACCTACTATAAGCGATGTATTTTTTTTCCCTACTCAGTTTGAATTTCCCTTTTAATAGAGGAATTTAATAAGCTCTAACATTTTGTCATTATTGCTATGTTTGGATTTTCCTTGCCATCCTTGTTCCATATGTATTTACTGCGTGTTTCCTTCTTCTCCTTCCCTCCTTCTTTCTTCCTTTTTTGCTGTCTTATATGAGATTCATTGACTTATTTTCATTTATTTCATTTTCTTCTATTTCTAGAATTCTGGATATATTTTTAACATACATATTTAAATATTTTTGCCCTTGTTTAGAATTAGTTAGAATAACTATTTCTTCTGAAGATGACAAAAAGCTTAGTATGTTTTCATTTCCTTCCTCCTTACCATCTCCTAATGTTGAGATCATTTGAGGTTTTAATTTCAGATTATTTCTTTACATGATACATAAATTATTCCGACTTAACTATATATTTCCTATATCTAAAACACTATATCTTTTTTTGTTCTATTGAATGTAACTTTCTATATTTCTTTTAAGTATATATAATATTAAATTATACTTATATAATTTAAGCCTTAAATTTCTTTTATGCTTGTGCTTGAATGCTAGTTTGACTGGATATATGATTCCAGGGTCAAAATGATGTTATTTCTGAACTTTGTGGCTAATGCTTCATTATCTTCTTGCAACCAGTGCCATCGATGAGAAGTTTGATGCCAATCTATTCTTTTGGCTTTGTGGGCAATATTCTTCTCTTCAAAATAATTTTTGATTTTCTCATTATCTTTCTGATATTTTACCAAAGTCATGCAGAAGAGCTATTTTATCCTTCCCTTGGGAGATCCTTTCAATATGGAGTCTTATTTATCTTTAGCTCTGGAAAGTTTTCTTAGCTTATCTCTATTCACCTCCTCCATTACCTCTGGTCTCTAGAACAGGGGTTTTAACAAGGGGGCTGTGAGCTTGAATTGAAAGAAAAAAAAAAACCAAAACATTATTCTTGTGGGGTCATGTTGGTGCAGGTGTGGTATATTTATATAGTATATTTAGTATAGTGTGGACTTAATAAGGGGTCCATGGTTTTTACCTAACTGGCAAAGGGGTCTATAGAACAAAAAGGTTAAGAACCCCTCTCTAGAACTCTAATTAAATACTTGTTGGCCTTCTAGGCATAATTTCAATGTGTCTTTAATTTTTATTTAATCATTTTCAACTCTGTCTCTTAGCAGTTATTCTGGAAGAAGTCCTTGACCCTCTCTGCTTATTATTTTCCCCCACACCTTTGTTGTGTCCATTCTTCTGTTTACTCCATATAGTTGAGTATGTTCAAATATTGAGAATCATGTATTTAATTTCCAAAATAACTATTTTTATGGATAATATATCTTCTGGGTCTCTGTGAGAATCAATAAGACTTGAATTTAAATTTTGTTTTGTTTTTTCATTTCGTAGTATTAACTCTTTTCCCAAGTGTTAGTTCTAAGGTTGATTTATTTTGGTGTTTCTCTTTCACAGTGTTAGTTTAACTTTAATGTCTGCTGGTTCTTAACTTGTTTGCTCTCATCCTTGTATTTGTGCTGTGTTTGTGAATCTCTCTTTGTCCACTCATGGGTATCAATTCTTACTCAAGATCTTACTTTTGGAATGGTAATAGGGAGGAGCAGGATGTCCCACTGTGAGAAGTGTGCCAGTTGCTTGTCTTCTGGGTAAACGATTTTCCTTTTCCTTCTGGATGTCACTAACTCCCTACAGCACCTCTCTTCTTCCCTGTCCCTAGCAGGAAGACTCACTGCTTTAGCTTGGGGGTGAATGTCATGCTACAACCTGCTTACTACAAGCTGTGGAGGGAAAGAAGCCAAGCTGCCTAGGTGCTCTGAATGGATTTCCTCACATAAAGACTGATGATTGCCACAGGGCCTTCTTCAACTCCGTATCTCTGTTGCCTCAAGAGTCAAGCATTTGGAGAACCACTTCCACTTCAGCAAACATGCTTTACTGGATGTTTTGTTGTTCTTTCCTCTAACAGCTCAATCTGATCTTCTTTCCATCTTTCAAGAATTCTTTAAAATGTCTTGCTCACCAATGGCATGACTTCTTATTACCTTCATTGTTATAGATAGATAGACAACTCTAGCTCTCTCTCTGTTTCTGTTCTTATTTCTATACCCATATCCATAAGAACATCTACACCCATACTCATTTCCATAAATAAATCCCTATTACTACATATAGTTCTGTGTCTTGTCTGCCATTATCTTGGGAATTGCAAAGGGCAAATAAGTAGGTACTTGAGTTCATTTCTGCCGTCTTGTTTTAATCTACAGAAATAGTCTTTAATGGAACTTAATGTTATGGTTTCTCTAACGATGGAAGGCATAACTTTACAGCTTAGGTTAGTGACATTCTTTCTGCAAACACCTAAGATAATAGAGCTGAACAGCATGGTTTCTGATGATTGTTTCTAATGTAATTATCATGCTCAGAGATCTTAAAGGAAGAGTCAGTTAACATGTTACTTACACTGTCTTTCCTAAATATTGGATATCTCCAAACAAGGTTGTAGCAAGTACAGGATCAAAGGCAATTTAAGATTGAATTTCCTGAAAACTGCCTGAAGTGCCTATATGCTGGGTTGTTGATTAAACAAAGATCCATATGCTTGAGATACCAGATGTGCAAGCAGGAGTTGACATTCTATTATGAAAATTTAAGAGCATAACTCTTATCCTTGCCCAGATGGGAGGCTGTCCTCTATCTGCATGGATTTTCACCTGAAGCATCTTTGTTTTTCTCAAAAAATGAGCTTGTACTGCTCTAGAAAGAAAGGCAAGTATTCACTTGGAAGTCACATTTCTTGGCCATAAAGTATGGAAGGCATAACAGGCCCAGGTATGATTTGGGCATTTCTGGTCCTTTTCCTATCACTATATGTCTTAATCTCAACATGATTCCTAATATCAATCCTAAAAGACAATTTGATAAGTGTTATAACATATTTAGATAACAAAAGAATCATTCTGAAATTGATTCTAAATTAATTTTCTTAATTTCATAATTCTACTCTATGAATGATCAAACACCAATATTTTTAGACCAGTCTCATGATGAAGTGATTACTTTCAACCTGGTTGACTTGCCCCTATCATGAAAGGAGATAAGGCAAGAGCAGTAATTCTAACTCTTGGTTAAAGGCACAAGTGAAATTGTTCCTTACTTATTTCATAGGCTGATCTTAACTTTTATGAAATTCTTCTATGGAAAACAATCAGCAAGCTGTTTTCCTCATTGATTAATTTAGAGATCCTTGGGAAGCAATAATCCAAATCTAGATTCTCTATGAAAAAAAATTATCCCATATTCACTGCTGGTCCTGGCTTTTATTTCTTTGTAAAAACTGTTAGCTCATGGATACTTAGTGTTGGCAAATTAGTTGCAATTTATAAGGGAGACACGGGTTGAAAGCGTGATGAGAATAAGAAAAAGAAATGAGTTTGTATAGGCAACAGGTAGCTCAGAAGCTAAACTATTGACGTTAACCTGAATTCAGTGAAACCAGCCCACCCTTGTTTCTTTCAAATTTGTCTTGCCAGCCCATTGGTTAGGAAGAACAAAGAAGGATATCTCGAAAACAGATAATCTTAAAGTTTTATTCTTCTTTATTCTGTCATAAGCCAAGAAGAGGGTTTAAGGGGGGAAGATTGTTTGTTTTGACATTTGGAAATGTTCAAAAGGCTTTATATCATAAAATTGCAATCATGTTTCCTTCTAGAGTTATTTTTCTCTTAATTTATTTCAGAAATAAATAGGTAACTCTATTTGTCAGGCTTTAAAATGGATTTTTAGCCTGTGTCCATTTTATCAATGAAATGAAACACTTAAATTCTATATATCTCCTTCACTTGACACTGAAGATCGGTATTTCAAAAAATGATTTTGGATTAAACTATGTCTTGTATTCCCTCTAGACTTGCAGATACAGTAACATAAACACACATACGTATACACATTCCCACCAGCTAGACAGATAGTTGTTTGTATTGTGCAAAGACACGACTGCCAAGTTACCATGAGACTAAGGCACGCAAATAAAAATAGAAAGGGGCAATGAAAGTTAAGTCACATGAATAACTTCTTGGAAGTTGTTTCCTCTCTGCAATTAGTAGCACACACCTCACGACTTCTTGAGGGGTCATTGTAAGCCTGAAGAGTAAATATTCCTTGGTAGTTGCTTTACATTTTCCCCCAGATGAGTAGTTTTTAATAGTTAACGCAGTAGAGTGCATCCAAAACGTAGAAATAGTGACAGGTGCCAGTTTTGTTATTAAATCCCAGCCTCCAAGCTTCTGCATTTCAAATTAGGCTCCTTATTGGCTGCATGTATGAGGGGTCAGGGGATGGGAGAGCGTGACGGGAGCGGAATGGGTTTCACTTGACTGAGCCACTCCAAAGTCTTCATTAAGCATGGACATAACATTTGCACTTGTTTTGTTTGTTCTAGACAGTTTGGATAATTACCCTCTGAAATGGTGGGCACCCATGTGGATTTGTGTGTTTATCCAGGGGAGGGGATGTTTGGGCATGGGGAGAGGCAGAAGGAAGGTTTGTTGCACTATTTATTTCAATCCTTCAGTGATGATTGCATTTTTCAGCCTCCATATAGAACCCCATCATTTGCTCCTTTTTAAAACTGCTGGTTCAGGTCATTCAATTGAAATTTTATTTGATTTTAAGGGTAGTTTCTCACAGTTCTCATTCCTTCTTATCCTCCCCCTCTTGTCAGGTCTGAGGACTCCCATTGCTCTGGATGGAACTCTGCCCTCTGCCAGCGAACCATGAAGGGAAGAGCTCAACCTTACAGAGAAAAGATGGCCAGACTACGCACCGCCCCCACAAGTAAAGAGGGCAGATGGAGATGAGGGGCAGAGAGCAGAGACAATCGTCATTTCCTTGTTATTGCCCTGAAAAGAGAGGATTGAAAGGGTCAGCAATTCTGAGAAAGCTGTTGTCTAGTGATATGAACACAGGATTCAAGATAAAGCGCAGCTAGATGCTGTGTTTCAGCATTTCATCATTAATTTTGCAGGGAAAGTATGTTAGTTACTGCTGTATTTATTCATTTGATTCCCAGATCATAAGCTCCCTTTCTGCCTGAAAAGTTGGATAATCCCAATAGTTCATTGTAGAGAAGAGAAAAAAATGAGGCAGCTAGTCCTATAACGTCACCTAACCGAAAAACCCAGTCGCTATGACAATTGCCTTGAGGAAGGGAGAAGTGATTTCTGCAGACAGATTTTCATTGTCAGAAAAATGGCATAAGAAAGGATCCAATCATAATACCTTGCAATGCAGAGCACTTTTAATTCTCTCATGTAGGTTATAAAAGGTAGCTATAGTTAACATTATTAAGAGCTAATGATGTTTCAGGTACTATCTATGTGCCTGATATCTATTAATTCATTCCTTACAACAGCCTCTTGAGGAAAATATTATTGTTGTTGTCATTAATAGTCTTTTAAAAATGGGGATTCTGAGGCACCAAGAAATTTAGTAACTTGCTTAAGTCACAAAGCTAATAAGTAGTGGAGCTGGGATTTGAGCCCAGACTCCATCTGGCATCAGAGTGCATGATCTTAGCCACCATGATTCTACGGAGAGGCAGGCAGAGCAACCCGACACATGTTGGGAGACTGAGGTCTTAAGGACACCCCTTTATTGTCCAAAATATTAAGTGTAGAAGAGCTTGGTATCCTGACACCTTGCTATATATTTCCCCCACCCAAGCCATCCAAGGGTTGTGTTTCTCCAGAAATGGCACCTGGTGTTTGGGTAGAGAAAGCATGTCTCCCTTGTGGAGCTGCCACACTTGGGATGTGAAGGGTGGCACTCACCAAGGGCCTCTGTGTTCATCATGCTCTATTAGGTACTGTGTCCAATTAAATCAAGAAATAGTTTTTGAACTTAGGACTCTTACCGTCTACCAGGAAGCCAAGATAGAGAACAAATGGGACACAAAAGTTAATGAACTTTTCTTTGTTTCAGGCTGTGCCTACCTTGTGATGGAAAAAGATCAGCCAACTGATTATTTCATCTAGCAACTTGATGCAACATTTTATGTTTAAAAAAGGAATGAAATAATCTTATCATGGAGTTCAGAAAATTTCTGAGTGAAGGGGAGTCAATACAGATCAATCAGTATTTCTTAAGTTTATACTTGGGGCCTGGCACTGTGACTGGCACTTTAAGGTAGGACAATGAGAGGCAGAGTAGTTAGTGGGTGGAATTTGTGTGCCATACCCAGAGTATGGACTGATCCTGTGTCCTCCTGCATTCCGTTGCTTGGGAATATTATTCAAAGGAGGTGGCAAACTCTATCCAGAAATAAATATGGGCACAACTTGTAGTAAAAACATATTGCAAAATTTCATAGATATCAGAAGAAAGAGACAAAATTGCTATCTATGAGGAGCTTTCAATTGCACTAGAAATATAATATGTAACTTTATGAAAAAAAAACTAAAGAAAAATCTAAGATCACAAAACCAGGTACCATGGGTGCATGATTGTGTTAGAATGAATCATTTAAGAAGAAAGCAAAACAGTTTTAATGTTTACGTCAGCATCTGTATTGGCTTCTATGAAGCTTTCTTAAGCCGTTTAGACTGAGGGTGAGGTAATTTCTGTTAGTTTACAGCTTCAGATACAATCTTTCCTAAAATGAGCTTGCCTGATGTGCTCAGTTTTAGGGGACCTGCCAACAGCAGGGTAGGAAGGAATTGACATATCCATGTTTCCAGTGTGTGCAGCAAACCCAAGCTAGTCTACCAGCGTTTCTGCCTGGCCTTTAACTTTCCAAGGTATGTAGACTCCAGGCTGAGCTGCTTGCTGCCTATTGCTTCATGCAGGGCACCAGGGCATGTGACAGCAGTACCCATGCCTTATCTTTACTCACATGGGAGGAACTTGCTGTTTCAGGGAGACTCAGCACTGTGTGGGAATATACGGGTGGTGGGTGAGCCTACCTAGTTTACTGTTGCAGGTTCTGTGCTTGTGAAGTATTTACTGCTGCAAAAGACAGTGTGTGTCTGATTTAATAAAAGGAGATGTTCTGGTTTTAGAACTGCAGTAACCTTAAAAGACATCTGGTTTCACATCCATTCCAGTGCAGGTATTCCTTCCAACATCATCTCTGACCTGGTATTGCTAGAACTTGCAGTGATGGGAAATTTGCCAACTTTTGAGGTACCCCATTTTTTATATCAAGTTGAGATATATTTTCTGTATCTTTTACCTGGTTCTTCATTATAAAACAGCACGAAGTAAACAGTTCTTGCTGAATCTGAACTCTGTTCTACTGATCAGACTGTATATGGGTAACCTCCAGATCTTTCATCTTCTGAGTTAGTCTACTTTTGAAGCTCCCAGCTTTTTCAGTATGTCTTAAAATGTGTAGCTCAGAATTAGAGTCAAAACTCCAGATGTGCTCTGACAAAAGCTCAAATGATAAGACCTTTTCCTTCCTTGTGCAGGGCAGCATGTCTTTTTAAATGTATCTCAAGATGATGTTAACTTGGTAGCAGCCTTATATACCCTAGACTCTTGGGCAATGTCTGGAGACTTTTTTAAAAAGTTATAACTTCAAAGTTACAGGAAAGTTACAAAAATAAATACAAAAACAATACATATAACTTCAATATATCCCCTCACCCAGAAACCTAGGTTTACAAACTTTTTTAGCATTTTTGTGACATTTATTATATCTATCTATCTATCTATCTATCTATCTAATCTCTTATCTAAACTTCTGAGAGGAGGTTGCATACATCATGCTTTTCTAATGCTCAACATTCCGGGTACATTTCTTGTAAACAAGGCCACTCACTACATAGCTACCTTAAGTGTAGCTATCAAGTTTGAGAAATTTAACACTGCTATAATGCATACAGTGTCTGGAGACATTTTTGTCACACCTGGCAAGGTGCTATGGTTATCTACTAAATAGAGATCTGGGATGCTGCTAAACATCCTACAATTCAAAGGACAGCTCCCACAGCAAAGAATTATCCAGAGCCAAATGTCAGTAGTGCCTGGGTGAGAAACCCTGATTTAGATTGCAAACATGCTGGTCTCACCTGAATGCCGGTGCTGGTACTAAAACAAATAAGAAGGTCAGATAAGAGTTTTAATCCAAGAGTTAGGAGAAAGTCTAAGTGTGTAGAAGGTTGGGAGCCTCAGGTGGGTACTGTTCCTACAACATTAGTCAAAAGGACTATTTGAGTGTATCACAAGGGCATCAGATTGGTATGGGAAATCACCAGAAAATTCAAGCCAGAATACAAAAATGTTTCTACACTACAAAGGAAGTTATAGTAGTAATATTTGTGAATTAAATACTTGGTAGAAAAGGAAGGCCTTGATATAGTTAGTATTTCAACCATTTGTTGGTGGGAGTATATAATCAGTAGAAACAGTGATGCAGGACTCAAAACTCTATAGGAGAATGAGAGGGCAGAAGTGGTCCCTTTTGTTATAAATTATTTAGTAAACAGCAATAGAGTTAAAATACATGAAATTTGTTGATTCTCTCAATAATTAAGAAAATGTTATTTTAAAAAATGAAAATACCCACATTTGCATAGAGTGTGGATAACTATGAACTTGCCTAGTGAATACAGGAGTGCAAACTGGTATACCTTTCTAAAAAGTAAGTTAGGAAGTAGGTAACACAAACCCTAAAAATGCACAGCCTAGTGATCCACTTCTCAAAATGCACAGCGTAGTGATGCACTTCTCTGAGACAGTCTTAAAGGATAATTAGGGGTAGGGGAAATATTTAGCAATAAGAATGCTTATTATTATAGCTTTTTCATATTCCTGTGGGGAGCAACCTAAATATTTACAAATGTGGATTAAATAAATTATCCTGCATCCACAAAATAGAATATTAGGTCATTATTAAACCTATATAGGTATATATTTATTGACATGAAATAAGCCCACAGAATGGTATTAAATGAACAAAGTGCATATGTTTTTGTGTATGACTATTAAACTGGCTCTGATAAGTAGGGATCTGGATTTAAAAATATACATTATTTCAAATTAGTTGTTTTTCATATATTGATAGTAAATAAGTACTGCTTTTTTTAATCAGAAGAGAAAACTTATTTTAAAATACAAGAATAATCTGAGAAAAAAGTGAGGCCATAAGGCAGTGAAGAAAATTTTATACAACTTTAATAAATAATAAGAGGTGTGTACAATAGACAGATAGACCTGGGAAAAAAGCATTTGAAAGCTTTGGGGAAGCAGTAAAATTAGGCCAAGAAATAATAATGAATGTCTTTAATTACCCAAATTTAGATTAGCAGAATATTTTATTGGTGTTAGAATTGGAGGTGAGGTTTCTACAAGACAAAGGACTGTTTGCCAGACCAGGCACTTCACAAGCAAAAGAAATGTTCTCTTTTGACTATTGCATTAAAGAGCTGATTCAGAAGGTAATGGTAAATGAATCTGAAACCAATTAAAAAGAATCTTTACTAAATGGGAAGAAACCAATCTGAATGTTGTTAGGACTTTTAAGTATTTAAATAGTGTTGAGGAGAAAAATAAATTCAGTGATTAAAAAAAAAGGTAGCATCCCTTGGAGAATTCTTAGCCCAGACTCCTACTTTGAATTGGTAAGGCCGCCTCTGTTGTGAGCTTCCCTCAGCATCCAAGCGGCTAACTGTGGCCTTCGGACCGAGTGTGTGGATCTGTGCATACAGGCGAGATGCAGCAGGAAGGGCATTCAGGCTGTGTGATGCATAAACTGATGATTCTGTGAATTAGTTTCAACTACGGGGAAAAAATCGAGGTTTAACTGTGCCTTTTTTTTTTTAATATTTTAAAAGTTGCTTAGATTACATAAATGTTACACAAAAATTACAGGGATTCCCATGTTCCCCACCTCCCCCACCTCCCACAACCTCCCACATAAACATATTTCATTAGTGTGGCACATCACCTGCAATGGATATACACATCCTGGGGCTTTGCCATTAAGCATGGACCATAGTTCACATTGTAGACCACACTCTCTCCCACACAGTTCTGCATGTTATATGCTGATGTAAAGTGGCCTATATCTGTCATTGTAATGTCACTCAGGATAATTTCCAAATCCTGAAAAAGCCCCTGTATTACAACTGCTTTTCCCTCTCCCTGCCCCAAAAGTGTCCAGTGGCCACTGGCTCCACATCAATGTTGTAATTTCTTCCATTGCTTGAATCACAATATGTCTACAACAGAATACCAGTAAGTCCACTCTAGTCCATAACTCTTCCCTCAATCTGGAGGAGTCTGGGATGGTGATGTCCACACCACCTCCAAGTGAGAGGGGGCTTATATCCCATGGATAAGATGGATGGGATTATCCTGCCTGCAGCTGCAGACTCTCTCCATTCCCTGGGATGGCCGTTGTCCATCATCATCTCCTCGCCAGGTGTCTTGGGTGAGTCCATTGAGCTGCAGAGTAGGAGTTACAGCCCCACCGAGATTCCAGGCATAGCTGGCACATGGGCAGGCCAAAGGCTCTGGAAGTATACCTACAAACTCCAGCACCACATATAGGTTTGAATAGAAGGGACTGATGGACCATGTGCAGGGAGGACTTATTTGAGTCCAACTCTGTCACTCTCAGGAGCACAGATTCCAAAGTAGAGCCCACTGATAAGGCATCAATCTCTGTAGCTATTCCCCATTATATAGGACCTGGGTGTCTCCAGAGCCCTCAGGAGCTCCTCTGTTTGGGGTGATATCCACTTTGGTGTTCTATGAGAGCCTACTGAGGTGTGCATAAGCGGTACCTCTGGGATGACCTCCCGACTCTCTTTGAAGTCTCTTAGCCATATGAACTCATTTGTCTTTACCTTTTCCCCCTTTTATTCAAGGTCTTTTTCCAGTAATATTTCTAGTTGGCACTTGGTAGTAATCCCTCGTTGCCAGGGAGCCCATCCCTGGGAGTCATGTCCCACGCTGGGGGGAGGGTAATGCATTCATATGCTGAGTTTGGCTTAGAGAAAGGCCACATTTGAGCAACAAGGAGGCTCTCAGGTTGTGCCTATCTTTTTATAGCAAAGGGGGCCATCAAAGCTTGGCAACTAAAGAGGCAGTTAAAACAAAATAAGAAACATCATCTTCTCTTTGATTGACTGTATGAGAGCTCTATGTTGGAAGCTTAGGAGAGGCATATTGGAGACAAGGAAAGGTCCAGAGGAAGATGACTAAGTGGACTGCAGGGAGATTATCACGTAGCGAAGGGAAAATAGAGAGACAAGAGCGGATATTAATAAACCGTGTGGGGCTTTTTGCAGGCTATCTTATTTAATCCCCATTTATCTGGCAATGATATATTAGTCCAATTTTTATTATTCTCATATAGATAGAGTATAGTGTATCCCAGCCCCTCCCCCTCTCTAGCTGTATGACTTCAGATGAGTTATTTAACTTTCCTGTTATCTAGGTCTGATAATCAGCTTGCATGGGGTTGTTGTGAAACTTCACAAGGGAGTTAACCCTTGTGAAGCATTTAGGATATGCCTGGTTTATAGGAAGCACTCAATAAATGTGAGTGATTATAGTAATTAAATAACTTGCCCAAGGTCACATAATTATGGTAGGAGTGTCTGACTAGTGATTTTTTCTATTTTACCATGCTACCTCTCAGAGAAAGTACTTGTCTGAAATCTGTGACCATCTTTGCCAAAATCTGGATAATTTAGAATGAGGTGGCAATTTTTGAAATTCGAACAATTTTGTTTTGGCCACATCTCACCCCCATGCCTCCCCTCTCCCCCAATAAAGCAAAACTACTTCACAGAGCTTGTGATAGATACGCTTAGGGAAGTCCTTCAGTTGGGTCTTTTATGGCTGCTTTTGATCATGAATGGGGAGCTGCTACCTACGGCCGACCTAATTCAGCTTTGTTTCCCATATTCCTGTGTTTCTACATGTAAGAGAGTCTGTTAAACCCATGAGGGAAAAAAAGGCAACAATTCCTCTCTCTGAGCCTTGAGCTGACACAAAGGCAAGAACTGAGCTAAATTGTTCCCATAAGGGTTTGTTTTTAAATTAAACGAAAGCTTCTTAGAAGGGAGCAGTCAACTCAGAGAACCCTTGGCTAAGGCACACTTAGAGGCTTATCATTGTAGGCTCAAAATTGTCATTTTGTTAAGAGAAAATATGAACCTAATATCTCCAAATGTTTTAATTATTTATCTACTGATGTTTCAACTTGTCCTCAGTGAGTCAGATGCAGATTTAAGCAGAGTTTTAGCAATTATTATGCCAGCATTAGCTTTTCCTCCATATTAGAATCAAATCAAAAGACCTTTTTTTTCTTGTTTTTAATTTATTTTTGTTTCATGGCAGGGATGAAAAAATTAATGTTTAATAAGGATAAATAAAAGCCTAAAGCATCTCAGAAGGTCATACACATTCCTGTCAACAGAGTTCCAGGAAAAAAAAAAAAAGAAAGATGTGTGTGCCAAAAACATAGACCTCTGGGGAAAAAAACTACTTTGGAAGGAACCAAACCTACGAAGCCCAAAGAGACTAAACCTCTGTATCAAAGGGTGACTCTCACCAAGTTACCCGGGCCACTCCAGACCTTGGTTTCCTTGTCTGAAACAGGACATACAAAATTCTGTTGCACTTAGGTAATCTATTTTATTTAATTTAAATGACTATGCTTTGAGGCTTCAAAGTATGCTTGGCACTTGGATGGAGCTTCGCTAATCCATAATAACGTTCTAAATAGCCAGACCAAATTCGCTGCTGAACAGATGCAAATTAAATCTTTTGCCTTCCTTTGTTTGAACCAAGGATAAAATATGGACATTATTTAATTCCATACCTCTTTCCCATATTTAATTCCATACCTCTTTAAGGGAAGCAAATATAGGAGAAATATTTGATATGTGAAAAAGGAGACTCTACCTTTTTTCCCCAGGGAATGATGGACTCTGAAGATTGGAAGAGGCCTTAGTGACAGGCAGTCCACCCTTGATGCTGTCTGTATAAATGAAAACTGATGCACAGTTCCAGGGAAGACAGCTGAGTTTGTCTATCCAGAATCTTTTACAACTTTTTCATCAAATCATGCTTTAAATTTTTTTAAAAGAGTCTTTAATTAAATTATCATCTACTGTTGCACAAGTTCTAACATTTTAACCCTAAACTCATCTGTAAGCAAAGATAGTTTAGTGACAAAAACCATGGGGAAATAGTTACTTGCTTTAAATTTCAGCTAACTCAAGATATAGGCAGATATTCCAAGAGTAATTCAAGATCCAAAGCAATGAGAGACCCTGACAATGCTGCTAAATCCATAAAATATGTATTAAATGCCTGTTTTGTCAAGGCAGAGTATGGATGCTTCAGAGAAACAGACAATATATGGTGCATGCCTTGTCCCCAAATACCATCAAGGGTTTTCAGATGGTGTTTTTCAGAGACTAAGACCATTTTGAATAAAGTGGAGGAGTCATCTCTGGGACTATGGGAAATCCAAGAAGACAGTACACGACTAAGACCCTTAATACCTTGCTTCAATCAGCAGCATCTTTCTAGGATGGTATAGAGTCCTCCCAATATTTCATTTGAAAAAGTTTCCACAGCTTTAATAAAAAGTTTGCAGACCAGCTAATGCCTTCATTTCAGAGACAAGAAAATTTTATCGAATTTATGTAGATTTTTTTGCTTTCACTTTCATTGTTCCCCTTTCCAGTGAGTTCATCAGAAATTCCTCAGAAGAAGATAATTTTGTTTGCTTAACATAATTTTAAATAGCTACTACTTACGGTCATTGCTCTTCCTGTGGGTTGCTGTATGAAGAAATCTCTACTATTGCTGCTCCTATTTTGGACTTAAGTCCAGTAAATTTAACTTTCTTGTTGCTAATTAAAATTAGATTTCTGTTCAACTGACAAGAATTTACTAAATCCATAATATGAATGAAAATAGATCTTATACTAAGGGGAGGAGGGTGATGATACACAACTTTAAAATATGACTGCACCCGTAAGGAGTTTGCAGACCAGTTGGACAGACAAGGTGAAAAACTGAGACATCATAGTGACTAAGAAGGAATTTCTTTATGGAAAAATTTCCTCTCTCCAGCTAACCTTCATGAAGTAAGGATGATTAAGTAAAAAGAGTGTGGTCTGGATAAGCCAAGGGAGGAAATAAGCCAATGTGAAAGAGAAATGAAAGCCCCAGGTCTTTAGGGTCTTCCTGACATCACGGATAAAATGTTAACTAAGGAGAAAAACTGGTACCTTTGAAGGACTTTGCTGCCAAGGGGCTTGGCATTTCCATAATGGTGGGGAAGGAAAGACATCTCTGATTTCCATAGTATTTTGTAATTAATTTGGTGCTCTTATGGAAAATTAATTGGTTTTTTGATAATGAAATAGAAAGAAATATTCATACTCTGGCATATTAAAAGAAATTCTCTTTAATAGACCCAGTGTCAGCCTGATAATGTGGTCTTGCTCCCTCAGGTGCTCAGATGCCGTTCTAGGGTAGCCCGAGAGAGCCTTGGTGACTGAACAGTTAAGCAAGCTTTTCCCTTGCAACTAAAGCTAAGCAGATTAATTAAAACTTAAAAGCATTATGATTTAGTTATGAATAACAGTTTGCAGTGACAGAGCTCCCTGTCTATAATTCACCATAACAAAATGACACTTGGGCTCGCTGCTGCTATAATTAGCTTTTGATATACTATTTCTTGGAAATTTCTCACCAGCCACAGCCTGTGTGTTTCCAGATGTCCTGCGCATACTTAAAAATGGTAAACATTAATTTATAGGGATGACAGCTGTGGGTCAAGTTTGAGGTTGATTGATAATTCCTTATTCAAATATGTGCCTATGCTGCTTCATTTGTCATCTCCTAGTGAAAGAGAAAGCCATTCTACCACATTCCTAGTTAATATTTCATTTTTTTTCATAAATTATCTGTAAAAGCAAAAAGCAATAGAATGTAGACCTTTCTCCACCATATGGCATGGAATATTAATGGAGCTAAGCGCTTTTTGAAATTATTTTGCAGCTGGAAGGGTTGTGATTTGTTAACCTGACACCTTGTATTTGCACAGTGCTAAGCACACAGTGGGCGCTCAATAAATGTGGCATAGAGACTGGAAGTATCTCAAAATGCTTTCTAGGTGACAGGCTATAATTCCTCCAAGTAGCTCTCCCATTTTATAAATTAAGAAACAGCAGACCTTAGAAGTTTTTCTAATATGTAATAAAGTGATGTATTTCTAGGTCACATTCAACAGAGTGTTTAAAGAGTACAGAAAATGACCCCGTGCTAAGAGAAAATGTGTTCTCCGATTTATTAGGTTAGATTTAAAGCATACATCATACCAAGCCTCCTTTCTCTCTGAATCCTTGTATGGAGCCAAAAGAGATCCCCAAAACATTAAGAAGTTCAATCCTTTGGCACATTATCTTTTCTATAAGGTATCAAATTAGTTGACTGAACTTTTCATCAAACTGGCCAAATTTTTTCAGTTTTGAAATGACTATGCAGGCTTTTAGCACTTTGGAGTCACAGCCATGTTCATAATGCCTGAGTGTCTGCTATGAAAATACAAGCTGAACTTACATGCAACAAAAGATACCATCAGTGTAATAAATATACAACACAACTAGTTTTTGGGTCTTGTGCAGACCAAAAATCTGGAAAATGACCAATTTTGACTAAAACTAGGTGTTTTAGTGCTATGTAACCAACTACTTAGCCTATATTTTTCTAACTTAATTTATCCAGACGAAGAACTAGATCATCTCATGGAGCTACCAGTAACTGATTGTGGTTTTTAAAAAATCTGGCTTCCTGGAAACAAGGAATGATTGTCATTTACCCTTAATAATTATGAATCTGTTATTCTATAAAGCATCCCTCTAAGCCAGAAAATCTTATTTCAATGGATTCATATACAAAATGAGGAAATTAAGACACAAGTAATTTTGGTTACTTGCCTAAGGTCAAGTGTAAATTTGCAAGTAAACAAAGAACACAATTCAGTGAGCTTTTTTTTAAGTTGAATTCCATGTTTTCCAACATAGATGTTGAGTGGTTGTTAAATTTTTATCTTTCTATCTGCGCTAAATGTTTATGATACTCTGAGTCTTTGACCATACCCCATAATAGGCATTTATTAGAATATGGTTGGGCAAGTGGACAGAACAATTTATAGTAAACTCAAAGCTTTTTGTTGTATTTTTTGGAGGCTGAAACCTCAGCCCAGATGACTGATGAAATTGGTGCCCCTGACTGAGATAAAGTTAGGGTTGACAGATGGAGTGACTGGGTAACTCTCAGTCTCTATGGTGATTGCAACAATGAGACAAAAGTATAAGAAGAACATATTTATATTGTGATATAGAAACATTGGTAATAATGACAGTGTTTTATTTTTAAAATATCCAGTATTCGTAAAAGAATCAGTGAAGCTAAATTCTCAAGGCAAATCAAAATAAAAATATTACACAATGTCAAGGAAAAAGGTGTGGGAGGTGGGCAACATGGGAATCCCAGTGGATTCCATGTAATATTTTGGGTAGTCTAAGCACCTCTTAAAATATATTTATATATATATAAATAACATTTTTGTAAGCAAATGCACATATATGCATATATATTTATATATCATTTTACAAATATTGGTATGTATTGTGAAAATTTTGATTTTTACACACAATAAAAAATAAATAAATTAAAAAATATATAATATCATTCTAATAAAGTTTTAGTGCTTGATATTAATAAAAATAAATGATTATATAGAAATAAACTAATCACAAAACTAAAATGAAGAAAATTTATCTTGAAAATGGAAAATAAAATATGTAATCTTTTATATTAAATATTGCAGTTGTGAAACAGTGTATCACTGATATTATCATTGATTTTTTTAACAAATCAATTTTATTGATACATATTTATAATAAAGCATAAATCCATCAAAGTGGACAATCAGTGGTATTTGGTATAATCACATAGTTTTGCACTTATCACTTCAATCATTATTAGAGCATTTTCATTATTCCAGCACTACTAATACTAATAATAAACAACAAAAAAAAGACAAACAAAAACTCATCACCTCTCCATCTCTCTATGCTTCCCTTGCTGTACACAGCTGCTATTCTGTTTCCATCTCTATAGTTTATTTGTATTTATATTTTGTAAAAAAGTGTCTTGTACATGCAATATTACCCATATTCATATTTCATATGAGGTATTACTGTGTTATACAGTCTCATGTTACAGTTTTTAGTTTTCCTTCTAGTAATATATATGACCTTAAACTTTCCCTTTAAACAACTGTCATTTTTGGGAAAACACTTCCAGTGATAGAAGCAGTTTTTCTAATTCTACACTAGTTATAACTACAGTGGTAATAAATTAACTGCAAATATTTTCTTTATGTCAACTTCAAATAATCTCATGTCTTGTTCATCCATAAGAACTTCCTGAAAAAAAATTGTATTAGGGAGAGAAAAGTAGGGACAAGATTTTTTTCTTGGCAGCTTGCTTTATCATTTTTTTCTTTCAAATGAAGCATTCATTTGTCTTCTTTATTCTTTATCTTCTTTGGCTCTGTCTTCAGCTTTAGTCTTTTACTTATTCTAAAGCTTTGGTTATTATAGCAATTTCAATATTCATGTTCATGGTAAGTCTTTGAACTGAAGTAAGAATTACTCATGCAATATGAGGTTTGCTTTGTTGATTCTCGTTTTCTTTCTCCTCTAAATAATTATAGAGTGAAGAAGTGATGTCACCAAGATGGTGGAATTAGATGTTCCAGGGTCCCATCGCCCCATAGAAGCTTTAAACAACAAGCAAAAAGATAAAACCATCTTTCTCTGTACTCTGGAAAACAGTTAAAGGGTTACACTAACAGAGTGAGTGCTAAATCAATAAAAAAGCACCTTAAAAATGGTAGGGTCCTTCCCCCACACCCTCCTCAGATCAATTTTAAGCTAGCTTATTCTCTCAGTGCAGATCTCTGGTCCTGGTTCTGGAGAGAGCAGAGTAGCCCTTGTGCATAGAGTAGGATGCATATATGACTGTGCCAGTCTATCTAGTGGAAGCCTGAAGGACTGAACCATGGCACTCATTGCAGGCTTACCATCCTAAATCTTGCTCTGTGTATAGAGGTTGCTTGAGGGCAGCTAGAATGCTATAGGAGAGCATTTAAATCACAGCTGCCTGAGACAAAGGATTGCTGGCTGTGAGACATGGAGTGTAGCACTTGTAACTCGGAGGAAAGTCTGTTTTCTAGGTGGAAAGATACATTTGGATCTGTGTAAATGGCATATTTCCTAGAGCTACTTGTACATACCCAACACAAAATACATGCTCCAAATTACCAGGGAGGACACTATCCTTTTGCTTCAGACTGTTCTAACTCATTGTTAGGTAGGCTAACTTCTAAAGGAGAGCCCACACACAGATCAATCTGCAGCGACTTGGAAAGGTGTTCTTCCTTCCTTCCTCCCTCCCTTCCTCCCTTCCTCCCTCCCTCCCTCCCTCCCTTCCTTTTTTCTTTCCCTTCCCTTCCCTTCTTTCTTCTCTTTCTCTCTTTATTTCTTTTCTTCTTCCTCTTCTTTTTCCTCTTCCTCCTCTTCCTCCTCTCCTTCCTCTCCTTCCTCTCCTTTCTCTCCTTCCTCTCCTTCCTCTCCTTCTTCTCCTTCTCCTTCTCCTTCTCCTTCTCCTTCTCCTCCTCCTTCTTCTTTTTTCCTCTTGAAATTCAAAGAACTCTCTGTCATAATACAACCTGGATACAAGCTTAAGGGACAGATGTCTCAGTAAATAAATTCCAGAGATAACACATGAAAATGTCAAAATGTCTAGTGTGAAAATATTACAAAGCATACAAAAAACAAGAAATGAGGGCCCATACAAAGGAGCAAGATAAAACACTAAAAACCATCAACACGGAGGACCAGTCCTTGGACACACCAGACAAAAACTTTTTAAAAATTGTCCTAAATATGCTCAAAGAGCTAAAGGAAAACACAGACAAAGAACTAAAGGAATTCAGAAAAATTATAGTTGAACAAAGATAGAATATCAATGAAGAGATAGAAGTCATAAAAAGGAACCAAGCAGAGATGAAAACCACAGTAAAAGAAAAAGAAATTTTTTATAAGTACTCAACGGCATATTGGAACTGCCAGAAGACAGTCAGCGAACTCCAAGATAAGGACAATTGAACCGAACAGCAGAAAGAAGAAATGAAGAAAAGTGAACAGAGCCTGAGGAAGCTCTGGGACACCATCAAGCATACCAATATTTGCTTTGTGGGAGTCCCAGATGGAAAAGACAGAAAGGGACAGAAAGAATATTCAAAGATATAATGACTGAAAACTTCCCAAATTTAATGAAAGACATGAATATACACATCCAAGATGCTCAGCAAATCCAAACAGGATAAACCCAAATAGACCCCCATTGATACACATTATACTTCAGCCATTGAATGACAAAGACAAGGAGAGAATCCTGAAAGCCACAAAAGAGAAGCAATATTCCATGTACAAAGGAGACTCAATAAGATTAAGGGCCTATTTCTCACCAGAAACTATGTAGGCAAGAAGGCAGTGAGGTGACATATTTAAAGTGCTGAAAGGAAAAAAAAATGCCAACCAAGAATTCTATATCTGGAAAAACTGTCTTTCAAAAATTAGGGAGAAATTAGACATTCGCAGATAAACAAAAGCTGAGGGAGTTTGTGACAATTAGACCAGCCATACAAGATATCCTGAAGGGGTTTATTCAGGTTAAAAAGAAAGGACACTAGACAATGAGTTGAAGCCACATGAAGAAATAAAGGTGTCCAATAAAGTAATGACATGGGTAAATTTAAATGCCAGCACTATCATATTTTTGGTTTGTAGTTCACTTATCACTTCTCACAGGATGTAAAATGCAAATTGGATGAAAATAATGATAAATCGATGGTTTTGGACTCATAATTTATTTTAAAAATTAGCGTTTGTTTTTGTTGTTTTCTGGGGGGACGGGGGAGGTGCCAGGGATTGAATCTGGGACCACGTATATGAGAAGCAGGTGCTCAAACCACTGAGCTACATCTGCTGTCCTCATAATGTATAAATATGTAACTTATGACAAGATAAACACAAAGGTGGGGGTCAGATGGATATAGGAACAAAGTTTGTGTATGCCATTAAATTTTAATTTGTATAAAAACAAGATTGCTAAAGACTTTGCATGTAAATTTCAGTCATCTGGTAAACACAAAGAAAATATTGGAAAAATAGCCACATAAGTTATTGAGAAAGGATTCTAAAGAATCCTACAAAAGAATACTAAAAAAGATCAGCTAAATACAAAAATAGGCAATAATGGAAGAATTGAGGGACAAAGAATGGTAAGAGGCTTACAGAGACCAAAGAGCAAAATGACAGAAGCAAGTCTTGTACTATCAGTAGTTACTCTAAATGTAAATGGGTTAAACTCTCCGTCAAAAAGCAGAGACTGGCAGAATCAATAAAAAAGCATGATCTCACTATATGCTGTTTACAACAGACTCACCTTAAATTCCAAGACACAAGTAGGTTCAAAGTGAAAGGATGGAAAAAATGTTTTCATGCAACTAGTAAACAAGAGAGAGTGCAAGTGGCTGTACTAATATCAGACAAAATAGACATTAAGTAAAAAAACTTTTAAAGGGTCAAAGAAGGACACTATATATTGATAAAAGTGTCCATTAACCAAGAATATAAAACAAAAGAGACCCAAGTGAAGCAAACATTGACAGATTTGAAGTAAGAAATTGATGGGTCTACATTAATAGTAGGAGACTTCAATATACTCCTTTCAATAATGGATAAAACATCTAGATGGAAGAATCAATAACAAAATAGAAGAATTGAATAATACTGTAGATGGACTAGACCTGACAGACATGTATAGAACACTACTCAACAACAGCGGAATAGTCATTCTTCTCAAGTGAACATGGATCATTCTCTAGGATAGACCATATTAAGTCACAAGACAATCTCAATAAATGTTTAAAAATGGAAATCATACAACATATCTTCTCCAACCACAATGGAATGAAATTAAAAATCAATAACCAAATAACGCAAAATTTCACAAATATTAGAAATTAAACAATACACTCTTAATAAACCAGTGGATCAAATAAATCACAAGAGAAATTAAATTAGGAGGTATTTTGAGGTGAATGAAAATGAAAACACAGCATACTAGATTTTATGGGATTCAGGAAAAGCAGTGCTCAGAGGAAAATTTTGAGCTATCAGTGCTTACATTAAATAAGAAGAGATCTCAAATCAGTAACCTAACCTCACAACTGAGGAAACTAGATAAAGAAGAGCAAAATGTACCCCATGTGAGCAGAAGGAAGAAAATAATAAAGATTAGAGCACAAATAAATGAAAAAGAGAACAGGAAAACAACAGAGAGAATCAATGAAACCAAAAGTTGGTTCTTTGAAAAGATCAACAAAATTGACAAACCTTTAGCTAGACTGACAAAGAATATTGGTGTTAGAGCGGTTTCTAAATTGGGAGAATGTTTTCTAATTCAAAATGTTAATGTAATATAGATAGATATTAGATAGGTAGGTAGATAGACAGGGCTAGGAATAGAGATAGTTATATCACACAATGTACATGATTCAGATTTAAGAATTTTTAAATCTCTCCCTAACCATATTACACCAACAAATTTTCTGGCATTTCCATACTCAAAAACCACTCTCTACTAGGTGATTAGATATTGTGGAGAACACTGTTTGCTACCTTACACAATGTCTACTTAACTCATGAAAAACATTTCTCCAACATAACACTTGGAAAAGGTATGTCACTTCTTAGCAGCTGCTAAGCTGCTGCCAAATTTTTGAAAACCTTGAATTATGACCTTTTGTTGTCTCTGCCACTAGGGAACTCAGAACCCTATTTGCCATTCTTCTTTAATAATTATACAGAAGTTTTGGTGTGCACTTAGGTATACTAACTTTATCCATTTTAATTTACTTGCTTACTCTAATTTTCTCTCTGTCTCTTAGCATTTTCCTAAGGTGCTGTGTGCATTTTTTAGATGCTTCAAAATTTTTTCTTTTGCAGGTGCAGGGGAACAAAGGAAAAGAGAAAAACAAGGAGGGAATTAAAGGAACTGGAAAAGGAGGAATATTATGAAAGGAGAAGGGAAGCAAGAAGAGAAAATTAAAAAAATCTACTACAAGTTAAACAAGTATACAATTAATTTGGACTCCATAAATAGCCAAGCAAATGGTTTTATATATCACTCTCACTTCCCCAGCGAATCAGGTCTTAGAATACTTTTCAGTGTTTAACTTCTTATGAACTTACTCTGATATGAGTTCCCCATGGGCAGGAACCACATCTTATTCATCTTTGAATCTCTCAAACCCACACCAATGTCTAAGACAGTGCCTAGAACATAATAGAATTTTAGTGTCGGTTGCTGAATTGAAATACATTGTGCAGTACTCAGATTTTCAGGCTTGTGGGAAATATTTTGGTATTTATTTGATGTTGTTTTTTAAAATTATTTGGGCAGAAACACAATGATGAGGTGAAAAAAGAAACAGTCCTCCAGTGCTTACAGTAAGGGGAGAAAAGGGTTATGTCGATTTTTCTTCTGCATGAAAAGGACACGGCTCTTTCAAATTCAGCAGCTGAGTGGATCCATATGCCTTCCAGGCAGAATGTAGCCAGGGTAATGCTACAGATAATGTAATTAATTAACCCGTTTGTAGTCTCAGGATTTCAAACTCTAGGTAATGGCATTTGTATAGTAATTTTCCTTGGTTCCATATAAGATCTTTAGTAGAATCACAAAATAAGATTTGCATTTAAATATAAATGGTGGAAGGAAGGCAATGAAAGTTATTAAAATGAATACTTGATAAATTTGGACAAAAGTGGCTTACTTCAATAAACTATCTTTCATGATCATTTGTATTCAGGAAATCACTGGTGAATGCCCATGGTTGTTTAATCTGCATTGTAACTCCTATTCTGGTTTGGTTTGATAAACTGCATTTCTTGTTAAATGAATGATGGTTTCAAATTTTTATGTGTGGGGGGTAGCCTTATTTTATAGAAAACAATAAGTTTAAATTTATTTAATCCATTTGATTTAGAGTGTGCTTGACATAAATCTATAACAGGGCCTGGGCTCACAGGGAGAGCAAGTGAATGAGTGATTTGCTGAAATGAAGGTCATAAAGGCAGTCAGTTGTCCTTAAGGAGACTCAAGGTTGGAATGTCTTCCTAAAGACTGAAGTGGAGCAAAATGCTAAATGCATATAGGAAATAGCTCAGCAAGTAGCGAGGTCAGACATAGAAAATGGTGCCAAACTAGATCTATGTAAAATTTATTAGATTATAGGTATTCTAAAAACATGTTAGTCTTCAAAATTGACCACAGCGTTTGATATTTACCACTGGGAAGTATCACATAATAAAAAGTCCCTCATATTTGGGGGGAAAGAAAAAGTGTTTTTCATAAGCTCAGTCTCTCCTTTTCATTTCCTCTCCCACTCTTTCCTTTCCCACCTCCCCTTCTCCTTTTCCATTCATGTCTCTAAAGTTAAATAGAATATACATCTAAAGAAATTATTTTGCTGTTTTATTAGAATTCTGTACATTCTGAGCAAGATTTCTTCTTTTCCTTAACAAAGATGTTATACTCCAACTTGTCTCTTAATTGTAGAAATCAATATTAATGTGCCCACTATTCATATTGATGTATTAATAGCAGCTATTTAATTGTGAGCCTTTAAACAGCCATATTAAAAAAAGATCTGCAATATAATCTTACCCAAATGTTATTTCAATGCCAATAAAAACCAATGAATAGACTGAAAATTGTAGTAAATAAAACCCTGTTATTTCACTTTGGGGACTGCAATCCTTGCCCAGCCTGAGGTCTTTTGCTGAAAATGAGATTGGTTGCTCCAGTTTAGCTTTAGAAGATAATTCATAACAAAAATAGTTCATGATAGTCTCATTAGCCAATAAGCAATGAGGATATAATGTGAGGGGGTGACTGAGGAAATCACTAAAATGACACAATGGCAGAGGTGTGGAGGCAAAGAAAGAGGGTTGCTCTGTCAAGAGATATCATAGATATTTCATACTAGGGGAATTTACTAGGTAAATTGAGCAGTAAGTTTTAGGATAGTGTCAGATGTATGCTCAGATGTAAGTAATTTTCCTACAGCAATGAAGCTTTCAAGTCTGGCCATAGAACAGGAGCATGATCTTCTGCATTGACAGGAAAGGCACAATTGTCAAGATATCCAGAATCTTTAAAAAAGTGCGCTATATCCAGACTTTGTGAGAAAATTGCCTACCCGAACTAGCGTCTATAATCATTTTCTGATTGTGTAATCTGATTGGATCAAATTGTGCATCCTGTAAGCTTAGGATTTTGCATAGCAAGAGGTAAGCAGTTCGAACAGAGAAGAAAATCATTTTGTAACATAATTTTTCACATGGATCTATTTGACTTGGAGCATAGCCAATATAATATAATACATGTTATCCATTTTATATCCATACTTTTAAAGCTATGGAGATTTCTGTAGATAGGGATATAAAATAAACATATCTATTCCTTTGGATTGTCCTTTCCTTTGGGCATACTCTTGTAGGGCTGCCAGTGTCCGAGTGGAATCTCAGGAAGCATGTGGTCTGAATGCGAGGCACCTTGCATGTCCCTTTCCAGGTGTCTAGAATCAAGCCACAAACCTAAGGGACTTCCAATAAATAGAAATTTACTGCTACAACTGCAACTACCAGATATAAAGATCAATAGAATAAAAAATTGAATCCTATCCCAGGCTCCATAGTAGTTTTATTTTAACAAAACCCCAGAGCCAGGAAGGAGGTGTGGGTGATAGAGAATGGCCTATTTGAATGTGCACAAAATTCCAGCATGTGATCTGAAGGGCAGCAGATCTGCCTTAGGAATGTTTTTCTTGATATGTGGGGGAGAAATTTTACTTGGTTTCTTATAATGACAAAAGAAACTTGTTGAACATGGAAACACTGTCTTAAGTATCATTTGTGTACTAAGTGGGAAAGAATGAGAGAGAAAGAAGAAATTTCTCTTAAAATACAGGTGACCTTAAAGATGAAGTGGAAATGAAAGCAATAGGCATGGGTAGGGGGTGGTGTGTTGTCAAGACTTCCTACCCCAAATCCAAGAAAATGAATGCAGTGCATTGCTTAGCCCTTTATATGGTACATTCCATCTACCCTGGTCACCAAGTCTGAGTCATTAGAAATGATTTCCCATTCAGAGTATGATTTCAATAAATGATTCCAGATTTGTGATTCAATCCCAATGGCCTCTGCCTCCTGTTATAGTTTCTTTACCTGATTAGTTCAATTTTTTATTTAGAAACAAGAGGCCACTTAGATCAACGGGAACAGAGTTTTGGTGATCGGCTATTTTCCTTCATATTCTCCACCTAAATGTACTTCCAACTCCTAACTGTTTTGCCTTTGAAAAAAATATTTCTAACAGGGGAAGCTAGTTTACATCAGTGCCAGAAAAACATACTCTTTGGCGTTTCTAAACTACTAATTCTGCCAGAAAAACTTGAAAGCCGTTTGAGGGTAGAATTAAAAAATGAGAAGAAAGTAGATATTTCAAGCAAGAGTCTTTCCTGCACAATCAGGGATATTCCTAATTGCCAGGTCCATAACCTTTCTGTTGTTCTTAGACCCTATTTGAATGTGCACAAAATTCCAGCATGTGATCTGAAGGGCAGCAGATCTGCCTTTTTCTTGATATGTGGAGGTTCAGGGGACATCAAAAATTCTGTAGTCAGTAATTCTTTATTATAAATTTGTCTACTTAAACAGCCTTTGCAAAAGAACTCTCCACATTGCATTTTTCTACACAGTTCCTCTCTCCCTGTTAGCACACACCTGTAACAATATTGTATTTTCCTATGACTCTCTGTCATTGATCCTGGGGGAATTGATCCTTCCTTGTATTTCTTCCCCCTTCAATTCATGGTGTCTCTTGGCCCAGAGCTGCAGATAAGCACTTTGGAAAATAGAGCTAAACAAAATTATTCAAAAACATGGCTAGTGATATAGTACAGTATTTATAATAGCAAAATCATAATTTGATTAAAAAAACTGTATTACATTCCAAATATATTACACTGCTATTGAAATCATGATTTTTCATATAGAATTTGTAACGACATGGAGGAAAGGCTTATTATATAAGAAGGTATCATAGCCACCTACAAAACTATGGCTAATATAATTCAATTATATAGAAATTATAAACATAGAAAAAAGACTGCAAGACAGTACATGAAAATATGCAAAGATTATCTCTGATTGTTGGAATTATTTTCCAAACACTGCAGTGAGCATGCATTTCTAACATAAAATAAAAACTGGAATCCAATTTACTCAACACCTACTGGCTTCTAGGTACTGTGTTAGGTACATTAGCTATTACCACAGTTAATCCTTGGCAAAATACTATAAAATAAATATTAATTTCATTTTACATAAAAGAAACCTACACCTCAGAAACGTTGACTAAATTACATTAGGTCACACAGCAATATATATTGAACTTTGAAATGTGCTAGATGCTTTCCTAGCATCTTGCAGGCATTAATTCATTTAATTTTCAGAACAGCCCTTTGAAGACATTCTATTATTAAACCCATTTAGCAGGTGAAGAAACTGAAAACTCAGGGAGGTTAAATTAACTTATTCAAGGTTACCCTGCAAATAAGCGATAGTGTATATTAGCTTGCCAAAAGCTACTGATGCAAAAATCCTAGAAATGGGTTGGCTTTTATAAAGGGGATTTATTTGGGGATTTATTCACAGTTCTGAGGCTGTGAAAATGACCACATCAAGGCATCATCAGAGATGCTTTCTCACCAAGGTCAGCTGCTAGCATATCCTGGAATCCTGCTACGTGGTGAGGCAAGACTGTGGGTCTGCTAGTCTCTCTACTTTCTCCTGAAGCTCAGCTGTGGTCAATCAATCTGGCATCTCTCTCTGGGCCTCATCTCCTTGAGCCTCTTGGGGCTTCTCTTTCTGCGGCTGTAGGTTGAATCTGGAGTCCTCACTCTCACAAGGCTGGGTCAAAGTGGCAGAGCTCCCTTTTCTGTGTCTCTCTTTCCTCTCTGTGTTCTCAGTTTATATGAGACACAGCAAGATGATGAAGATACAACCTGACTCAGGACTTGGTCCAATCAAAAGCACTGAAGTGATCTAATCAGGTGATCTAATCAAAGGCCCCTTAACTGAATTTAGTCAAAGGACCCCATTACCCAAATGGATTTTTGGGATTCACAAAAGATGTCACACAAGGTATATTTGAATCCAGACCTTTCTGACTTGTCTTTGTCTTTCTCCCACATCACACTGCCCCTCAAAAAAGCCACAAGTGAACAGCAACAACAACAAAAATTACCATTAACAAGTGTGTTAAGGAAAGACAGGGATATTCAACATGTAAGGGAAAGAATTATGTTTTATCTCTGCACAGGTATCTCATTTAGTTAATTGTTCTTGCTGAGCCCTCTGATCTTGTCCTTAAATCTGTGCAATATGTGTGAAAACACTTTTGCACAATATCTATCTTCAGAGAATTTCACAATTCAGGTAGTAAATGTTTTCTGGTGTCTCAGTAAATGTTTATTGGTGTTCTAATTGGTAATAATCCTTGTTTGACAGAAGCAGAAAGTGGAAAGTTTGTATCCATTCTCAATCTGCAAATAATGCATGCTCTGGGACTATATTCATATGATGATTTTTCTTGACTAATAATGGCTTCCTGTCTATTTTTGGGCTCAGAAAATGCATATAAAATTGCAAACATTACTGGCGTGAATATGGTATGTCACCAAAAAGTGGTCTGGAAACTCAAAGATAGATAAGAAATAATGAGATTTATAGATTCATTAGCATTTGAATGATGAAACATGTATATGTGTTGCTCCTTTGATCAATACTGCCCTGGAGGAAAAGTACTGTATTTAATTGTCTTTTCTTGTCCTCCCATTATGGACATCTGGTTGTTATGCAGTCCTGTAGCAGTACGTTTCATTGCCTCAGTATTGTAGAATTCAAGTTCATATTTTATTACCAGCAATGGCATATGTTATGAAGAAATATATGGCAAGTATGAGCAGAATGCTAGAACTGTGTTCAGGAGGAGATCTTTATTCTATCCACATTTACAGACTTGGCCAGCAGGCATCCTGTAGGTTAGCAGTGCATATTATTCTATGTAGCTATTAAGTTTGAGTGATTTTATTATATACATTGTATTATATACATCCCTGAGCTGCTTTGTTAAAAGTGTGCCATTGCACTATGTAAGTTTCCTTTTCATAGATGTCTTTTAATTTTTTCAATTATCCAAACCATTTGAGAACTTTGCATATTGATACAAGGCTGAAGCAACATTTTATTGTGCAGAAATCAGGTGCATTAGAGTCAGAGGCCTGGGATCAAATGCTGGATCCATTGTTTTCTATCTATATGATATTCAGAAAATTATTAAATCCATGCCTTAGTTTCCTGATGTGTGAAAAGGAGACATAAATACCTATCTCTTGAAATTTTTAGGAGAGTTAAATGAGTAACACAAATAAAAAAGCCCCACTTATATATAGTAACTTCTTTCTCCCTTTCACTTCAATTATCCACATGGATTAAGTGGACAGAGTGGAATAGTTTATATACAGTAGTCCTCTAAAACAAGATTTGCCACACAAGGTATCTTTAAACTAGAAATGTACTATCTGACTTTTATGGGGAGCAGAGGTTTGCCTATGTTAAGCTTATATTAAAATTATTTGCTGAAGTGCTGGTGAGCATATGGAGAAGCAGTACTGCAGGAGTAAGTGGGTGGACAATGGTAGCCAGTGTAGTCTATGCTCTGAATAGAATATAAAGTGCATATTCTATAAGTGGATAATTGAGAATTTCTTATATTGAGTTTCTATGCTTATGACCTGGTGGTGTACATGTGAGGGATTGGGTAATCCAGGAGTTAATGGAGGGCAAATTCTAAAAGACCCTGAAAAGTATCTTGCTATAGAGAAAGAAGCCAGTGTCTACAGGTTTCTGCTTGTTAATTTCTATGGTTCCTGCTACTGGGGAAATCGTCCTCATTTGCATTGTCTTTCAGTGACCTACCTGGAGGCAAACACCTGCAGACACTTTATGTTCACAGAAGTATCACTTGGGACAGAGACCCACATCCATTCAGTGCAACCAACTATGTTAAGATAACATTATGGGCAAATATTTCAAAGCTTAACATTTGAAATGATCGTTTCACATACTATTTTACCCCCTCGTATTGCTCATGACTAATATATAACACTGCCAACATGACTTCTTGGCCTACCCTTTGCCCTGTGTGCTTTAAACATCTCAGATAGAATTCCTACAATGTTTTAATTATGTGAATTCAATAACACTTTCACTTTTTTTTAAAGAAAGGAAAAAGTCCCTGGTGAAAGAATGATTTGATTTTAGTTGAAAATAAAGAATAAAAAAGAGAAAATAAAAGATAAATGCATTTGGAAGTGTGAGTAGGTATATGTTACTTATAAATTATGCATTTGTGTATGATTGCATATTAAAGAGACTCTGTTAGTCATAAAAGAATAAACATTTGCATATCGAATCATATATAAATGTGTTTATTCTAAATGCAAGTATACATGCATCTATAATCAATGATATAGATTGCCCACATAATTCCAATTTATAAATTTTACATTTTAAGAAGAATGTTCGGGAAGAAAAAGACATGTCCTTTTTTAAAAAAACAAAATAAAACAAACAAACAAAAAAAACCACACAACTATTTCCTTTGGCTCTGCTTACATTACCCAAAATAATGGTTTGGGATTAAAACATTTCCTGTCTTGGACCAATGTTCAAAGTCTTATTTATTTTATGTAATTAGTTTTATTTGTGTGTGTATGTGTGTGTGTGTGTGTGTGCTTAAATAGTTGTAGCAACATAGATTCAACTGGTTAGGAGTTAGGTGACATTAAAAAAAATTATATACTCTCCCCTACCCGACCCCCCTCCAGCAATTATCAAGATCCTGTTTGTATTGAAGCTATAAACTTTGTTTGGCTTAGTTACAGAGTCCACTGAAGGCAGAAAATCAAGCCAAATTTAAAGAAAGCTGGTTAAGCATTTTCAAAGTCATCATGACTTAAAGTAACATGTTTGGCACATGTGTAATAGAAATGTAGTTGGTTATTTTTTTGAATGACTGAAACAATTAAAAAGCCTACCTTAAAGATTTCTTTCCCTTAGGCAGCCATACTTAAAGGGGTTTGTGTTTAGGATTTGGGCTTTCATTTGGAACTTTCTCAGCCACAGAAATAAACAATAAAATTTTGGATAATTTATCTTTTCATTGGTATTGAGAAGCAGAGGTAAGTCCTCTCACAACCCCTGGTAGTAGATTGGATTTGTCTATGTTCTGAAGATGAGGAAACTGAGAGGCAGAAAGAGGGAATATTTGACTGCATTCATGAGCAGAAATAGGATGCGGTCATAGATATTTCCTGCTCAATGACCCAAGGGCTTAGGTTACAAAAGCCACCAACAGATGGCCTCCCTTCCACCTTCAGAAAGGCTACCATGCCCCTGGCCACACACCTTCATTCATGAAGTTAACTTACTATTGATAGGTGTTATTAATCATCCTGCTGATTCACGGATCTTTTCTCTTCAAGTAGATTGCAAGATTCTAGAGGATTTATGCTTTTCTTTTGCCTCCCTCATCTACTCTGTCCAACATTATACTTTCGATGGAGGATGGGTTTATTAGATATTTGGTTGAAAAAAAAATTGGTTTCTGTAAGTATTGTAGTGCAAATTGAATGTTTTACCTTATAGAGTTAAAGTATTTAAGAAAATGGCAGAACTGCGGTAGATGCTAAAATTAGTGAGACCTTTTAGAACTTGCTACTGATTGAGTTCTAGTGATATGATTCACACATTTCAGGAACAAGTATCATATACTGTGGCTTTTAATGGTGGTCAATTTCTGTTTTCTTCTACAAGGCCATCACATATCTCCGGGGTCCACAAAACAGAATGGGACTTCTCTTTGTGAGCAGACTCACTATTCTCAAGGGCTAGAGCTAACAAGTAGGGGAATGGAGGCATTTCTGCATTTCAGAGCAGGTCAAATAAGCCCTGGTTGTAAGAAAATGATAGTTTGGTTTTGTTTGGATCTAAATTATCTGTACCAGAGACCTGTACGAGCCCCATGTCAAATGTATTTGCTTTTATCTTTACTTGTGTGAAATAATTCAGAGAAAATGGTTGAAGTAAAAAAATTCCAAACACATGGAACTTCTAGGAAAAGATTCGCTCAACCCCCTATTAGAATTTGAGACCTGCTCAACTGATTAGAGAATAGACACTATCCCTTTCTCTGGTGGAGTTAATATAAATTCTGAAAAGCCAAAGCCAAAGACTCATCAACTACTAGTAGAGTGTGTTTTAAGGAAGGGGGTAAGCGAGTAGGCAAATGTAATTACACACTGTCTATCCTTCACACATCCCATTGGATGACAGCCGAATTAGAAGATGCGAGGACATCTCTCTCCCACAAGAGTCCCTCTTCCTAGTTTTTCCTCGAAGAAACCTCGCACAAATCTGAAAATATTAATAGACTAATTACTAGTGCCTTCATTTGCAAGTTCTATTCCTTTTCCCTCCCTACCCTTCTGGTCCACCTCCCCTTCCTCATCATATAAGTCAGCACGGGAAGAGAGAATCAAGGGGGGACAGTGAACTTAGCTACAAAATAAGTCAAGGGAGAAATGAAGTACTAATTAAGAAAGCCAGGGTGTTATGCAAATGGCTCATGCACTGAAGGCAGCCTAATGAATGTGCCCGGAGTGGATGGGGCGTCTTCACGGCGCCGACAGCTGGCTCCCAGGAAGGTCAGGCACAGGCGGGCGCGCAGGAGCATAATCCTTCAGATTGGCAGCTCTGCCCCCTGGTCACCGTTTGATTATCTCCCAAATTGCTGTATTTCACAGAGATAATGATTTTTTATGGTCACAGATTTGAAGACAACTGCTGTATCCTCAGGGTTGTCGTTCTGCAAGGAGACGCTGCTGCTTCAGAGTGAGGGGGGAGAGAGAGAGAGTTTCTTCTCCTTTTCTCTCCCTCACAACTTACTTCCTGGAATGTTTTATTATCGTAATGAAAGCCATATATATTATTAAGGACACCGCCCCAGATCAGGTAAGTCCCAATCTTTCTTCTGTTCCTTAGCCAGTGCATTGGTCTGAAAATCTCTTAGTTGGGACTTCCAAGCATTCCAGTACTTTCTCCTACCTGTGAGAAGGATGTGGTCCTCTTTGCAGGCCCTAAAAGTCTGTACTTCAAAAGAGGAGGGGGATGTTCATCTTGGTGAGCACTCCAGTTATGTGTGTGTGTATGTGTGTGTGTGTGGATTTCCATATGATTCATTACTTGGTGCCCATCCTCTGAGAGATCAATCAAGACAGTGCAGGAAGAAAACCTATGGGTCTCTTCTTGTGTTTGAACTTAGAGCTTGGTGGGGAAGGAGAACACAGCCCTTAGTTTCTTTTGAGCTGTTTTAAAAATTCTTTGAGTTGGGAACTTTTGGCAAGAGCTCCCAAGTAGCATAGTCACTGAATTCCAAAGTACAAGCAACCAAGAACAAAACAAGTCTAAACTTTTTTTTCGCTTTATTTTCTGAGAAGCTTTAGGTTACAGAAAAGTCACATAGAAAATATAGGGGATTCCCATATACCCTATACCTCCCCTCACAAATCTTCCTCTACTAATAACATCCTACATGAGTATGGTACACGTTGCTACTAACCATGGTCAATGGTTTACATTGTGGTTTACTTTTTGCACCGTATACTTTTATGGGTTCTGTGTAATGGCCTGTATCTGTCATTGCAAAATCATACAGAAAAGTCCAATGTCCCAAAGATGCCCTATATTCTACCCATTTTTTCCTCTCCCGCCTCTCAGCTCTAGTGACCACTTTCTATCAGTGTTACAAGTTCTTCCATTACTAGAATAATAATAAGTTTACTTTAGTCCATAGTTGCATTCCCTCCTTATGTTTGTTCATTCCTCTATCTTGAGGATTTTGGGATAGTGATGCCCACTCTGCTTCCTATTAAGAGGGGGATTAGATCCCATGGAGCAGATGAATGGAACTGCCTTGCTTTTAAACTTGTGATTCCTCCCCATAAAGATTAGTTTGTTTATCATTAGTTATTTTATGACTACTCGTGAGCTCAGGGCTTACAGGGACATTTTCAATTTTCTTTAAGAGGGTGTAAATACATGTTATATTGATACAGGGGCCATTACCGAGGTAACATGAACCCAGTTTCAGCAAGGATACTCTTGTGACCATTTGGCATTGGACTGGATAAGGAACATCAAGATTTTGCCAAGAGCTGCAAATTGAAAATCATTAGTGTTTCAGTTCAGCCTTAATTATTCTAACAATGCTGGCATTTTAAAATTTATGAAGAAAAGAATTGTTAGGGATTCATATTTTAAATGACTTCTCTCATCATAATTGAAGAAAGACGTAAATAGTGTAAATGAAGCCCAGTTGGCTTAAGGTCTCCCTGGTGCTGATCTAGAAAACATGAATTCAAAGGTGGCCTGATTATATCCTGTTTCCCACCAAATATTAATTCCCTTGTATTTTTCATTGTTTGTACCGTATTTAGTTGACACATTTATTTTATTTAAAATACACAAGTTATTTATATGTGGGGATCTGTGTGTCTACCTACAGAGCTGTCTTTCAAAATAAAACGGAAAGGAAAGATTCTGTCTACCATTTATTTCCACATGTCAATAGCTAAAAAAACATGGATGCAACACTGAGTGCTTCTTTGATACAATTGCCCACCAATCAGTTGGTCCCAGCAAATTTTTTTTAACCTGAATGGCCTGTCTACTTCCAGGTGAGTTTACATTGAAGAATAATTTGCCAGATGAGATGATTCCCTATCTGTTTTTGAAAATGTCCATATTGTGATTAGCAAAGCCTGATTTAAAAATTAAAACAAGATATCATTCTCTCAACACTTCCAATGACTCTGAGCAGGCATTGCTGTAGGAATAAAGAAAATAAATACAGCAGGGTAAAGCAACAGGGTGAATGGGTGGGTCTCTGTGTTAGAAGGGCTGACCAGGAAAGCTCCTCTGAGAGGGGCTATTTGAGCTGAGAGATGAAGTGAAGGGGAGAGCCATGTGTGTATCTAGGGGGAAGAGAGTCAAAGTGGAAGGAATGGCAAATGCAAAGGCTCTGAGCTGGGCTCTTGCATGGCATGTTTTGAGAAATAGCAAGGAGGCAAGTGGGTTTGGAATAGCATAAGAGGGGAAGGAGATAAGGTCCAATTATTGGCTTGGGGTCAGATCATATAAGTTTTGTAGATAATGGGAGGGAGCCTTGATTCTAATCTAATGGGGTAGATAGCTTTCAATAATTTTCTGCAAATAGACATTGAGGATTTCCATTGTTCATAGTTATAAAAAAACACTGAAGTGAACATTCTTGTATGTACACTTTGCATACTTGTTTATTTGTTCACTCAGTCTTTCCATAGATGTTATTGAGTGCCTGCTTTGTTCCAGCTGCTACTGGGTTCAACTGCGGAGAAAACAGACATAGTCCCTCCCCATATTTATCCTCAGGATAAATTTTAATTATCTCTTAAGTAAATAGTTTTAGAAGTGAAATTTCTTCATCAAGAAGAATGCACATATCAAAACCACACACACAAATGATACACCTAACAATAAATGTCCATACTGACCTCCACCGGAAGATGAAGAAGACTTTTTCCCCTTCTCCGAAAAGGGTGCCCCCTACAGGGAGCATTGATAAGAAAAATAATGTATTTAGTTTTTTTAAATTTGCATTGATCTAATAATTAATTTAGATGAGTATGTTTACATTTTCTACTTTCAATGTCTTACTAAGTATAAGCTACTTCCCTCCCATGCTAACAGGTAGGCTATATATTACTCATGCTTTAATAATAATAACTAACCACAACCATGAACACTAACATTTGATGAGATACCTGCTAAGTGCCAGCACATTGCTAAGCTCTTAAATGCATCATTTCATCTAATTTTCACTGAACCCGGGGGAAGCCCTATTGTCCTCCTACTTTAGCCCACTAGACTGTAAGCTCTCTGACAAGTGTCATATTTCCTTTGTTTGCCATTATTTGCCTCTAAATTTAGCACAGAACCTAACCTAGGGAAGAAGTCATATATATTTGTTGAATATTTGAATATATAAATGAAAAACCGAGGCCTAGCAATTTTGAATAACAAGATCCCATAGCTCATGAGTGGGAAGCTGGGATTTGATCTGAGCAGTCTTAGTCCAGAAGCTGGGCTTTTAACCAAGGTGATTTTAATTATTCATTAACAAAATTCACTGCACCTAAAATATGTACACACTACCATTTCCTGCCTTCCAGCTGTTTACAGTTGGTTTGATTGTACTGCATAGTTGTGCCAACCATATTCGATTTCCCAAAGGTCATTCTGATTTTATGTAACTTTGTTCATTTCAATAGAGACAATGTGATCAATTCACATCTTCAGCCCTGACCTCTTCCAGATGCTCCAGAGTTTTCTTATTAACTGCCTATTTGATTGCTTTACCTGCATGTTCAGTAGCATCTCACACACAACATATCCAATACGAATTCTTTATTCCACCATTACCCTTACAATCTGCTCTTCACTTAAACTCCCATATCTCAGTAAACTATTCGTTGATGTGCTCAGGTTAAAAAAACAAACAGAACAACAAAAAAACTAGTGGTCGTCCTTGATTCCCATCTTTCTCTCATACCTCACCATACATTTCTCAGAAAGTCCACCTTGAAAATATATCCCAGATATGGTGGTGTTTACCTAGACGACTGGAATAGCCTCATAATGATCTCCCTAATTCCACTTCTGCCTGCTTACCATCTATTTTACAAAATGATCTTTGGAAATATAAACAAATTCCTTGTGCAAAACCTTCAACAAGTTCATCATATTTGGAATATTTAGAAACTCCCTTTCTCCCGGTCCTACCTCACCTTTTGTAACACTCTGACTTGGCCTCGGCATTCCACTGACACTAACGCTGACCTTGTTAATACCCGAGTCCATCAAACTGATCCCCACCTCAGGGCCTTTGTACTTGCTCTTGCCTCTATCTGTAAGACCTCCCTCTTCCAGTTCATATTCAGGTGCTCCTCAAATGTCTTCTTCTTAGAGAGGCTGTTTCTGAGCACTCTATCTAAAATAGTGTCTCTCCTACCCAGAAGTCCTTCACTGCCTAGCTTAGCACATGGCTTTATTTTTCTTCATGGCACTTATCCTTACATGACACTTACTAGCTATTTATTACTCTACTTGTTTATTGGTTCTCTTCTCCACTAAAATGTGAGCTCCATGAAAATGGAAATTTTGGCTTGTTCAGCACCAGAAGCAGCACTTGACGTATTTTGGAGAGTTGGTACATATATTTAAATAAATGAATGTATGTAATTGAATTTTATGCCTTTGTCACATGGCCCTTCCAACAACCAACTAAACAACAATGCAAAAAATTATTGAACTGTGGGACCTGATTCACTTTGGAAAATATTGTCATTTTTCCTATAGTATCCAACACTATCTGGGGAAATAATGGATGCTCTGAAAGGTATCTACTGTTGGGAAATCTTAGGATAATTGAATTGTTTTAAAAATTCCAAAGCATTGTTTGGATATGGTAGTACAATCCTGAGCTCAGAATGGTCCTATTATCGGTAATGTGAGATGCTTCTGCTGTCCCTAGATGTGATAAAGTGAAGTCAGATACTTTGTGCCGTCATGTACTTCTGGATGGTGGACTCTAAGAGGGAGTCAGAAAGAGAGAAGTGGCCGTGTGTGTGTGCATGCCCACGTGTGTATATGTGTGTTATGGCTTAGAAGAAATGTTAGGAAAGAGAGACACACTGTTTCAGGTGCTGAGCTCAGTGCCCTCCGTAGATGCAGACCTGTCTCGGATTACGCCGGGGAATTGCTGAGTTAGGAGAAGCTGGTTGGGATCTTGCCTCAGGTAAGCATGCAGGCAGACAAAACTGTTTCCCAGATTCTGAATGCCACTACCTCTTCTCCAGATCACAATAGACACTCCTCATTCCCTGCCCATTGAGACATTTCCTCATTTCCTACTTTCAGTGTAGTGCAAAACTATCTATAACAGGGGGCAGTAAGTTTTAAAATAAGGAATAACTGTGTCATTTCCGAGATGTAAGCTATACCATATCATAGAGCTGGGTAAAAAAGAAAAGCTGTTTCCTTTAAATTGTATTATTTTCTCAAAATGTTTCAAAATTTAAATAGTATAAGAGAATCCAGTAAAAAGTCTCCCCCTACTTCTGTCCTCTAACCACCTAGTTTTCCTCCTTAGGGCAATCAATGATATCAGTTTCTCATAAATCCTTCTGGAGGTCACTTATACATATATAAGATAATCTGTACGTGGTATATATATGATATATGGGTATATATGTCTATAGTATAAATTCCACATATTTCAATATATATTAATGGTAGAAAACCTTGCTATACTATATCTTGTTTTTTTAGTTGGAATGGTAATATAGTATATATATATATATATATATAAAAGCAGAGACTGGAGCTAGACTGCCTGAATTCAGATTTTGACTGTGCCAAATATTAGCTAAGTGGTCTCATACCAGTTAGTTAACGTCTCCGTGCCTCTGTTTTATCATCTGTAAAGTGGGAAATGTAATAATATGCATCTTATGGGGATGTTGTGGGTGAGGTAAGTTAATATGCATACAAAACACTTGGCACAGTTTCTTGTCACATCATAATTACTGAATGATTTTGGGTTGTTACTATTATTTCTGTCTTCCTCATCTGATCTTGAACATCACTTACATGTTAGTGCATTAAGAGGTCTTTTATTTTTTATTTTTAAAGAAGGTTTAGATTATATAAATGTTACATAAAAAATATAGGGTATTCCTATTTGCCTCATCCCCTCCCCCCCCCCCCGCATTTCCCCCCATTAACAACCTCTTTCATTACTGTGGTACATTTGTTATAATTGATGAACACATATTGAAGCATTGCTACTATCTGGCAGAGCATTCCAGCATAAGGCTGCTCCTAAGTGTATTTCATCTTACCTTATTTAGGATTTCCCACCAATATTTTGCTATTTCAAGGAATTCTATAATGAATAACTTTTCATGTTGATCATTTTAGATATGATGAGTGTATCTATAAATAAATTCCTCAAGTAGGATAGGTCACATGTAAATGCATTCAACATTTGGAATGGGGGTGGGGGTGGGTATTGTACAATTGCCCTCCAAACACCAGCCGTGTATAAAGTGTTGTTTCACAAAAACTCGCCACATCCTTGATAGGTGAAAAATGGTGTCTGCGTAGTTTAAATTTACATTTCCTTTATTAGGAATGAGTTTCAACATAGTTTCATTTGTTTAAGAGTCATTTGTACTTTTTTGGTGAACCCTCTGTTAATGTACATTCTTTCGATTGGGAATACTGGGATGTTCCTACTTATTTATAGGTGCTTCTTATGTTTTAGGGCAATATATGTTACAAATATTTTCCCAGTTACTATTTTTTTAAAATTTTGGCTTTACTTATGATGTTTTTTGCTATGCACCTAATTTATATATTATTGAATTAGTCATTATTTCTTTTATGAATATGATAATTTGTCTTCTAGGGAAAAGTTTAAATGAGTTGCAACTAAAGTCTATAGAGTCATAAGATTCTGATTTCAGTTTAAAATTATTTTTGGCTCCTTCTCATCCCTATTTGAATTTAAGTTGTTTGACAGCAGGATTTGTGTGAATTAAGTCTTATAAGTTGATTTATATGAATTAGCCCACTTAATCCTCACAACATCTCAAAGAATTCAGTACAGCTATTATTCTTATTTCACAGAGGAGTAACCCGAGGCTCAGAGAGGGTAAAGAACTTGCTCAGTAGGAACGAGCTAAGATGAGGTACCAGGATCCCAGCCCATATCCTAGGCACTGTGGGAGGCATAATCAGTGAAAGTAAATGGCCTTTTCTACTTAACAGAGTTAATTCTCACAATCTGTAACAAAAGGACACCTGGTCCCCAATCACTCTCTCCCAAACCCCCAACTCCACCCCAACACAGAGGAAATATCCTGGGAGAAATTTTGTAAAAAGTATAAAGCTGAGCTTATTGAACTATTTCTCTTCCTTATACATTGACATAAAAATGGGAATGTCCTTCTTTTCTCTCCCTCTGTGAAGAGAGGTTTGCATTGCCAAGTATTCTAGACTTATCTGTGTAATTGAGATTGAGCCATCAGTCAAGCAGAGACCTAAGGATGACCTAGAACTGGTCAGCAGTGGGCTAGGCATAGGCAACATGAAGACATATGAGGCACTGTGCATCTTTGAGGTCTTAATGGCCTTCCCACTTGGATTTACAGAAGAAAACCTGGATGTTGTGTTTGATTGACAATGATATTTCTGCAAACAGAGAAACCAAAAGAGGCCTTCAAAGTGGCAGCAAGTAGAAACTGCCCTCTTAAACTGATTTCTAGTTAACAAATTGGTCAATTAGGAGATTTTATTCATACTGAATGCTCATACTAAACAAAGCTAAAACTATCTTTGCACAATCCACACAATAATGTATCTTAGAAGTACATCATTGTGGCAACTTCCATATTCCTATTCCAAGGAGCATTATTAATCATTTCATTCAATGTCACCTATGCTTATCATTTTTTTCATCCCAGAAGCATATTTCATTATTTTTAAGTGAATAATTCCAGAATAAGCATTAAAATGAAATCATTCTGATTTTTTGGTCCTTCAGTCCTGGACTTGATTTTTTCTAGCTGTAAGGACTCACTCTGCCATGCACAGCTCCACTGATAAAAATATAGGAAGTTAACTCAGTTATTATATATGTATCTGCTGCTTGCCAAGAAAGCTCTGTATTAAGTAATGAGGAATATAAGAGATGGCTGAGTCAGGCTAACTGTGCCTTCAAGGAGCTTCTGGTCTAGCAGTAGATTGTAAGGAACAATGATGACAGGATCGGTCATTGTCACAGTTTCTAGGATGCTTCTGGGTAAAGCAAGGGACAAGCAGGGTAGTTTAATTCCTGTCAATCAGGGGAGCCACCAGCCTCTCCCCTCCTGGGTAGAAGTGCTTATAGGTGAAGACAAAATCTGAACCCCTGAACTCTTAGCACATGCAGAGCTTTGGCAGGGCATCATGCAGAGCTGTTATAGCTTATTATCTCTTGAGATGTCAGGGAGAGATAGAAAAGAGACCAAAGCGTGAAAGGTGAAAATTAGAATCATGTTTTCTATAATCATACTACAGATTTAAAAAGTGGAGTCACAGTGAAGATGGCTCTTTCACTTAGAAATGTGGTTTTACTATTTTTAATTATTTTTGATGAGTCATTGTAAGAAGTACCTTTCTTTGAAATCTATTCATTCATTCAACAAATATTTATTGAGAATTTGCAGTGTGCCATACATGTGGGTGTAGCACATCAGACCCGTGCCCGCGCAGGGTCCTTGTACTCTGTCCTGACTGTTCAACCAGGGGCCACAGGGCCTGTTCCCTGACCCCCTTCAGATCTTCCCTCAAATGAGCCTTCCCTGGCCATCTCCCCTCCATTCCCTAAGTACCTCCTATCCCCCTTCCTAATCTTATTTTTCTTCTTAGCCTTTGCCATTATTTAGTATGCTATGTATTTTACTTATTTATATTTTTTATTTCTGTAGGTACTAAGAAGATGATAGTGAACAAAACAAACAAAAATCCTTGCTCTCTTGGAGCTTATCTTCTAGCAGGAGAAAATCTGTAAAATGTATAGAATGATAGTAATAAATACTACATGGAAATTAAAGTTGGGAGAGGACAAGGCTGTGTTAGGTAATGGTTGTTGTTTTAGATAAATATCATTCCAGGCAGAGACGCTGCACATGCAAAGGCCCAGAGGGGAGAGCAGACCTGGCACATCAGAGGAGCAATCGGGAAACCAGAGAGGCGGCTGCACAGTGAGCCAGGAGCAGGAGAGGGGGAGATGCGGGTCCTAAGAGATGAGGAGTGGCACAGGCCACAGGATTCAAAGGTCATTTTTAATAGAATTCAGGGTTCAAGGAGATTAAGGATTGTGTTGAAAGGGACATAATTGTGATTTGGGGTTCTGGCTTGGCAGAATCTTATCAGTAATGCTTCCCCAAGTGTTCACTATAAGGATAAAGAAATGGTTGAGAAGCAAAAGTGAGATAACATTGTCAGATTTCCTCCAGAACAGTGTTATAAAACTATCTGGGCATTTGAATTAAATGCATAATCACCTCGATTATCAACAATGTGTAAGTACAAACTAATCTTCCAAATTAAAGTTATAGACTATTTGACATGCTAGCTTCCTCTTTCTCTTGGTTTGGAAGAACTTTAGTTGGTTTACCCCTCAGGCCTGCTGCAAGACATACAGTTGGTATGTTTGGTGTGGAATGCGTTGGGTTTCTTTTGGCTATTATAATATAATTTAATGTTAACGATTTATATCACCGTGTTGTGTCTGGGGGCCTCCATGAAAGAGGCACATTTTGAATACAGGAAATAAAGATAAATAAATAGAATAATTGACTGAACCATGTGCATTTTCGATTGGTCAGAATTTCTAATTAGCCTCAAGTTCCTCTGATCTAGTGATAAAAGGGTCTCTTTTGAGCAGTTTCCTGGCACTGTTTACAATGTAGAAGTCACAAAATCAAATGTCCCCAGGACAAAGCCAACTCAGACTGTGAAAACAACAGAGAATGACAGAGCCTGTGGCTAAACTGGAGAATATATGCCTCACCTACAATCAAATTCAAATTTTAAAAAAATAATTTGCTGTCCAAATGTGTGAGCTCTTGAATGCTGCATGAGCCTGGCAGTCTACTAATATCATTCCATGAATTATCTCATTAGCCCCTCATAGTAAATTGAATGAGGTAGGTGATCCCATCATCCTCATTTTAGGGTAGGAAAACAGGCTGGAGAAGTGAAGTAAGTTGTTATGAAAATGCAGCATCAGAGAGTGGAGACAGGCACTCTTGTTTCATAATCTGAGATCTTCTCACAGTAACACACAAACCATATATGCCTATGGATTATGAAGCATGCAACATGTAGAAATCGCTAAGGAAGCATTGTCTGATAGAAATATTATGCAAGCCATATATGTAATTTTAAATATTCTAGTAGCCTTATAAAACAGGAAAAAGAAGGAGGTGAAATTAATTTCAATGATATATGTTAATTAACCCAATATATGCAAAATATTATAACATTTAGCCCTTTAAATATATTAGTGAGAATGTGCATTCTTTCTTTATACTAAGTCTTGGGAATCTAGCGTCTATTTTGCACTTAAATCACATTTCAATTAAAAGTAGCCATATTCCAAGTGTTCAGTAGCCATACATATTGTCAGCTATCATAATGGAGAGAAAGAGTCAAATGATTGGCTGAATTTTTCATATTTCATTTTTCCTTTGTATCATCTAGAGTTGTAATTTAATAAAATTTGTTTTCTGGGATGTAAAGCAGGAGCTCCACCAACATAGTAATTACAGAGGAGGAGTTGCCAACAGGTGCCTTTCTTCTGATCTCATTAAGAAGTTTGCATGAACTCTCAGCTCAAAGAGTTTGGGATCCTGTGGGTTTATGGCCTAAGTTATATGGGATTTACACATCTGTACTGATGTTACCTAAAATATCCCGTCTATAACAGTCTCCTTATGAACCATTTTGGAGGATGGAATATTTATATGTGTTTTCTATGAACATAACCATTATAAAGGAACTATGCTTTGTGCTGCTAACTTAAATGGATTTGGAAAGCAAAGTGGAAAAACTATAACTTTATGATAAATGTTACCACCTCCCTTTAATGCATTATTATATTTTATAGTTAAAATAGAATGGCACATTGAGGCACTTGTGCAGCATATATAAAAGCATAGGGGCAGTGAAGGAGACCAAAGAATTAAGTTTGAGCTTATTAATTTAAGAAAAGACAAAATATCCTCAGACAGCTGCAACATCAACTCAGATGAAAAATATGTTAACGTGTCAACAATCTCCGCTCCATAATCCTGCCACAAGATAAAGTTAAACTGAACCAGTCCCCCAAATTATTAAAGTTCAAGTCTTTAGGGGAATGTCCTACATTATACCTTAAGTTACTATACTATAGGCATAACCGTGTAGTCGTGTCTCTTTACCTCGGTGCTTTATAATCATATACAGATGTACCCAGTGTTATGCAATAGACCTGCTCTTTAAAAAGTAGTGTGCAAATTCAATATTAAAAGTGCTCTACATGTACTGAGGGAGTTGTTATTTTAAAGGGTTTCTTTATAATATAATTAACCATCCCCTAATTCTCCTCTTTGGCAAGGTAAAGTTTTTAATATAGAATTTTTTTAGTTTTTAGAAATAATGTTTCAGAAAGTATGGAAAAAAAGAGAAAATGAAAACCAGTACTTTGGATAGACTGTTTAGGCTGCCACCTGTCCACGGGACCAGTCCCTCTCATACACAAAGGTATCACTCAAGCAATCTTCTTCTTTCCCCTCTTTATGGGATATCTCTATCTGCATATCAGCAAACTATTGTTTTTCCATTTTAAAAATAAACCCTCTCTTGACCCCATTTCGACTTCTAGCTACCAACCTTGACAGCACAATGCTTCGAAAGAGCTGTCTGTACCTGGTGTCTCAAATTTGTTTCCTTAGCTCTGATGAGTTTTGTGCTTCATGACTTTGTTAAAAAAAAACTTCTATTGCTGTGAGTTTTCCATAAAAATATTAGAAGCAAAACGATCAAGTGTCTTTTCCCTAGTAAGTAAAACAGGTATACACCTGGGTGGTGTCTGCAGACATTCCTCTCCCCTGCAAATATCTTGTTCATCACAATCCAAAATCTGGTTTTTCTTTGACCCACCTCTCAGGATCTGGTCTCAAATGTGTTTGAGAAAATTGGTCTGTTCTTCATGACAGTGTCTGCAAATTGATGAGGTCTCCAACTAGACAAAATGATTACTCAAAATTGCCTTTCAGATTGACCCTACTATCCCTTACGAAGAAATGCAAAGATTCTGTGGGATGTATTTTCCTATCCATCCATAAATCTAGCCATCTAACCATCCATCCATACATACATACATACATTAATTTATCAACCCACAATGCCCCACTGTCTCCTGCACACACTGTACTTAAGGCAGAGACTTGGTATGTCTTATTAAGCACTGTATTTTCAGTTCCTAGACAGTAACTGTCACAGAGAAGTCATTCATTAAATATGTTGCCTGGCTGGCTGGCTGTCTGACTTGGGATTGAGGGTGAGGAGGGAGTGACAAAATTTCCCCATTCAAGGCTTTATTACGGCAGTGGTAGTAGTCACTTGATAATATGCTTGCAGATACTAACTATCAAAATAAATATAAAGACAGTAAATATATATAAACTCCATGCATTCATTTATTCCCTACTGTTTGCTGAACACTGTAGGCTTAGTGCTCTTCCCTTTCAGATGCTATTCTAGGAGTTAAGATCAGAGCTGCAGAACATTTGTCAGTTTATGTGGTCTAGCTATATTTTAAAAAATGATATGAGGATAAAACCCATCTCATTCTTCATTAAGGACATCCATGTTAGGTCTCAGAGGAATACTGCTTATTGCTGTCTCAATCATTAATGCATAATCTCTGAGAATTTTTTCTGTTCTAGAATGAGAATTCCTAAGAGCTTGAGAGTGAATTTTCAGGAAGAAATAAAAAATCTAGGGAAATTTTTCATTCTAAAAACAGACAAAAAAGAAACTCTACCAGGCATCTATCCACATGCTCGCAAACCCAAAGGTTTGCATTGCTGAAAGTCTATTGATTTGCATGCCTTCCACATCATTTACTTGACTGTTACATTCAACAGGGACACACACACACACACACATACACATAAACACACACTCACTCACTCACCTCAACATTATTCTGTTTCAAAATGCCAAAAAGGTCACTGGATCTCAGTTGGTGTTGAATAATCTTGAGGGTGAAGGGAGAAAGCATGGGGAAGCACTTTACCTACCAAGCAAGCAACACATATGAGGCTCTGAAACCCTGGTGGGCCATTTCCAGGGGCTATCAGAAAAGGATCTAGGTGTAGTTTTGCCTTCCCGTGAACAAATAAGTATCATGTCACTACATTTAAGTTGGTTTATTGTGAATAACTTTAGTATTACTTTTATTCTCTGGTAATTATGATAATGTGAACTCCAAAAATTTATTCTTTTTATCAATATTAATGCTGGATACTAAAGTCCTTCCCTCTACTAGCTGTCTTAACTCTTGAAAATCATCTTCAGTTGAGCTGGGATTTTCATGACAAAACATTTCATATGAATGTTATGAATTCTGGCACGTTCTTTTTCTGTTCACCCACTTTTGTAATCCTCCTCATTTTGATCCTGTGAACTTTCCGTGCTATTCTTCTCGCACACTAAACTATAAGCTCTCTCCTGCATATCCCCTCATGCACTACACACTTTCCTTTGTTTATCTGATCCTTTACTAGAAATGTCTTCCCTCCCAGTTTTTTGAATGTTCTGATTTATCTTTGGGTTCCTACTGGACGTAAGCACTTTCTCCTCTGGGCAAGCTTAACAACTAGCAGTAGTGAAAACAGGCATTGGTCTTTGCTAAGACATGTTCATCTTTTAAGGCACGTAATCATTTCTGCTTTTTTTATGTTTAATTGTCTATTTGGTTCTCCCCACTCCCGTTAGATTAAGTATGTGTGCATGATTCACCTTTGCATCTGCCAGAGCTCCTAGCCTCTCTTCCATACTCCCTTAATGTCTGCTAGATGAAGGAAGGAATAAATGAATGAGCAAACAAATGGATGTATGAATGTTCAGGTGATACAATCTTTGGGTCCAGTTCTCCCTTTCTACTCTGTACAGGTAAGCACAGATGAGGAGAGAAAAATTCTCTTTATACCCATTATCCAGTTTGTCCAAATTGGCTTGTACACCACTGGGAAACAATCCAGCTACTTCTGAAGCCAGTCTCCCAGGTTTGTTTATGCTTTTAGAATACTAGTATGTTCCTTTTCTTTCCCACAATAGCTCCAGTAGACACAAAGATGCAGAGCTCAGTAGCGTTACTATGCATATATATCATATAGGCACTTTGGTATGTTTTTTTTTTTTCATTTTTACCCCTTGATTTGGTGATCTCTTTTTAGGTATTCCAATTGGTATGCTTATTTGAATTGGGGCATATTACACCACACAGTTTCTTACTATAAAAAAACAAATTATGTGGGTGTCAACTAGACTTTGGCTTATTTAATGCTATCACAAACAGTATAGTCTTGTCTTTCTATTTTTCTTCAGCTCAGACAATGCCTCAAATAAGAACACATTTCTCCAGAAACAAAGCTATTCCATTTGCTAAAGGAGGAATTTGATTGTCCTACCTTGCTTTATTTTTCTTTATAACATAGGTAGTGTTTTAGTTTTCCAGCTGTTAAAACAAATACTATAAAATGGGTTGGTTTAAACAATGGGATTTATTGGCTCAAGGTTTTAAGACTAGGAGAATTCCAAAACTGAGGCAACAGCAAGGCAAAATGCTTTCTTCCCAAAGACTGGGGCATTCTGGAGCTGGCTGCTGGTAATCCTTGGTCCCTGGCTTTTCTGTCAGATGGCAATGCACACAGTGGCCTCACCTGGCTTTTCTCTCTCTTTGATTTTCTCTCTGTCTATAAAGACTCCAGTGATCTGGATTAAAGCCCAACCTGACTTAGTTGGGCCATGCCTTAACTGAAGCAACATCTTGAAAAGACCTTATTTACAATGGCTCTACCTCCATCAGAATGCAGACCAAGACCAATAACATGTCCAAACTGGGATATACAATTCAATCCACCACAGATAGTCATTTGGTATTTTACTTACTTTCTCTTATATTATTTTCTATGAGAACAGCACTTGTCTGTGTTGTTCACTATTCTATCTCCAATGCCTAAAACAGCACCTGGCACATAGAAGGTGCCCAGGAGATTTTTACTGAATTTATTATCTATTATATTATGACTTTAATTCATGGGAATAAGTATGTGATTTATAAAACAATAAATAATCTAACCATAGTAGACACTTATCCATGAAATATTTATTTATTAGATGCCTTCTAGGTACCTCATCCTATACAATGTCAGAGATAATGGAAAACCCACAGGCAATATTTAGCTGTGTGATAAATATATGTTGCTTTCCCTGTCTGGTCCTGAGATTTTTTTCTGCACTAAAATGAGACATTAATGGAGATGATCTACACGATTCTTCGAGACAGAATGTTATATGATCTGTATTCTACCATATGTTTTATGCTTACATGAAACTGAAAAATTATATTGTTGAATGGACAAATCTTATAAATAATGCTTTAAAGAGATAATATAATAGTGCAAATTGCACAGCATAGATCAGGGACCTACAAACTTTTTTCTGTTAAAAAAAATCATGAAATACTAAATACTTTAGGCTTTGAAGTCAGGGTAATCTCTGTCACAATTACTCAACTTTGCTGTTTAGGCTAAATATAAAAGAATGGGATGGCTGTTCCAATAAATCTTTATGTTTTAGTTTGCTAACGGCTGCTGGGAGCAATGTACCAGAAATGTGTTGGCTTTTATAATGGTAATTTATTAAGTTTAAAGCTTACAGTCTTGAGGCCATGAAAATGTCCAAATCAAGGCATCATCAGAAATGCTGTCTCACCGAAGGTCGGCAGATGGCAATTCTGGACTCCTGCCATGTGGCAAGGCACGTGGAGGCATCTACCTGTCTGGGTCCCTGCCTTCTCCTCCGGGCTTACTTTCTTCCCGAGCTCAGCTGTGGGCAATCAGACATTTGGCTTGTCTCTCTCCTCTCCTCTGGGGCTCCTCTCTTTGAACTTCTTGGGGGCCTCTTTCCCAGGCTCTGGGTTCCACTGATTTAGCCTCCAGATTCTGGCACCTCTCTCTCAGCTTCTCAGCGTTTCTCTGTCTCTGCTGCCTTTTTCTGTGTGTCTCTGCATGTTTCTTCTACTTACAAAGGATGCCAGCAGGAAGACCAAGACCCTGGGTCACACCTCACTGAAGCAATCCAATCAAAGGGTCCCATACCCAGAGGAATGGATTAGCTTTAAGAACATGATTTTTTCTGGGATCCACAAAAGCCTCAAACTGTCACATTTTATTTAAGAAAAAAACTAGCTGAGAGCCAGGTTGGTCCTGTGGGCCATAGTTGATGACCACTGGCATAGATAATTAAAAATGTACAATATGCAGAAAGAGTTTAAGAAGAGTCTTTGTGGTGTCCATCTTAAGATTATCAGTAGTCATATTGAACAGAAGATGATATCAAGGTCCTATAACCTGAAGATAGCCCAGCAACTGATTTTTACAACATTGCCATGTGGATAAGTTTCACATCTGTGTGAAACTGTTTCACTCAAGCAAATCCAGTGGCATTTGCTTTCGAATGTGGCAAGGTTCTTTCCAAGCTATTGGGGAATAATTCAGTTCACTGAAGCAGTGGAAAAGTTCCTAATGTATATTTCCTAGCTGTTGACTTCCTAAATTTGTAATTGGCTCCCCTGGATTTAGCCACAAGAATGGACAAGATCTAAGGGTTCTCTTAGATCTTATTATGATCTAAGATATTTTAAGTAACTAGCTTCTTGAAAGAAACAACATGGTCTCAACTTTAAGGATTTTTCTTGTGGGTTGTGAGAATTAAGTAGGAGAGCTTGTATGTATTAATGCATTGATTTATTTCTAAGTGTTTTCTGAGCTGGCTACTGTGTTTCAAACACTTTTTTAAGCTTTGAGTATATCATAGAGAACCAGCACATATGGTCTTGATCCCATAGTGTTCACAGTAACTTACACATTTCTGGCTTTTGCTGTAGGTAAGAAGCTTAGGGAAGGGTAATAGAATGCTTTCAATTGCAGCTAAAAGATGAACCATCTCAAAGTGGCTTAAGAAAAATTTACTGTTGCATATCACAAGAAATCTTAAGATAAGGTCGTTCCAGGGTTGGTTGGTTAATGCAGCAATTCAGCAATGCTATCAAGGACCCTGGATCATTACTATTTCTCAGCACATTGGCTTTTCTCCTTTTAAAGCTTGTTCTTCATGGTTACAAAATGGCTTCAGCAAAGGCTGCAATGGGACCTCCATGTCTCCTGGATATAAAATCTAAATCTGAAGATCTTACCACTTGTGGCAGAGAGACCCAAAGCTTTCCCCAATGATTCCTAACTCCCCGTGTTCATGCTTTTGTGTAATTTCTTCCTTTTGAGCATGGGTGGGCCTTATGAAATTTTTTAACCAATGGACTACAGCAAAGATGATGTGATGCCACTCCCACGATTATATTACATTTGTTACTTAAGGCTCTGTCTTCATCAGACTGGAGAGAAAGAGTCTCCTTGTGGCCTTTATGAAGTAGAAACCATGTTGGAGAAGCCCTTGTCACTAGGAACTACACGTAGCCTCTAGGCACTGTGGGCAGCCTATAGAACCTGAGGGTGGCTTTCAGCTAACAGCCAGCGAAAGGCCGCAGAAATGAATTCTGCAAACAGCATGAAAGTGTTTGGAAGTAGATTTGTTCTCTGTGAAGACTCCGGATGAAAATGTATCCTCACCAACACTTGATTGCAGCCTCATGAGACCCTGGACAGAGGACCCAGCTAAGCCATACCTGGAATCCTGATTTATGGAAACAAATAATAAATAGCTATTGTTTTAAGCATCTAAGTTTGTGGCAATTTGTTATGCAATAATAGAAAACTAATATAGCACTTTTAAAAATATATATATTTTTTTATTTTTAAAAGATACTTAGATTACACAAATGTTACACAAAAAATATAGGGATTCCATATGCCCCACTCCCCATACCTCCCACACCCTCCCACATAAGCAACATCCTGCATTAGTGCAGCAGATTCATTGCAATTGATAAACACATCCTGGGGCATTGCCATTGAGCGTGGACCATAGTTAACATTATAGTTTACACTCTCTCCCACACAATTCTGCAGGTTATGGGAAGATATACAGTGGCATATATCTGTCATTGCAATGCCATTCAGATGATTCCCAAGTCCTGAAAAAACCCCCGCATTACACCTGTCTTTCCCTCCCTCTGCCCCCAGAACCTCCAATGGCCATTGCCTTCACATCAGTGCTATAATTTCTTCCATTGCTAGAATCACAACAAGTCTATTGTAGAATACCAGTAAAGTTCACTCTAGTCTATAGTTCATTCCCCAATCCTGAGGATTCTGGGATGATGATGTCCACTCCACCTCTAATTGAGAGAGGGCTTTGATCCCATATAGCCAATGGATGGGACTCTCTTGCTTGCAGTTGTAGGCTCTCTTGTTTCCTTGGCATGGTGGTTGTCCATCCTCACCTCCTTGTTAGTTGTCCTGGGTGAGTCCAATGAACTGGAGAATAGGTGTTGCAACTCTGCGGAGGCTCAGGGCCCAGCTGGCACATGGACAGCCCAAAGATTCTAGTCTCTTGGAAATATACCTACCAACTCTAGCACCAAATATAGGTTCAAATAGAAGGGACAGATGAGCCATGTGTAGGGAAGCCATAACTGAGTCTAACTCTGTCACTCTCAGGAGCACAAACTCCAAAGTAGGGCCCACTGGCAAGGCACAAAACTCTGGAGCTATCTACCCTGACCATAGGACCTGGGTGTTTCCAGAGCCCTCGGGAGCCCCACTATTTGAGGTAATACAGCACTTTTGGATCATCTGCACAATATAGAAATTGGTAGCTTCAGACTTGAGTTTTGTACCTGAAAGCATTCTAAATAATTCACTTCTTCAAGGATTACAGTGTCCCAAGGCAAGATGAAGAAGATGGACATCTTCTCATGTGTTTCATCTTCAAGAGCAAAGAAAGCATTTTCCAGAGCTCCCACAACTTTGCTAATAGTCTCGACCTCCCATCACATTGGCCAGAATTGCATCTCAGACTCATTCCTAAATTGGTCACTGGTAAGTGGAATGTTGATATTATGGTGAGGTTAGACTAATGAAAATTTATTCCCTGTACTGGGGAACCTCTTCTTTTGCATGTGGACACATGAGAGTTGACCAGAACTGGGGTTCTGGTGGCAGGAAAGGGGTAGGTAACAGTGCTTGATGGCCAATAACAATGCCTGCTAGAGCAAAGGCAATGAGGCTTCAGTTTTCTCATTTGTTTGTTTAGGGATTTGGACCAGTTCAGGGTGTGCAGATAGATCTGATGATTGATAATTGTTTCCTAGAATGTTGTGTTGAGAAGGATTCTGTGGCCATACCTGCGCTTAGCAGGAAGGACTACAGGAATAGATTAGCAGTGTCTGCTGTGGGCACAAAAAGGACAAGTTATGTGCAATTGTGTTGCTAATGTTTAGAACAACTATAATGGAACAATGTAATTTAGTACTTAGGAGTGTTGGCTATTGTATTAGTCAGGGTTCTCTCCGGAAACAGAATCAACAGGATATATCTGTCAATAATATGGGATTTTATGAGAGTCTCTCACGTGACCATGGGGATCCACAAATCCAGGTTTTGCAGGCAGGCTGCAATCCAGGGGCTCCGATGAAAGTCCGATGAAAGTCCGATGAAAGGTCCTTCATGAGTTTCTTGGAGAAGTTGGCAGTCCAAAGACAAGCTGGGAAATTCTCTCTGAATGTTGAAATCACTTCCCCTTTTAAGGTATTCAACTGATTGAATAAAAGCATTACCCATTGCTGATGCAGTCTCCCTGATTGATGCAAATGTAATCAGCCATCCACGCAGTAAACTGACAGGTGACCGAAGTCCATAAATGTTCTTATATTACAATTAGCCCTCTGCTCGCTGGACCAAACACCTGGACACAATTACCTGGCTGAGTTGACACATTAGCCTAACCATCACAGCTATGGAGTCAGACTGTATTTAAATCCAGGCTCTTCCATGCAATGTTGAGGTGTGGTCATTGACATTTTATTTAATTTTGCTGTGCCTTAGTTTTCTCAGCTGTAATTTGAGGCTGATGTAGTGGGTTACAATGGAATGAGACAATGCAACTATTTTTAGACAAGCATTAAAATGTATTTTTTTTTAAAGATTTATTTATTTATTCCCCACCCACCCCTCCCTACTTCATTGTTTTCTGCTCACTGTCTGCTCTTTGTGTATTCTTCTGTGTCTGCTTGTTTTCTCTTTAGGCAGCACTGGGAACCGATCCTGGGACCTGCCAAAGTGGGAGAAAGGCACTCAATCTCTTGCACCACCTCAGCTCCCTGGTCTGCTGTGTCTCTTATTGTCTCTCTTCTGTGTCTCTTTTTGTTGAGTCATCTTGCTGTGCCAGCTTGCCGCACAGGCCAGCCCTCCATGCAGGCCAGCACTCCTGCATGGCCAGCATTCTGTGTGGGCCAGTTCCCTGCATGAGCCAGCTTGCCTTTCACCAGGAGGCCCCGGGAATTGAACCCTGGATCTCCTATATGGTAGGCGGGAGCCCAATAGGTTGAGCCACATCTGTTTCCCAAAATGTACGTGTTTTAAGAGTACAGATGAACACTTAATAAATTTTATCCATTACTATTTGGAGACATAGTGACCAGTAGGTTGATGATTTAAAAGAAAGATTTCTTGCACCAAGGTAAAATTCAAGGCAAAATTGGTTAAAAAATTTTTGACTCAGTGCAAAATTTCACTCCTGTTATTACTATTATTATTTATAGGATTGGTTTGACCAGGACAGTCCTGGAATTGCCTAATGTTCTATTGTAATTATGAATACTCCTTCTTTCACTCTCAAAGATGTCCTGGTTTGGACAAAATATTATATCATAACCCTAATGATTGTTCTTACAAAGGTTTCAAGTCAGAATAACTTTCCCAGGAATACCTCTCTTTTCTAAAGATATTTCTGGTTGACCAGTTCTAGGCTGCTATATAGAAGTCAGGGATTATTGTTTTTCTTAGGTGGTCTCTTAGCTATATTTCATTCTTGCCTGCAATCATCTTCATTAACACCTGAAACCCCACACTTAGCCATTCATTCTTCTTTTCTTCCCCCATACTAAAATGAAGATACTCCTTCTCAGAAGAGGTAATTCACTAGAATTAAAGCTGGGTTGAATTGTAACTTCAAATCAGATAAACCTATTGAATCAAGACTGGTTTCCAATTCTGAGATATTTATCATATTTTCTCAATTATGAAATGATTTATATGAGGTACATGTCATTCACAGGAGTGAAATCTTTCATGAAATCCAGGAAAAGCCTGCCACATTGATGCAGTTCAAATGAAAGTAAATCAAAGTGAATTTAAAGTATTGTTGCAGGAGTATATGCAAGATAGTGATTTTGTCATCTTCCTCCCAAATAAATTGAGTTGGAACTTGCTATACATTGACCCAGACTGAGTCTTAAATTTTGTAGAAATTGATATTAACTAAGGTTCCTTTGAGCAGTAAATATAAGAAAGGAACTAGAATAAAACGTATTTGCATAAGACAAAAAGCCATGTGAACACTGTTTATTTTTCAGTAGAATATAGCATACTTGCCAAAGCACTGCAGCAGGTGACTGGTAATTCTATCATTTCATTTTTGGGTAACTACATTATACATTACACATAAACACAGGTTTCTGCCCTTCTCTCATTAGTTACATTTTATCATAATGATTTCATGAGGCATATACATTTAGAAAATTATTGTATTCCAAGAATGAGTTAACAGCACATTTCATGCATCTTTATAAGCACAGACTCTCAATCATCTCAGAAAGAAGAATGTTAAATTCTACACCTGTTCTCAACTTCCTACTTTCTCTCATAGAAGACTGCCATCTCTTTGCCTCCAATTTTCTAGGCACCTCAAAATCTGTTCATGGAGTAGATGGTGGACATCTGGGGGAGCTGTGAGATGTATAGTCTGCTAAGGATATTCTCTATTTCTAGATAAACCTTATTTTCTCAATCTCAAATTTAAGATGTAAAAAATGTATCATTTTCTATTATTAAAGTACTAGAATTTGACATTTTCTTTAAAAGTTTTCTAAAATATAGAGCACAGCAATGGTTTGCAAAATATTAGGTCTTTCTTTCTGTGTAAGTGCCATAGGCAGTATGTGACTCTGTGCCTGCTACGACCTCCATGTGTTTCCTGAGTAAACATCTAGAGTTTGATATTCTATCATCAGCATATAGCTCACCACCTTAAAGGCATGATTAAGCTGGGGAATCACAAAAGCCATTGGTAAAAAATACAGGCATATAAGCACAACAAAGAGAAATTTTCTGTCAAAGCAGTGCCAAATTAATTTGCTCCTCCATACTTAATCATGCATGATAGGTTTTATTGCTGCTTCTATAATCTTACTTTTATTAAGATTGCTATCAAACTCAGAATCCATGGATTTTATTAGCACAGGTGCCTAGCAAATAAAAAACAAAACATATTTATGCCATCGAAATTTAGAGTCATAGCTAATGGGTTAATTTTTATTTTTGTCATTAAAATTAGACTACAAATGTGGGAAATTCTTTATTTCCTTTATCTTAATTTCTTTAAAAATGAAATATTATTAGTTTTGGAGTGTGTATTTCTACCCCCTCTCTGAATCACAACGACTCTAAAGAAAAATGCCAAGAAATCACCATTTGATACAGTTCCCTAGAACCACCTGTGTGAGACCGCAAAGACAAAGCATGATACATGCACTTGAAATGACAATAATCAGAAAGTTAAAATAACTGTGAAGTAAGCCAAACAAAGCAGACACTCAACCCAGAGAATACTACTCAGTTTTCCCTTAGAAACTCAAGAACGTGAGAGACACACAGGCAAGCGAAGGGCCAAGGGGTGTCTTGGGAGAATTAAGTATGATCTCCACCAGCACCTTTCCTGGGTTACCCCAAGCAAACATATGTAAGAAAAAGAGCATGATTCTTATATGAAAGCAGCTTCAAGACAAGACCTTAGAGATCAACCCATAAAACACTTAGGAATAACCTAAAGAAGAAAAATTTCCAAAAATATGTGAATGAAAGTATAAAATCCTATCAAAAGACAGACAAGATTTCAACAAATGGAAATACCATATCTTACATGGGAAGGCAATATCATTAAAAAGTTTTCCTAAAACTAATATGTATGTTTAATATAATTAAAATTAGAGTCCAAGCTTTTGTGTGTGTGTGTGTGTGGGGAGGTGGTGTATAAAATGATCTAAAGGAAGAATAAATGCCTGAGAATAGTCAACGATAGTATAAAACAGCAGAATAGTGAGGGAGGAATTGTCTTAGCCAATATCAGAATGTACTCATAAGTCATAGTAATCAGATCAATATGGTAATAGCATAACAGCAGACAAATAGGTCAGTAGAATAGTATAAAAATACAGGAATAAATGCAAGAATGATCTGAACATTTAAAATGTGGAAAGTGCAATTTCAGTTCAGTGAAAAAAGGCTACTTAATAATGGGTATTGGGATAAATAGCTACCAATCTAGATATCCAAAAATACCATTCAGATGAATTAAAGTCTTAATTAAAAAAAATAATAATACATATTTAAGAAGAAAATCCTAAACTACATTACATATCCAATCTTGAAGAAGGGAGCAACCTTTAAACCAAGACTGGACTGATTATAAATTTAACTAAATTGAGGCATTGCCATGGATGCTATTTTACATATTCATTAAAAAGAATTAACTAGAATTTTTCCAGTTGACTTGGAGGAATTTTTCTGAGTGATTATCAGGTAGCAAAAGCCAGGTGCAGAAAGTGCATAGACTATTATGTCATATATGCATCAAACAATATGTATGTGTGTGTATACCACATATGTTTATAAAATATCATTGAGGGCTTGGTGAAAAGTGAAAAATAAATGAGCCACCATGATGTTAACACAGGTACCTGGCTGGGGCAAGGGTGCTGAGGTAGGAGTGATGTGTATGGAGAAAAGGAGAAGAAGTAGCAGGGATGGAAGTAAGCATATAAGAAAGAAAAAAATCTAGTGCTTAAAATACAAAAAGACAGCATCTGTTATATGAGAGCATTTATGAATATATCTATGGCCATATATATTGGAATAAATAAAAGTTGTTTCTCAATTAGTAAGTATAGTTCCCTAATCTCTTCTTCCAATTGTATTCCTTTTCCTAAGTTGGCCCTACACTGCCTTTATGGAGCCCCCATTCTCCAACACCTGCAGGTCCAGCCACCCCATGGATTGTGCATTTGCCCTAACTTGGATGGCCTCTTGTAATGCCTCCAAAGGATGTCTTATGCACTAAGAGTGGCCAGACTCTACTCAAGGTTATGCTCCTCCATCTTCCAATGTGCTAGTTAGAAAATTGTACATTGTTTATTTCAGCTAACGTATATTGAGGTGTCTTGTGCATAGCATTGCTTTGTGCTAACTACTGTAAGGATCACTAAGAAATATCATCTGGGGCAACTCCTCTCCCCTCCCCAACAACCCCATCTCCGCCTCTCACCCCCATCTGCCCCCATCTCCTTCTGTGCTCCCCTACCCCACCCCTGCAGTGATTGTTCACAGTCTCACTTGGAAATAAAGCAAAACACATAAACAACTAGAAGCAATGTTGGAACCAAGGAACAGTGTTAGATGAGAAGATAGGCCAAACCCTATCTTCTCATTAGAACCACTAAAATACCTTCTAATCCATCTCTCAGCGTCAATGTTGCCAATGTCCCTGGTCCCCACTCTTTATTTTTCCACACAGCAGCCAGAGCAGTGATGCTTGAAAAATGCATATTGCATCATTTCTCTTCTCTGCTTTGACTCTCCAATGGGTTACCTTCACTTCTGGAATAAAATCCAAAGGTCATACCTGCCCTTATGGGTATGTGGCTTCATCTACACCAGCTTTCTTGATGTTTCATAAATATACTGTGCATGTAAGCAACTCAGGGCTCTTCTCTCTGCTTTGAACCCTCTTCACCCATCTGCTCAAATAGCACTTTTCCCCCTTTATTAGAGAAGTTGTGGGTTTACAGAGTAATCATACATAAAATACAGGATTCCCATATACCACCCTATTATTAACAACTTGCATTGGTGTAGAACATGTGTTACAATTGGTGACAGGGAGCTTAGGTGGCTCAGGTGATTGAGAACCTCTCTTCCACATGGGAGGTCCTGGGTTCGGTTCCCAGTGCCTCCTAAAGAGAAGACGAGCACACAGCAAATGGACACAGAGAGCAGACAGAATGTAAACAATGAGGGGAGGGGATAAATAAATAAAATAAATCTTAAAAAAAAAAAAGTTCTTTAAATAAAAAAAACAATTGGTGATAGCACATTTTTATAATTGTACTATGAACTATAGCCTATGGTTTAACATGGTTCACTGTTTGTATGGTGTTGTTCCATGAATTTTTAAAAAAATTTTATTCTGTTACCATATATACAATCTAACAATTCCTCTACTATCACCACCATCCATTTGCATTGTTCCAGTTAGCTATCCTGTGCATTTTAAGCCTTAACTTCCCATTCTCTGTCCCCACCCCACCCCCTGGTAACCTATATCCTAGATTCTGACTATGAGTTTGCATTTTCAAATTATTTCAAACCAGTACTATCATACAATATGTGTCCTTTAGTGTCCAGCTTATTTCATTCAACATGATGTCTTCAAGGTTCATCTATGTTGTTACATGTATCAGGATTTCATTCATTTTTACAGCTGAATAATATTCCATTGTATGTATATATATATGTATATACCAAGTTTTGTTTATCCATTCGTTGGTTAATGGACCCTTGGGTTGCTTCCATGTTTTGGCATTGTGAATAATGTCACTATGAACATTTGTGGGCAAATATCTGTTCAAATCCCTGCTTTCAATTCATTGTGTATATAACTAGTGGTAGGACTGCCAGGTCATATGGTTGTTATATACTTAGCTTTCTGAGGAACTGCCAAACTGTCTTCCAAAGCAGCTGCACCATTTTACATTGCCATCAGCAATGAGTGAGTGTTCCTATTTCTCCACACCCACTTTAACACTTGTTATTTTCCATTAAAAAAAAAAATAGCAGCCTTTTGTTAGGCAATGGTGTCTTCGACTTTACACCCAAAGCACAAGTAACAAAAGAAACAATAGATAATTGGAACCTCATTAAAATTAAAAAAATTTGTGCCTTAAAGGACTTTATCATGAAAGGAAAATGACAACCTACACAATGGGAGAAAATATTTGGAAACTACATATCCAATAAAGGTTTAGTATCCAGAATATATAAAGAACTCTTCAATTTAACAACAAAAAGACAAACAACCCAATTTAAAAATGAACAAAAGACTTGAATAGGCATCTCTTCAAATGACTCGTCTTTATAAAGGTCATTCTTGATCACTCTAGCTAAAATGCTACTCTTCCCCTGTACATCTTTATCCCTTTACCCTATTTTATTTTTCTCCTAAGCATTACCTGACATTTATAAATATCTATCAATTCACTGTCTGCCTCTTACATTGGAATGTAAGTTCAGGGAGGGTAGGAATTTTGTCTTTCTTATTAATGCATCCTCAACTTCTAGAACAGTATCTGGAATATAGTATGTTTTTAATAAATATTCATTGAATGAGTCATGTCAAAAGCACACATGTTACTAAGTATGGAATGAGCAGTACTTGCTCACAGGCAGTCATTGTGTTCTTGGAATTATCAGAAAAGACCTCAAGAGAAACAGTGGGAAGGATGGGTAGTGCAACCTTTCCCTGTCAATATACCTCCAATAAGAGATCAATATCCTGAAGTTGTGCATCTTTATTGGGATGATATGGGCTTCCAAGTTAAGAAATCCTAGGGCATGACATAGACCACCTGTTTGATGACATTTACATGTTAGTGTCTCTTTGACCAAGTTCAGGCCCAATCACTCAAGTAAACAATGCAAAATGAAATGAATACTCAAGAACACATGATGCCTTAAATTCTTAACTTATTCACTGGCTGAAACCACTGACCTTTAAGGTTTCACATGAGGATGATAGCAGCAGGTAGGCTTTACTTGAACTATTTCAGGGCACAAACCCTGGCAAAACAAAGCCTATGGCAGGGGCAAGTGTGGCTTTATTAAATACTGTGTTTAGAGGAAACACTGATTGTTTTTTAAAGCAGTTCTAATACCAACCAAACTGGAAAAGACCCACGATGCCTCTTGGCTTCATCATGGGAGGGCTAGAAAGCTGGCCTGACATTCATGCGCAATGTCTCCAGGGAGAATGCAGGGTGGGTCCTTTGGAAGACAAGCAAGGTGGATTATGTTTGTAATCTAGTCTTTATACCCACTCCAGTGTGGAAATCAAGGCTCCAGTTCTGCTAAAGTAATAGCAGGAATATGTGTCTTAATTATGCTTAAATATCCCATTGAGAACACAGGCTTAAAGCCTTGACAAGAAAATATCTGCTTAGAGAAATGTGCTTTGAGTGATGGAGTGGAAAGAGCACCTCTGCCAGAGTCAGACTGCCCTGTCTTTATAACTTAACTTAAACCTAATGGACGCTGAAATTGCGGGAAAGTCACTTAACCTTTGGTGCATTAAAACTTTTTATCTTTTTATTCCTAAAAGGGACTGTTGTAAAGATTAAACAACTAGTATAGTACTTGTCCCACGGTAGGAATTCATTAAATGTAGTAGTGAAAGTAATAATAGCTATTATTTATGACACACTTACAATAAGCCAAACATCAAAAAGTGTTTTATATTTATATCTCAATTAATCCTTACAACAATTCTATGAAATGAGTACTATTCTTATCTTTACTTAATAAACTTAACCTGGTAACTATGTTTCTAAAAAGGTTAACTAACTTTTCCAAGCTCACAAAGCAAGTGAGTGGGAGATGCTGGGATTAAATCCAAGAAGTACGACTAGTTTGAATCAATGCTCTCAGTCATGCTGTCAAAATGCCTATCCAAATCATGGGAATTTTGTGTTAATAATAATAATAACTAATGTGATATATCATTATTCTTAAACACACCTGGCTCGACCAGATGACAAACTAGAAGGAAAATAATTAATTCAATAACCAGGATTTATTGAGGTACTCCAGTGTTCCCGGTGCTGTGCTATATGTCGACTTTTTCACTTACCTTCATGACAACTCTGAGGTGGATATAATTATCTGGCATTTTACAGATGATGAAACTGAGGCTTACAAAGGTTAAAGTAGATACTTAAAATCATTCTGGAATTCAGGATTTGAACCTAAAGTTCATGGGATGCAGTGGGCCAGAGGATTAGAGAAGTCCAACATAGTCTCACTGGGCTAAAATCAAGGTGTCACGATGGTTGTGTATCTTCCTGCAGGCTATAGTGCAGAGTCAGTTTCCTTGACTTTTCCAGATTCTACAAGGCTCCTCACATTCCTTGGCCTGTGGCCCCCTTTGTCCATCTCCAAAGTCAGTAACATGGCATCTCCCTCTGACCATTCTTCCTCGGTCACATCTCTCTCTGATTAGCCTCTTCTGCCTCTTTCTTCCACTGTTAAGGACCCATGTATTACATTAGGCCCATCTGTATAATCCAAGAGAATCCACCACCTCAAGGTACTTAAACTTTATTCCACCTGCAAAGTCTCTTTTTCCATGTAAGTAACATATTCACAGGCTTTGGGGATTTAGGAGGGTGAACATCTTTGTGAGCCATCTTTCTGGTTATCACTAAAGTAAACTTTATTTTGAGCAGAAATGCTCTAAATAACTCTTTGCTCTTCAGTTTATATTAACAGAACACAAATTATACCCCACCTCTCATGGTTTTATTGTTGTTGCTTTGTTCTGTACCCTAGGCCTAAGCCTGACTTCCAAGGAGGATTAGATTTTGACTAAGAACTTATTTCTTCCCAGTTCTATCAAGGGTTTTGCTGCTTTTCCCCCTGTTGTTGTTTTTTTTTTCCTGAAAACTACTGAGAGGTGGGGATGAAAAGAGACCTCATAGCCAGAGGAGAAAACCCTAGTCCATTTATTATTTCTATGTAAAGCCTGGGTGCATGATATCTTACTCATTGACCTGCCTCAGTACTAGTGTTGAAATCTCATTGCTGAGATGCGATGCCATGACCCTGAGGAATGAATTTAGTTCAGAACAGGCAAGACCGTTAGTGACAGTCACTGTCTATTTCTGTCATATCAAATCAAGATTTTTGGAATGTCAGAATCTGTTATATTTCTGGATTGAAATATGACAACCTGTCAAAAAAATTCCACAACCATTAACATTCTCTTGAAGTTAATAGACAAAAGTATATGGTGGCATAGTTTGTGTAATATATTTACCAAATTCCTTGTCATAGAGTCTTGGGGATAGAAGATATTTTATAGATCTGTAGTTAAGTTTTACTATACCATTATGTAATACTTGATCCCTTATACTTGAAACATAATTTATGAAGTATTTTGTGATCAATACTTTCAAATCAATTCAATTCAAGTGTTCGTAGGTAATCAACAATATAGGACATACACTGCTAGGTACTGTGCTGGGTACACTAGAGGAATAAAAGATGGCTCTCTCTCCCCGAACTTAAAAGCTTATTGCTGTAACATGATGTAAACACAGAAAATAGCTTAAGAACATTGCAAGTCAGGCTACTCAAGTCTGCTCTAGACCAATGGACTATGAAAGCTCAGGATCTGAGGCGATGGTGGTGTCTGAGTCTGGGAAAGACTGAAGGAATGTGCAGGAATTGAGATAGGCTTTGAAAAACTGGGAGCAGGACATTTTAGGTGGAAGGAATGTTTATGAACAAAGTTCCCAATATCAGAATGAGTGGTTTATGTACAAAGCGTATCAACATTAGTAAGCTAGAACGAAGGAAAAGGAGCTGTGAAATGTATGGCTGGGTATTTGTGCCTGTGTTCATGAGTGAGTGTGTGCTTGTGGGTCCATGTAGCATAGACACAGAGCTCAGTGCTGTGGCATAGCCTAAAGTAAGGACACAATGATAATGAAGACAATAACAATTGGTGCCGTTATTGAGTGTATACCAGGCATTTACATGCATTATTTCATTTAATCTTCACAGCAACTCTAGGAAGTAAGTCATTATAATATCTTAGTCTTACAGATGAAAAACTCAGGCTTAGAGAAGTTAGGTAACGGGTCATGGCCACACAACTACCAAGGGGCAAAGATGGGCTTCTAATTCACTTTATTGACCTCAGGGGAACCCATTTCCTCAAAACTGTTGGTTATTAGCAAGGTTCTCTTTTGTATTTAAATACCATCCATTCTACTGTAATGCAATGTTGAATTGGTGAATTAGTTCATATGTTATTGATAAAAAGGGAGTAAAATCAATATAATGAAGAAATCATGTTGGTTCTTACCCAATTTTCTCCCTTACTTTAATAGTTTCAGCAATTAAGAGCAAGCATTCTCACAATTAAAGAGAAAGGATTTTGAAAGGTAAAGTGAATAAATTTTCAAATAAAATTTGTGTTTCAAAGAGAAAAAAAAGAGAAAGCATTAGTTATATATGATAACTTGAGGGAAAAAATAGAAAATCTTATAGAAGTGTCTTCCTTTAATGCAAAGGTGCTGATTTAGTGTTTCAAAAACTACTATATTTTAAAACTGTTACCATGTTTATCTTAAAATGTAGCATATTCTAGATACCCTTTTGCACTTTTTTGTATAACAAAACCATATATCTTGGAAATCCTCCATATCAGTTCACAGAGATCTTCATTCTTTTTAAGAGCTGCATAGTGCTCCATTGTATAGATGCATGTTTCTTCTTCAACCACTCTCTTAAATCTAGGCGTTTAGGTTGTAGCCAATATTGTGCAATTATAGACAATGCTGCAATTAATAACCTTCTGCATGTGTATTTTTTTATATTTTTGAAGCAATATCACTCATGTGAATGCCTAGATTATTAAATAGTGCCATTTTTTTGCCTCCTCAGAGTTGTACCAACTTGTATTTCCTCTTATCCACATGTATAGGAGTATCTGGTTCCCTAACTTGCCAGCAAAATATCTTGTTGAGTTTTTAAATTTTTGTCAATCCAATAAGTGATAAACGTAACTCAGAGTAATTTTTCTTTGCATTTCTCAAATCATAGTGAAGTTGAACATCTTTTTCTTATGCTAAACATCAATTTAATATATTCTCTCTTGAATTGACAGTTCAAGTCTTTTGCTCATTTTTTATCATGATTTGGGTCCTTGTTCCCTCAAGTTTTAATATACACATATATACAAATACATACATGTACATGCATAAATGTATATGCACATACATATCTATGGGATAGATATGTAATATTAGTCCTTTATCTCTGATATATGTTGCAAATATTTAATTTGAGTTTGTCACTGGCTTTGGCTTTGTTTTTTTTTGGTTTTTTTTTTTTTTGCCATGCAAAGTTGTTTTTGTTTTAACATTTATGGAGTCAAATTTATCATTGTTTTCTTTTAATGGTTCTAGATATTGAGTCATAATAATAATAATTAAAAAACCTTTCTCCACATCTAAGTTATACAGAATTTTGCCTACTTTTTATTCTCATGCATATATGGCTTCATATTTTGCATCTAGGTCTCTCACCCACTTGGAATGTATTCTTGTATATGGTATGAGATATAGATCTAATATTAGTTTTGTTTCCATATGATTATCCCATTGTTGCAGCATCATCTTTGCCCCAGTGAATTGAGATATCACCTTTCCACAGATACTTGTTTGTTTCTGGACTTCCTATGCTCTTCCATTGTTTTGCCTTTTTTTGTGCTAGTGCTTCACTGTTTTAATTAGAGGTACTTTAATATATACTTAATAACAGGTAGAGCTAGTCCCCTGCATGGCTTTTCTTTCACAGTGTTTCTTAGCTATTCTTGCATGTTTATTTTTCCATGTGATTTTTGCATTAGCATGTCTAGTTCTATCTTAAAGATTGTTAGCTTTTTTTTTTTTTAAAAAAAAAAAACTGGAATTGCATTAAATTTATAAATTAACTCAGGGAGAACTGATATATTTATACTGTGTAGTCATGTCTTTCCAACTATTCAATTCTACTTTTGTTACTTTCAGGAGTATTTTAAAGGTTTCTTCATATAGGTTTTGCACATTTCTTGTTAAGTTTATTCCTAAGTTATTCAAAATGTGTTTTTCCTCTACCAATGTGTTCTCTTCCTGATTATTGTTTGTGCATATGCAGGCTTTTAATTTCTGCATGTTAACTTCTTATCCTGTAGCTTTACTGAATACTTTTGCTGTTTGAGTCATTTTAATGATGTAATTCTCTAGAATTTTCTGATTACCATCATATCATCTTCAAATAAAAATACTCTTTTTTTTCACTCCAAATTCTTACGCACTTAGTTAAGTTCTCTTGTCTAATTGCATTGGCAAATTGATCCTGTACAGTTTTAAGCAGTTATAGAGATGTTGGGCATACTTGCCTTATTCCTAATTTTTATGGAACTGTTTCTCCATTAAGTCAGGTGCTGGCTTTCACACTGAGGTGTGAGGGTATGTGTGTGTATAGATACATATTTTTTTCTTTAAGTGTTTGACATTAAGAATGACTGACAAATTTTGCCAAAAGCTTTTCAGCATCTATGAAAATAACCGTATAATCATTCTCCTTGTGCTAGTATTTTATGGGAATTGTTATTTTTTGTTGTTACTGATATAATTACAGGGTTCAGAAGTTTTGAGTGGACTGCACCAATCTCATTTTTCCTGTAAGTCTTCTATTTTTAATGCATATTTTTCCAGAATGCTAGATTTTTCACAGGATCCTCTAGCTGATTCAGGGAAAATTTATGGAGCTGATAGATAAAGCCAATCTCAAATTTCAAATCTTAAATAAATACATGAACACTAATTTTGTTCATCCTCTTGCCAAGGATTTAATTTTCTCAGATTGGCAGCACTCAGAGTTCAGTTTTATAGCTCTTCTTCAAAAAATGGTATTATTCTTTACATTCATAAAATTAACCCAGGCCTCACCTAATTTACTAAAATGGTAATGTTTTCCATATATCATTTTAACATGAAGGAGAAAGAGAGATGGAGAATAAAAGAGAAGCAGCAAAAGTGCCTAAAATATAATGAAATATAAAAAGTTCCTGACTGTTGATATTCTGTTGGACTAAGATGAATTTCTACTTTTGATGTAAATTGCTTGTCTGTTTCACATATATAAATACTTCTAGGTATTTTTTAGCCAGCTTTGTATTGGGGAATACTCAATACTCTGGGATGTTTCACACATTTTTATCTAAGACTAGATTATTACTCTTCACCTTTGACCCATGGGTATACAAAGTGAGACATCATCTCAAAAATTTAGTCGTGGAATGGGAAGCACAAGCATGCCGGAACATGGCAGCCCATCCTGGGATGGTGTTTCTCAGGTCCTGGAAACTAGCTCCGCTGCATTCCTCTGGAAAGGGGACATTCTTAAACATTAGAATATGAGGACTTTACCTCTTTCCTGGCATCACTAGTGACATTTCCTATTGTCACAATGAAAAGAATGGAAAACACATTGGAGGACCTAGAAATAATGATAATTTATGTGGGTAGAATGTTTTATAGTTTACCAAAAAATTACAAATATGTTATCTCATTAGGGAGATACCCTCAACAACTCTGTTAAGCAGCCAGGGCCAGTGATTTCATTTACATTTTGGAAAACAGGGATCTGAATCTTAAACAGGAGAGGGACAGAGATAGGATTGGAAACCAAGTCAAGTGATTAAGCTTCTTTCTTCTTTTCACTAAACTTCTCTATCTCTTTAAGGTTTTTGTAAGACTTTCACTTCAGCTTTTTATTCTGTAAAGTTGGAGGTGGGAGAGAGGAGAGGAAAAGATGACTTAGAGGCTAGTTTTTGCCTTCAAAACTCTGTTTCCCACACACTTCTCAGAAATGCTCCATCCTACCTATTCATACTACTCTTCATATGTTCAGAACTCGTAATTTCTCACTTGAAATATTTTATATATTATATATTAATTTTCCAATTTACCCCTCCATTGTAGTTCTCGCTAATCTATCTTCCACACTATAGCCAAAATATTTGTAAAGTCTAGACCTGATTATGTCATTCAGATTTGAGCAGTTCTTCTTTGTCTTTGGAGCAAATCCAAATCTTTAACTTGGTGAACAAGACTCTTCTCTTCTTACCTCTTCTGCAACTCTAAGTTCCAGATCTGGGGATCACTGAGAGTTGCCTTAACAGGACAACCTGTGGTGCAATGCTCCCATGCCTTTGTCATGCTGTTCCCTCACATGAAAGTAGCAGCTTCCATGCACTGTGCAATGCTCATTCATCTTCTAAGACTCCAGTGGAGCCTCTTCTAAGAAACCTTATCTGCTGCTCCCCCTTCCACGTAGAATAGATTGTTCATCTTTTAGGCTTCTATTTGGCTACATCCAAACGTCTATATTTTATAGTATGTGCTTCTTTACATGTCTCTCTTTGGGGATGGTTTATTTTTTTTTCTCATCCTTACAGCCCATCATGTTCTTGGCACATAATTGGCAATCAAAAAAGTTCTTGGAAAAAATTCAGCCTGTTACTTTGTCTCCTCCTTATCCATTTCTGAGTGGATTTGCCAGAGCAAAGAATGAAGTTTGTAGCTCTGGAATGAGGGAGAGATGGTTGGGCCACACAACATTTGAGCCCATAATGACTCTCATTACACACTCAATATTAGCATGTTTTGATTGACTTATGAGTGCTACAGTATTCCTAAGTATGCTAAATACCAGTTTTAACTTTAAAAAAGAATTTTATTTGGATTGAGGGTAGTAATAATAATGACAAACATTTATATAGTGACTAATATATGCCAGGCATTGTTCTAAGCACTTTGCTTATGTTGACTTATTTAATCCTTGTCTGTAGGGGTGATTATTGTGCTCATTTTATGGATGATGAAAATTAAGCACAGGAAAATTCAGTACCTTGCCCAGATTCATACAGCTAGTGAATGTCAGACTAGGGGCTTGTATGCAGGTAGTCAGTCCCCTGAATTCATGCCTTCCCCACCATGTTCTACTGCTGTCCCCAGTAGGCTATATATGCCAAGGGTAAATAAGGACAATGACAATTGTTTCACAAGGTTCTGCAGAATAAATAAGAGTTCTATAACAGAGTCTGACAACCGTGCTCAGCAAACTGAGGATGAATTTCAAGAAAGATGCTAAATGCACAAGGAATTCACTCCAGCAGCACAGTGTTGTAAATCAGTCATAGATATAATGCCATATATCCCTTCCCTGTTTTTTTTTTTTTTTTTAACAACCAATAGCAGCATCTAATAATGTGATCTATTCCTTAATTCTAGGCTGTGAAATGTAGAGTTGAGATACTTATCAGAATAATTCCAACCACTGAACACGGGTTCATTTCAGGTTACATCTATCTAAGGGAACTAGCACAGTATAGCACAGCAGTTCTCAAACATTTTGGTCTCAGGATCCCTTTATACTCTTAAAAATTATACAACCATTTATGTAGGAATATGAATAATAATTTTTAATGAAAATAATTATGTTTTTAAAAACTATGTCATGAGAAGAGTGGCATTGTTTCACAGTTTTGCAAATCTCTTTTGTGTCTACTTCTGAAGTGAATCTGTTGTACAACCTCATATAGCCTCTGGAACTCTAAACTTACATTTGTGAGAGAATGAGCATTAAAAAAATAAATAACAACTTAGTATTATTACATTATAAAATAGTTTAAAAACAAAATAGTTTAAAAATAAAACACTCTAAAAAGGTCTTTGGGGACTCCTAAGGGTGCCTGGATCATGCTTTAATATAGTAAGTTGACAAATCCATTTAATATGCACAAAACACAACATCATTTCTTGGGAAAATACTATGTTCAGCCAGTCAGTTCATCCAGTACTCACAAAGTTCTTAGGAAAATAGCTTCCCTTCCCCATATGAACACACAGTCACACCACACACACCACCTATGGTTGTAGAAACTGGGGATCATTGAGGTTAAATAACTTGCCCAAGGTCAGAGAGTTAATAAGTTGAGTAGGTAGGTCTTATTTTGAAAATTTTAAATTTAGGCTTGACTTCAAGGCCATGATTTTGAGAATTTAAATGCCTGAGAAGCTACCTCCCAAAACTTAGGGTTTGGATCTACACATGCCAGGAGTAACACAGTTTCAAATGAACGCCAATGGATTTAGTCAAACATTCTTACTAAATTCACTGATTTGTCAGATCATCACAAAGAAATAAGCTGATTTTGCACTAAGACAGAACATTATAAGATGTATTTTGAGTTTATTACTGCATTTGAATCCCTTTATTGTTCAGCTAGGAATGGAGTAAACTAGAAAGAAGTTTAAGAGCAGTAACACCCCAAATGGCAGAACAGAGTGACAAAACGGGGCAGGGTGATGTTACAACAAACAGTGCAAACTATGTCATCATCATCCAAACCAAGGAGAGGAATGAACGCCAGGAGAAAGGTGACCCCAGCATTATCACTGCAATTTCGTGGGTCACCCTCACTAGGCCCTTCATCACAAATTAAAATCAAAGAGCCAATCCAAAATAAAAATCATTTGCTTATATTCAGAAATTTCTGGACCTTAAAATATCTCCTTGGTTGCTATCTGAAGACATTGACCTTTGGAAATTCAAAGGAAAAGAGGGAATTCTTGATTATCCATTCTGTAACCTGAAGAAAGAGATAAAGGGAAGGAAAAAGCAGGAGGTTTCACATCCTAACTCTAGGTGCAAGTTTACTGAAAAATTTATCTCTGCTTACGAGCCAGTGCTGAGGAGTCCTATGTGGAAGATGCCTTCAACTCATTTAAATTTGTCAGACTGAAGAGTCTTGGTGCTTTTATAGCTGGGGAGGAAAAGCAATAGATTTTTATTTTCCTGCTTCTCTAAGTAGGCTTATATAGAGAGGAAAGAAGGTTTAGAGATAAAGTCTAAAGAACATGAATTTTATTTATGTAGCAAAATGTAAGCTTTTATTTGAAGGGCTCTTACAAATTATCCCTAGGAGTTTTGTTTAGAATGTCTTATTGTGAAATCAAATTAGAAGAAATCTTAGGATTTCATGTCTCGAAATCAAGACATTTACAAAGAGGAGACATTTTGTTTCATCACTTTTTTATACCTCTTGCCTGTGGGTTGTCCTCATCTCTGCTCTGTCCTTGATAGTTTTGAGTCTAGTTTTAAGCACTCTGGCTTTTACCTACCGCTTTCCATTAGAACAAATTCCTCAGCCCAATAAACTGTTAAGAAAGTTTGAGCTTTTTTTTATTTGCTGATTCTTTCCCTGAAATTATTCTTTTTGTTCTTAACAGTATTTCTCCATCCAGTTATATCTCCCTTTTGTTATGCTTTAGTTATGCCTAAATAATTCTTTCTCCACTTTAGTTTTCATACCCTTAGGATATTTTAAGCAATCATCATGTCTCTCATCGGCTATGCTTTTAAGCTTGAAGTGGCAGCCTTATTTACTGATGATGCTATTTGAAATCCAATGTTTGTAAATAGAAGTTTGTTATTATAGGGCTGCGAAATCATTGGGGGGTAGTAAGTAAGTAAGTAAGTAAGTATTTATTTATTTATTTATTTATTTATTTATATTTAATCATTTGTGCTGGCAAAGGAAAAAGGACAGAGAAAACTTTTTCCTCTGAAAATTGGAGAAGTAACTGTTTGGTTCAGTTTATTCTTTCTGTAATTCTATGACACATTTTCTCAGAGGAGAAGAATCTAGCCTCACAGTATTTCCTTAAAAAAAATAATATTATATGTTTTCCATAACTAAAAAGACTCTTTAGAGAAAAAATTTAGAAATAATTCATAAAGGCAGATCTTAATATATCTGAGGTATAGCAATTAAGGAAAAAAGAAAAACAGCATCATTTATCCATCTATAGATTCATATAGTAATTCAAAAATTATTTTCATGTTAGGTTTAATTTGTCAATTATTTGGCTAAATCAGCAATAGTTATGCATCTTATATGTGTTTAGCATTGGAGTTAAAAAAAAAAAAAAAAATATATATATATATATATATATATATATAAAAGTCAGGGATCCTGCCCTTCAGAAGGGCATTACATAGTAAGGAATAGAAACAGAAAAACCAATAATAAAAATATAAACCTAGTAAGTGCCAAAATAAATGAGCAAGGATAATTTGGAATTAAAAGATTCCATTTTCCTGTCGGTAAAGAGAAAATTTCCAAACAAGTGGAATGAACCGCCACCCTACCCTCACCTCAATCTATTTCTTAAATTTAGATATTTACATATTAAATTTTCTGAAAGGTGGAATGTAATTAAATTGTTTATAAGTATTCAGATCGGTGCTTTTATATAACTGCAGATTTTATACCTTGGAGTTAATGCAAAACTATAAAAAGAGGGAGGAAAGGAAGGGACATCTTAAATCAACTATTTATAAATTTGGTTCACAATTAAAAGGAAGTTTAAAATGTTATTTAAAACACATCATAGTACAAAGAACTACTCTCATTTACAATCTCATATCACATTAAATTAAGAGTTTGGTGTCATGGCAACCAACTAATCTACATGTAGAAACAACCCATTGGGAGCATGGTACAGTACTTAGGATTATGTTCTCCATACTCCATTTAGATAATCCTGGTTTTAAAAGCTAGATATTTAAAACATCTATTCCCACTCCCATTACTCTGTTTCATGTCCTGACCAAAATCAGGTTGTTTTGCCTCTGGCTTGAACTGATTATTTGTAGGTAAATTATTAATTGATTGGCTGGATTATCATAAGATGAATAGGACTCAGCATTAAGTTCATTAAAAATAATAAGAAGGCACAACAATTGGTAAATCTATTTACTTTGACATCTAAGCATATAAATCAAAATAAATATTTTAATGAACAGGACTTAGTCATTATGCCAGTCACACAACATAAAAGGTTGTGTTTTATTTGATATAATAAAACTATATTTTCAGTCCAACCCCAGCCAAAGCAATAGCAAACTAAGTACCAACTTTCAATAAATCTCTAAAGAAAGATATAAAAGATATTTTTTTCAAATATCTAAGCAATGAAATATTTATGTAAAAATTAGATTCACATCAGTCTGTTTCACCAAAGTAAGAGAAAGTTCTGGTTAAAGGATCTTTGTGGTTAAGAACATTCCGAGTTCAAAATAATACACTTAAAGCTTTGGAGAGATGGTGGTTAAGATTAGATGAGGACTATTATATTCAGAATGGTTGATATTTTTATCTATACACTCTTTACCTCATAAAAGGACAGTGTTGTAGAGGCAGAGTTGAAAACAGTTTAAAGAGCAGAGGTAATAGGGCCTAAGATTCTCTTCTTAAAAAAAAAAATCTATGCCTTGCAGGATTGTCTTAAGGATATAATGTATATTGTATAAGAAAGACCTAGCACATAATAAACTCTAAATAAACAGTAGTTGTGATTGTCAGAAATCTCTTTCTTGGGTGAATGTATTTACATTTTTGTGACCCAGTTTCTTGCCTCAAGTCATAAAACTCAAATACATACATACATACATACATACATACATACATACATACATACATACACACACACACACACAAACGAACAGTTTAAACTTAAGAGAAAAGGGAAAGCCTATAGGGAAGATGCTGAGGAGACCCTCCTACCCTCAGAGTTATTAGTCAGCTCCCTCCACATGGAAAACCTAGACACAAGTACCAAGGAAGGCAGTGATGGAGCAGAGGAGGCAGATACAGGCCAGCTTTTTGCACTGTTCCTCTCCTGGGTGGCTCCCCATGGAAACCTTTATGGGGTGCCATACTCCTCTTTCCTGCCATCGCCTGAAGCTCCACTGTGAGGACGAAAGTGTCCTGCGGTAGCTAGACCATCACTCATCAACTGCCATAATTATTCACCTACAGCAGATTCCTGAATTCTCCACTCCTGTATTCAGGGGATATGTTGTAAGATTCTGTTGAGTCAGGAGGCAATTAGCAGGAGACCAGAAAAAAATGAAGATGATTGTAATCAAATTGTAAAAGCTGAAACCAACCAGAAATGTGAGGGTAAACTTGATACTTTTGAAAGAGAAAAATATCTGTCACTTGTCTCCATTTTCTCAACAAATATAAATAAGTGTGCAATAAAAAATATTGGTTTTCACTTAGCTATTCAGTCCTCTTACATATGGTAGTCCTGCAGCACAATTGTCTGAGATCCTGATCAGGGACCGGATTTCTGGGTGTTAATAAGTAATCAAGTAGTCCTGAAGTTGGTTATGTTAAAAAATAATAATAACTTTTTCTTAGTTTTGATATTTCAAATTCTATTTTAATATTTTCAATAGAAAGAAGATAGACAATCAGGAAACTAGATTATAATTGGAGTGGGGAGAAAATATCCTATTCATTTTTTGTACTAAAATGTATGATTTTTGTTTATAATTCCTTACTAATCCTCCCCCATACCCCATACCACTTAACTATTTCTTTTTCCTGTAGGAAAAAAAAAAAAAAAGGTAGCTATAAACACAGCTGAAATGTGTGCTAATTATTTCACATGGAAGATGCATGAGAATAACCAGGTACACACAACAATACTCATCTACACAGAGAAACCCCTTGTATTGTTGGCTTCTTTTGGAAAAAGTATCAGTCTAGAAAAGAATAATAGCACAGGGCAGATTTTGCCCTCTGTGACAGTGATTAGAGTTCTAATACTATGTTGCCTTTAACCGTGCCAATTTCATTTCTACAGTGAAATACGCTTTAGCGGACAGGAAGAAAACTGATTATTTAATAAAAGGGAGGGAGAAAGCCAAAATAATCCACTGTGTATCATGAAGGAGTAGGGATGGGGGTAGAAAACCCCCAGAAAGCATTATACTAATGATTCTTCTTTATTTTAAGTAACAAATAAAAAAGCAAAACATTTTTCCCATCATAAAAACTGACTTTGATCCCCAGTACAGCCATAGAGTGGAAAATTGAACCACAATATAATTGCTTTTCCTGTGACCGATAAAGTGGTGTAACAAATTCTGTGTTTGAATGATAAAATCAGCAATTGGCCCCTAGCATTTCCCTCTGCCATTCCTCCAAGGACACTCAAGTCCCATCAGGCTCCAGGGCAAGAGAAAGGGTGGACGAACTAACTGTAAATCTACTCCAAGTTGTTGTTGGATTTCGCTTGCTTGCTTTAAGACATAAAAAAATTAAAAACGTTCATGTTTTTCTTTAAATGCCTAATATAAATCACTTCCGAATGTGGGGGGGTGGGGGTGGAAATCCACCCTTTGGTGAAAACTGACTATAGACATTAAAAAAAAAAATCTAAAGCCATACTGAGAAAAATTATTTTACTCAAGAGTAAAATCTTGTTAGACTGGGGAGATTGTTTTAACAGTCCCAGTGACAAGAGCCACAGCTGTTTGATGCAGAGGCAGCAGCCAGAAAGACACTCTCCCCACAGGAAGGAAAATGGGCTGCGTTTGTGCTCATTATGACAAGGATTTAACTGTGGAAAAAGATGCCATTTTCAGGGCGTTTGCATGGCAGAGCTCTCCTGTTACTGCATGTGACTTCCCAAATGCTAAATGGCAGTGACTATTGTGAAGTTTTGCATACCCCTCTCAATTTGACATATTCTCCAGAAGAGGGTGAATTCCAAGTCATTAGAACAGACAATTATAGTATTAGTCTATCTGATAGAGGGGGAGGGGAAGGAGAGGTCCCAGTTAGGTGAGGGCCCTTCAGGAAAGCCTTAAACATTCAATCCAAGTGTTTAACTGGACGCTCATTCTGCACTGAAACCTTTGATTTGCAAACCTGGACACAGATTAAGGTCATTTCAGCCTCTAACAGAGAACCCTAATGGGCTGGCATTATAGGAGATTTTAATACTTTTCTGTGCTTTCCAAATTTTTCTACAGAGTACATATAGCTTTTGTTTTAATTTTACATACGTATATATTTTTTTGGGGAATTTAAAGCTTTTAAAAATTTTTGGAAATTTCAACATGCATAAAAATAGAATGGTGTAATGATCTTGTTGTACCCATCACCCACTTCAACAGTTTTGAACTCATGGCTTGTCTTGTTTCAGGAACACTTCCATGCACCCCTCAGATAATTTGAAGCAAAACCAAGACATCATATCATTTCATCTGTAAATATTTCCAAATGTATTTCTAAAAAGGAAGGATAAAAATATGACCACAATGCTATTGCCACACCTAAAATAATTAACAGTAATTCCTTATTTTTATCAATATCCTGTCATAATATTGCTGAACATATTAGCTGTCCCTTGATTCCTGTAAATCTGTAATTTTATAATAAATTTAACAACTTGTTTGAATTAGGGTCCAGGTAAGGTCTGTAAATTGTAGTTGGTTGATATATCTCTTAAGTGTCTTTTTAATCTATAAGTTTCTTCTTTATTTTTTAATATTTTAAAAGAAATTCAGTCACTTGTCCTTAAAGAGTACCACAATTTGGAGTTTGCTGAATGCATCCCCATGTTTCTGCCCTTTGTGTTTCTTGTAAATTAACAGATCTAGAAACGTGATCATGTTAAATGCAGTTTTTGTTTTTGGTAGGGGAGAAAGTGCAACACTACTTAATAGATGGTGTTGTATATTTCCATCAGGACCTACAAAGTCTGGTTGTATCTCTTTCGGGAATATTATCGTCTACTGATAATCATTAATTCAACTAAGGGTTGCTAAATGTGACAGTCTCGATATTATCTTTTCTTTTAAAATCTAAAAATCTAGGCACAGAATTCTCATTTTACCCATACCCACCAAAGGAGTGGTAATAGGAAGAGGGCTGGACTGAGAAGAATTCAGGAAGGATGAGCTCCACCATCAGTTCTGGTCTTCGTTTCCCTCCTCTGTAAAATGAGAAGATTCTGTTAAAGGTTACTTCTAGAACCTAGTGTTTTTTAGACTTTCAGCTTTAATGTCTGTGCTGCATGTCCAGCCCAATCTCATGTCAGAGAGGAACGCCTATCCCTGAAATAAAATAAATCATTGGGAAGCATAATGGGCAATACTTTCCTCCCAGGCCCCTTAGTGGACTAGCAGTCCAACAGCAGAATCTATGTGCTTATTGTTTAGGTGACCGGATGGGATTGTGAGCTGATCCCAAAGTCAGGTGAAATTCAGTATTTGAAATATTTGATTCAATGCTGATGCTAAATTTGAATTTTAAAAGGAATTATTGGTGATGATGCATGTTAGGATTTCGAGCCCAAGCTGAAGATTACAATCACACTAAGGTCCTTCTAACAGTAGGACCTTAGAGGCAAAAGAGTAAAAATGATACCTGCCTCACCAATTATTGCAAAAATTCAGTGATAATTAATGTGGGTGAAACTATTAGATCAATGTCTGACACTGAGTATGCACTCACAAATAGTTATCATTATGGGGAATTAAGAGGATAGTGCTCTGCAACTTGATTACCTGAACATTTTGCTTTGAAAGTCGTCAAGCTTGAGCTTTTGTATCTGAAATTTTGGTGTATTTGCTATTTAACCTCTCATATTAGAGCAGTAGTAATGGCCCCCTGTGCATAGAAAGGAAACATTTTGTTCCCTCTTCTTATCTCAACCCTGCAATTAGGCTTTCCAGATTCCTTGCCAGCCAAAAACAAAAGGCCCAATGGGAAGAAGTGGAATCCATGGGAAAGCATGTGTCATTTGCCTTTTATTTGGTCTCCTTGCTTTTAACTTTGCCCCTTCTTGCCTACTCTTTACATGGTAGATTGTTCTCATTTAACAAGCTGTCAGATCATGCAGAATCCATGTCCAAATCCTCCACTGGCTTCCCTCTACAATTCTTCCCATGAGATTTTACATGATCTGGTCTTGATCTCTCTCTCTCTCATTCTGCTCTGGTTGGACTGACCTTCTTGCTGTTCCTCGGCCTGCTGGGTTCATTGCCGTCTTAAGTCTCTGAACTTCACTTCCATAATGCCCTCCCCCAATCTTCACCTGACAGGCTTTCTCTCTCATTCAGATCCCTGTTCAATGCCACTCCTCAGGGAGGCCTTCCATCATCATCCTAACAAAAATAACCACTTTATTCCCTTAAGTATCATTTTCTCTTCCTTACACTGACTTATTTTTCATGTAGCACTTACCACTACCTTATAATATACCATGCATTTCCTTGATTGCTAGTTTATGTCATACTACCATAAATATAGGCTCCATGGGAGCAGGAACGTTTCTATCTTGTTTGGGACTGAAACATCAACACTTAGAATAGTGCCTGGGTCATAGAAGGCTTGTAATTAATACCTGTTTAATGAATTATTTATTCTGAAATAGTCATGGATTTACAGGGCCATTCCATTGTGCAAGAAATGTATCAGTGGCCCATGTCTTGAGGTTTGCATCTTTACAGACCTTGGAACTTCATTGCAATAACTGTCATCTTAAAAGAACCTGATTCTCTGAAACTGGGTTGGGGACAACCTGTTTTCAAAACCAGAAGAGGCAGTCTCTGACAAGTTTGCTTCCAGGGCAAAAGTGGCATGGAGAAGCTCTCTGTGACACACGCCTTGATGTTTCCTACTAGGTGCTCTCCTGGGCAGGCACCCAGAACAATGTACAGCTATGGCATATCTGCCTCACATGCATCTGGGTGACTCTCTGAAGAAAACAGTGGAGAAAGTTTGGAGTGGGTGTTTCACAACATGGTGGAAGAAAGGGGATGGAACTAGGAATAGAGTTCATGTTTTCCCTATAAGCCAAAAAGCCACTTTCCACGATGTCAAGTAAAGAACCAAACAGGACACAATGAAAATTTAATCATCTCTGACTTAAGTATAAAAATATATGGTATTTTGAGACCCATTCTAGAGAGCATTTGAAATGTATTTGGAGAGTTGTGGGAGAATATTGCACAATTTGAGTCACTGCTGAAGTATTGGCCACCAAGAAAAGACAATGGAAATATCTAGCAATATAGTTAATTTTAACAACGAGGACAACCACTACCAGAAATCACATTACCTTTTAAGTAATATAGGACTTTAGCCAAGAAACTGGAGGCAAAGTCAGGATTAATGGCAGTGTACCCATCTGGGCAAAGTGCCTAGTGGAGTGCCACAGGGGACAGGCAGAGCTAAGTTCACTGCTATTTAACATTTTTATTTATCATTTGGTTGAGGGAACTAGGAACACAGTCATGAAATATGCAGATGCTACCAAATTCAAAGGTATTGCAAACACAAGGGAGGACAGAGAAATGAGACCATTGGGTGGGGAAAGGGAAAATAAATTTCCACCTGGAAGGTCTACAGGAGGAAACACAGAGGAAACACTGGAAATAGTAATGCTGAAAAGAAAATCCTAAAGGTAACTGAAGAAAGAGCACATAATTTTAATATAAGATCTAAAAACTTTAACACGGGCTATCAGGAGCTAGACACCACAGTATGTGGGATCTCCATGATGCAAAATCATGGAGAGAGTTGGAAAACTTCCCAAATCTCTCTCTAGCCCCTTTAATCCTCAGAAGGATGAGGGTAGGGACAGGACAGCTGGCTTTTTTCAAGCCCCTCACTCTAAGTACTGGGATCTCAGAAGATACAAGCTAGTCAGGTCTCTGATGTCAGGCTGGCCCAACCCTGAGGGGTTTGAAAAAGTCACAGTTATCAAACTTCCTCATTGGTCAACTAAGAGTTGGCTAGCATAGTTTTTATGGGAGTAAAGAATTTAGCCCCTTCATTATGAAAGTTTCATGGAACTCATTTTAAAAAATTAAGTTTGATACCTAAAAAGAAGGAAAATAGGAAAGTGAGAAAGTTTAAAATAAGGAAAAGAAGGAGTACAGAGGAATGCAAGTGTATGAGACCTGAATCATGATCTTAGGATAGGGAATGAGATGACTTGAAAAGCATTTTTCCATCTCTAATTGCTGGGGTACCCTAATTTTAATTAGTGAAGATTTCTCAACCTTGGCACTATTGCTATCTTGGGCCAGATGATTCTCTGCTATAGGGGGGAGACCTGTGCATTATAGGAAGTTTAGAACCTCCCTGGCCTCTACCCACTAGAGGCCAGTAGCACCCACCTCCATCAATTGTGACAATCAAAAATAACTCCAGACATTACCAAATGTCACCTAGGGGAGTAACTTTACCCTTCTCCTCTCTGAGAGTCACTGAGCTAGAATGGGATTATGAAAGAAAGGGGAGTGGGGGAAGAGGATATCCTCCAAACTGGGAAATATTTCGATGGATTGCTGATAGAAAAGTCATACTTTTCTCTATATCTCAATATCCATTCTATTTGTTTTGCTGGCTTGTATAGCCTCTGATGTTCTGGAAAGAATGTAAAGATATTTGGCCAAGTTCTGGGTTTGAGATATTCTTTTCATTTGATCCCAGACAGGCAATGAAATATGAGAAACTCTTGCCATTTAAGATTTCAGGATCCACTCTTGGCTTTAAGGCCTCCAGCCTCCTGGCTATGAAATGGCCCTTCTTACAGGTTGGCCTATAGAACTGACAAATCGTGGCTTACATTGATTCATCCTTCCCAGCGCAAAGTGTTGCACTGCCCACTGAGACTTGCTTCCACTGAGGCAGTGCTGGATGCTGTTCACCAGCAGTTTGAAAAGAAGGGTGGTTATGTTGCAGCCTGAGCAGCTTTATGCAAGCCCAGTCAAACCCTAAGGTAGGAAACACTTTGCCGGTACCATACTCCCATGATCTGTTTGGATGCCCCAACCTGAGCTGCTTGCAAACACAATCAGGTGGAATAAGAATCACTGCAGATCCCAACTTTATGGAACAGCCTTGCAAAAGCACATTGGAGAATGTTATATATTGATTAAGCACAGTAATATTAATACGATTTTTGCCTCTAGTCAACTTCCTTCTTCAGAATACTCCCAGCAGGGACGAAGAAAATGTCTCTGATTCTAGCTGAATACTAATGTGGTAAACTTTGTGGTGACCATTTGACCCACGTCTCTTCTTCCTTTCTCCCTTCTGCACCTCCCCCTTTCTCCTCTATTCCTTTGGAGAAAATAACTTTCCAGGTTTCACCGTGGGGCTCACGTGTCTCCTCAGCTCACCGCTGACGCAGTGACTGATGGTTCTCAGGGCTGCCTCCCTTGACCTCGTCAACATCAGAAACTGCTCTAAAATCTCAGTCATCTCTGACAGCCTTTGAGCGGAGAAATGAGACAGTCTCCCTGACACAAAGGCTTCTGGCCTGGGGTAAAAAATTCCTTTTGAAAAAAAAAAAAATTCGAACACTCTACAGACCACACTGCTTTCCATTCATCTTGTAGCTGCCCCATCCATCCCGATTCCATATTAGCTTTCAGACATTATAGCCTTTTCTATTTCTTGGAAGCCAGCCACAGTAGCTCAGATGTTGTTATTGTAATGGCTTGGTCCAGGAGTAGCCTTCAGAGCAAAGAAGAAAGTTGGTCTATTTACACTAAAGCATTTAATTATGACTTGTGATTAACAAAATAAGGCCTAATCTTCTTTCTTAGTATAATGCTCAGCAAGTCAACCCAAATAATACGGAAAAAAGGAAAGAAAGCTTGGACCCCAGATTTAATATAGAGAACAACAGTCTCATTGAATCAGAATGATATTCTAGAGTCTTTTGAATGGAGATGTGATATGTAAATATAGGAATGTATGTGATCTGGTCATTAAAGCAAATGATAAAAGAGAAGACCTGAATATTGATCCTGATTTTTTTCCATTTAAGATCAATGTTCTCACTCTCAGATTGAAATAAAGTCCCTCGTTCCCCCTGAATTCTAGCCTTAGCCCATCCCTGTTTAAGAATGCCAAGTCATTTAGATCATTAGTAAAAAAAACATAAAAGTACTAAATATTTCTTTGTATTGAGTTCCTTCTCAGTCAGCAAGGTTGATTGTACTACTGTGGAGTGGCACAGGTGGCTAGTTGTACTCTAGAGCAGCATAAAATAGTAGGTGTAGACTCCCTGCTGGGAAGCAGCTGCCCCACCAGGGCCTACCCTTGTAGCATCCCTTGTTTCTAGCCAGGGCCATATAACTGAGTTCTGAGGATGGAAAGTTAGTGGCAGTGACGCATGCTAATTTAGGGCTTGATACATAAAAATTTCCTACTGGAGCTTCCAGACTTAGCAAATAAAAATATGGAATGCCCAGTTAAATTTGAATTTCAGACAATTGCATGGCACATACTCAACTAAAAAGTATTCATTGTTTATCTGAAATTCAAATTTAATGGGATATCCTATGTTGTGGCTGGGAACCCTACTTCTCATGTAAGATTCTCTCACTCTTCTCCTGATATCCATTGTGGCAGTTTGAGATTATTTGTGAATTCCAAAAAGAGAGATTATGTTTGTAAACTAATATATTCCTCTGGGTGTGATACCCTTCGATTGTATTAGATTCAGCTGAGATGTCTTTGATTAATTTATGGTAAGATTAGGGCTTTGATTTGACCACATCATTAGGGAAATTCAGAGTTGAGTCCCCACCCCCTTGGTGGGCTATATAAATGGACATTCAATCAAGAACAGGAAGCAGATACACTAGAAAAGAGAAAAAGCTCCATAGACACAGAAGAAGATCCTGCCTCCCTGGGAAGAGAGACAAGCCCTATGCCAGCCTACAGCTGAAATCAGAAGAAGCTGGGCCCACGGAACCTTAAGAGGAAAGAGGAAGGCTGAACCCTTACAGACATCACCTGCCATCTTGCTTCAACATGTGGCAACAGAGTTTGGGTGAGAAAGTACCTCTTACGGTACCTTGAGTTGGACTCTTTAGGGCCTTGTAACTGTCAGCTTTTACCCCAAATAAATGGCACTTTGCATCAGCACCCCTTTTGGCTAATATATCCATGAAGATTGGGAAGCCATGTGAAATATGAAAGAGCATCAACCTGTGTGAGGCCCTGACTGGCTGCATGAAGCCGAGCCCCTCTCCTGTGACAGTTTGGATTTTATGTAAATAAGAAACCTACTCATATTGTTTTAAGCCATTGAGATTTCAGCATTCATCTTTTTCAATATACTTTAACTAATAAGCATGCAATCCTAAGCAGAGAAATGGTTTCTTTTCATCTCTCTGACTTGTAAGCTGACACTTACAAAGGGACCTCAGAGGCCATCTTGTCCAAGTCAAGGATTTTATTAAAGAGAAAACTAGGTTCCAGTGCCAGGAAATGACCTGACTACAGTCCATTCACTATGTGTGACAGAGCCAGAATTAAATACCTCCTTTTCTATCTCTCTACCTGATCCTCTTGTTGATTTACCATAGGAGCTTTTCTCATGTGTTCTTTGTTCACCACCAAATAATGGCTATATAATACTCCCATGATCACCAGTGATCGTATAAAATGCTCAGATGACTTGTAGTTTATGGGGGAAGAAGGATGTCTATATGGCAATTGTAAATGGCATATAATTGTGTTATATGAAAAATGGCAGATGTAGACAATATACATAAATGTTGCTGGAATTCATAAAACAAAGGCATTTTGGAAGCAGAGGCCAAGTGGAGAGTATTGAAATTGAGCAAGGCCTCACAAAAAGGGCAGAACTTAAAGCAGCAGAGAGTTCTGGGTGCAGGAGACATCCCATGCAGAGGGATTTAAGCAAAGAGCTTAGTTGCAGGTATTCACAAAATGAGACTTAAGCAAATTATATCCCAGAATCTCATGATTCAGACAGCAAATAGCTGAACAAGGGCATTCGAATCAATAATCGATATGATCTCCTTGGAGTCACTGAAATAGACATTTTTAATGGAAAACTAGGAGGATTTTGCATTCTGAGTCACACACAATCTTGGCCACAGGCCCTATAAGAAATCACAAGTCAGTTGGCAGGTTTCTCTTGATTTTGGAGAGGCAGAGGAGCAATGCAAAGATTTGCTGTCTTTTTTTCGATTGGAAAGAACACATACACCCAATAGTCCCTCCATGGCCCAGGGACACCAGAACTAATATTATGATATGGATTCTCCCAGTTATTAATGGAAAGTTGAAAAAACATGCATTTCACCAGTCTTGGAAAAAGAAGGGAAGTGAGGGAGCTTTTGTTTCTTCTTCTATTTATTTACGGGAATGCATTGATGTTTGTTGCTGAACTGGAGTGTGGGGGAGATCAGTCTCATTCCTAGCATCCTCAGTAACAATGCTGAGGATCATGTCAGTTAACCAATTTGTGTTCAGCTATGTATCCTTCTCAACGCTGGAGGAAAAATTGAGTTTGTTTTTAGGATTACATGTGATAAAAGTGTCTGGCAAAATTTTTTTGGAGTAATGCTTCTGTATCTTGCCTTTTGTCTGTTATTTTTTGAATTTGAAATAAAGTTTACTTAAAAAAAAGATACTGACTCATGAATATTGGATTTACCTGACACCTACAGCCATTTAATATGATTGGTCAGTTTGTACTATAATGCTCTGTGCCTGTGGTAGGGTAAGGATCTGTCTATGTATAAACAAATGAGAGAAGATTCCTGCTGGGTATTATTTCAAAAGAAAGGACACTTGTTATCTGAAAGAAGTCTGGACTTGGTTTTAGACTGTACTGACCTTGGCACCTGCATATGTGAGATCTTTTGTCCATCTAGAAGTAGCTATAATGTGGACATTTTATGTGTTTCATCACTGTTTAGAGTTTCTAAAACTATAGTTACTAGTTATGAGGTGTTGCATAAGAATTGCTGCAACAAATAATTCTTTTTGGTTGATTTATATAAATACATACTTTTTGATGTAATGAACAATTTAAACATTTGCATGTTCACACAAATGAATTAAAATAGTTGTAATTAGCAGTAATGGTTGTGAATCCAGGATCTTCTGCAGCCATTCAGCAGATACAAACTGACCATTGCTGCTTTTCTGAGGCAGAATAACCTGGTGGTTAAGAGCATGAACACTAGTGCCAGATGCTGGAGAATCCTGACTTCCGTGCTTATAGTCTTGGACCAGTTACTAAGCCTCTTTGTGTTTCTGTCCCAGCTACAATTGCTGCATAACAAATTACTCTAAATTTTAGCAGCTTAAAGAAACTACGTTGTTATGCTCTTGGATTCTGTGGGTCAAGAATTCAGACAAGGCCTGGGAGACAGCTTGCCTCTGTTCTATGACATCTGAGATCTCAGCTAGGAACACTTGAAGTCTGGGGTGGCATGATGGCTGGAGACAGTTCAATCCTCTGAAAGCTGGAGTTGCTTGGACTGGGCTGGGTTGGACAGACTGGAAAACCAGGACTGCCAACCAGATGGCCTACACACAGCCTCTCCACGTGGCTCGGCAGTGTCTTAGTGTTGTGGTCTCAGGGTGGCTGGGCTTATGCAGGGACTCAGGGCTTCAAGTGTGAGAGATCCAGAAAACAAGGTGGAAGCTGCATAGCTTTTTAATGACTCGTGGAGTCATTACCCTTACTTCTCCTGTACTTTAGTAGATGAAGGAGTTATAGGTTCTCTTAGGTTCAAGGGGACCTACACCCCGACTTTTGCAGGTCTGTTGACATTTTCCATAGTTTCCTTCAATGGAGCTAATAATGGTATTTCCCTTGTAAGGTATTTCAGGTTTATATGAGATAATGTTCATATAGTGTTAAGAAGAGTGCATGGTATATAGTCAATCAAGAACAGTTCTTATTCTAGTCACTGGGCTAAACACTGAAGCTTCAGAGATGAAGGGGACTCAGTCTTGGCCACCTTGAGTGGTTCACAGTAAGTAGCAAGTGAGCTTGTTGAGGTCCTCCAGATGCAAGTTCACTCTTTCCTAGAAATCTAGGAGTGAAGTATTGTCTAATCCAATTGCTCAGTTCATTCTCAAATGGGCCTGTGTGGGAAGCAGGGTTGGGCATGATACTTAGCCTTATTTAACCAAAGAGAAAATCAAGGCCAAGAGAAGTTAGATGACTAAGATCACAGGGAGTTTGTGGCAGTAGGCAGGGCTGGAGGAAAGTTCACAGGGCTCCAATTTTTTGTTTCAGTAAGTCACAAATGAGAACTCTGAACAGGTCCTTCGAACATGCCTTTTTCTATGAGGGCAAGGACTTCACTACCACCAAAAGGGCACAACAGGAGCAAAGCACATCTTGCACTTTGACCTCTAATGAAGTTGTTGTCACATTCCTTCCCCCTTTGCCCTGCAGGAAAATACTGCAATACTGGGAAACCTCCTGAAAAGAGACACATTAGCAGGAGGCAAAGTGCAGGGAACTGCTCCTCACACCCACACCCCTTTCTGCTGTACTTTCCCTCCAGCAATCAGTCCATGCAGCAACTCCCTCCCAGTTCCTCCAATTCCAATTCCACTAAGAGCAAATCGCCCATTAGCTCCACCACTGACTTCTGAAGGGGCTAAGCAACAAATTGAATTTCCAATTTAAACCAGAGCTTGGCAAATAGAGAAGAAACTTAAGATGGACTTGCTCTTCTGTGCTCCTGACGTTGTAACAAATTGTTCCCAACAATGCAGAGAGAGGCAACTGTTACCCCGATTCCTTGTGTTTTCTTCTGTGTGGAGTCAGCTTTGCCTTCTCTTCTAATCCAGTTGACTGCCAGGGCCAGGCCCTGAGGGCTTGGATTTGGCCAGGGCTCTGTTTGGTCCATGCCTGGGAGAGTTGCTGGTATATAACATGCAGGGGGCCTAGGAGTCTTGACTGTAATCCCCAGCTGTGCCTTGGTATTTCTTTCTCATTAAGGGCACCAGGGTTATCCGAACTTGGAGAATGGTTGCAGATAAGTTCCACAATTCATTTCCTCCCACCCTTGTACAGCCCATGAATGTCTTTGTCATTTTTTCTTTTTCTGAGAGTAAACTGATTACTGTGACAACCATTACCCACCACCTGGAATTTAGCATCCTAGATGAACAACAGAACCACCGTGAGTAAAAGAGAACTGGGATTTTAAAAGCTTCATTGACATGCCTGTCATGTGTGCATTAACAGAGCTCCAAGTGATTCTTATGCACATGGCCTTTGAGAATCACTGGTGAGGTGTTAGCCATTTTACAGATACTTATAGACTAGAAGGCACTCCATGAGATTAGAAGATCTTTTTTGGGGGTGAGTGCCATTTCGTGTACAGCCGTAATTTAGCGAAAGTATTACTTCTAAGAGTTGAGATCCTATACTTGGACCCTATAATTGCTGGGTTGCTTTATGACATACTGTTGAGCACCAGTTTTACACTGCAACTGGGCATTCAATGATTAAGACATCATCTTCATGTTTATGGATAGTGATTCTCAAACAAAGGAAGATTTTTGTTCCCCAGGGGACTTTTGACAATATCTGAAGACATTTTTGGTTATCACAAATGGGATGGGTGGGTAAGATGCTGGACTTCCTAGAGTGCACAGGAAAGCCCCCACAACAAGAAACCATCTGGCCCAAAATGTCAATAGTGCTGCAGTTGAGAAACGATTCTTAGGAAGCTTTTAGAGACTTCTGAGGCGTCACACATCTAAACGATTGCAATAAATATATTTTAACAAGTGCTAGAATGGAGAGAGCTACAAAGCATTATGTAAGCAAATCTAAAACAGAAAGACATGGAACTGAGGCTGATGCTTCCTCTCTCTTGCCAGCCTCCACCACCCCCTTCTCTGTCTATTGAAAAGGATCATGTATTTTAAAGTTTATTTTACTGTTGGAGGTATCTGATAATTGTGTATAATAATAAAACACCCTACATGTATGAACAAAAAGACTGAAAATAGTAGAAAGTTAGGGTCCTTTTCTAATATGGGTAGCTCTAGGTTACCTGGAGAGCTAGGTATCTCTTAACCATTTCAATCTTCCTTCTTAGTATTTCCTCTCCATTCCTTCAAAAGACTTTAACCACCATGAGTAGGCTCATTAGGCTCTAGGCCATGATCATTATTGTAAAAAACATGGATTTCAAAGTCCTTGATTTTCAACTTTTCCACTCTTTGAGTGACTTTGACAAATCATTTCCCCATTGTGGGCCTCGTTTTCCTCATCTGTAAAATTAAGTTGTTGAATAGATGATTGTCTGGTTCTCTTATAACTTATTGGCAAAGTGGCCTGATTTTTTTCAGCTCTTAATGCCCACTAGACCGCATTTCTCCTCTTATTTTCATACTCAAGAGGTAGAATAAAACCATCAGGGATACCTACTCCACCATTCTGCCCCTCTAGTGGGATGAAGAGAAGCCACTCAAAAAGGATTAATTGTACCAAATCCTGAAAAGGCGAAGATACAAGTGTTTCTCTTGGGAGCACTGATCACTAAGGTGTCTGAAGTCATGGAAAGGGAAAACAAGAAGAGATCAGAATGAATGTCTGAGAAGATATGCCCCTTAAGGCAGAGAGTGTCTGCTTGTTAATCTAGTAGACCTTTCTCCCCCATGCTAAGGATAAAATGATTTTGGAAAGAGATTTTTTTCCTATCAGCTATTTCCATTTAATCCTAAAAAATATTTATAAGTATGCAGAAATAATTACAGCAATGAATTATAATAGATGACTAAATCATGGAGAGTGACCAATAATTAGAACAAGTATTCAGAGTTATTGATGTTCTTACTGAGACATATATGACCTCTCTCCTCTCTGAACTCAATGAACTTAAAAGTCTGTGTACTAGCACATGGCTTAACAATGAAATATTCTCTCACAGTATTTTGCAAATTCCATTTTTCTCCACAATTGGACTGCTTACTTTGTAAGGTCAAGGGCTGTCTCTTAGACTTTCCAGATTCCACACCAGTGCTTGGCACATAGAAAATACTAATCAGTAAATGTTTGAACGAGTATAATTCCACTTCAGTAAGTACCTTACTTGATTATCTCTGCTTAACAAGAATATCTTCACATATCCTTTAAGGGGCTATTTATTTTTTAATACTAATTGATGTTCTAAAACTTTGGGCCAGGACAATAGATTTGTATCATTTGGATGTGTTGAATAGAATTTAGCTTGTAGGGGACTAAAGTAGAGTGTCTTAACCTCAGTACTAATGATATTTTGGTATAATTTGGGCTATTTCAGCAAAATTTTTTTGTTGTGGAGGGCTCTCTTGTACATTATAAAATATTGAGCAGCATCCCTGGCCTCTACCCACTAAATGACAGCAGTAGCCCTCCCTCCCAATTGTGACTGATAGAAATGTCTCTGGAAATTGCCAAATAGGTGGCAAAATCAACTCCAGGTTGAGAAGCACTAGACTAGAGGAAAACACATGAAGGATAGCCACAAATCATTTAACATTTGGTGATCATCTACTGATTTCCTAAAAGATCCATGATGCAAAGACATTTCAGGTTTTTCTTCAAAATCCATTGAATTTACTCTTATAAATTCATTCATTCTTTGGACATTTTTTGAACATTAATTGTTTTCCAGGCACTATGGAGGAAACAAATAATGAATAAAATATAATTCCAGATACTAAGTGTATCTAGCAGTGAGGATAAGGCAATCAGACAAATAATGGGCTAATAGAAGACAATTCATTCTCTCAAATAGTGTTTCTCAAAATGTGGTTACTAGACCATTGGCAGCCCAAAAACTTTTTGTTTCTGATCTATGAGGAGAAAAGAGTGTATATCAACCACATTGCTAGCACACTATTTAGGTCAGATTTTTTTTTCTTTTCATATCAAGATATTATGAATGAAGGAAACACCTCCTTGATTTACATTCCAGTTCAGGCTCCTTATTTCATTATGGACTGGAAACTAAGAGTTTGTGGACAAACCTTTTCAGTAGCACTACTCAAGGAAACTTACAGGGAAAAGGGTACTGGGCTTCATATAGGGAAGGTGTAGTGAACAGTTTGAAGAAATGATTATGGAAGGATTCGTGACTGAGGAAGCAACTGCTCTGGCTTTTGGAAGATGAGTAGGTCAGAATAATCCCATGATTTTGGTGGCTTAACACAGGAAAAAATTAATTCTTAACTTGTCATTCAACATAGGTCAGTAGAGAGGTTCTGCTTGTTGCATTTATAAGGGAAGCAGGCTCCCTCCATCTGGTGGCCCAACACCTTCTAGGTTTGGGCATCCTTCATTGAATTCAGTTGGCAGAAAATAAAAGAGAAAGTATAGAGAGGGATGCCTATCTCAAACTACCTCATGTATCACTTCTGACCACATATCTTACTTCTGCCACATTCCATCGGTGAGGGTGAGTCATGTGAACTCCAACCCCTACTCAAGTGTCCAGGATATATAGTCTAGCTGTGAGTCAATAAAGAAGAGAACTTGAGCACTAGCTGTGTCTGTCACAGAAATTGCTGGATAGGCAAATTAGGAGAATAGAATAATGAATGCAAAAGAATTAGAGGGAACATTCAGGGCACAAATGAGGAAGGATTATTAACTAACTGAAAAACAGAGTGTGCATAAAGACATGTCAAAGGAGTTGTGGCATAAGTATCTTAGATTGCAATATCATTTTCAGTGGTGATGAACAATTTTCAGACACTATTGATCTTTTAAAAGTCTTCTCAAAAGCTGAAATATTAAAAAATTTGTGATTATAAAATAATACATGCAGATTAGAAATTTTAGAGGATATAAAATTTTTAGAGGATATAGAAAACTACAAAGACCAAAGTTCAGAGATAAAATACTATCAATATTTTGGTTTGTTTCCTTTCAGTCCTTTTGGCTAGTACTATGTACACGCAGATCCCCACACATCCTTTTTAGAAAAACACAACCTTATTTTAGAAAATAGGGCTTACAGTTTAAATATTATTTTGCATTCTTTTTCTTTCATGCCCTTGTAGTACAAGTAAGAACATGGCCTATAGAGTCAAACTGCCTGAGTTTCTATCACTGCTTCACCACTTACCAGTGGGGTGGTCCTGGGCAAATTACTTTACCTTTATGTGACTCTGTTCATCTGACAATTATTGTGAGGATTAAATGAGAAAATATACATAAAGGAATTAAAGCAGTGTTTTTATATAATAAGAGCTTAATAAATGTTAGATATTAATTATATTGTTGGCATTTTTTTCTGTTTTTAGTATATATTTCAACTATGTAAGATTTTCTTATGTGCTTACTACAATATATTTAGCCTTGGATTTTAGTTTGTATCTTTTCACATGGGTGAATATGTGTGTGTATATGAATTAAAAGATTGCTTGAATAAATATATTGACACATAAAGTTTTGTATCTTTGTTTATTTCTGTTACACAAAATCATATATGATTTTTTTTAAGTCCCTTGATATATATTGCTAAATTGCCCTCCACAAGTGTGCCATTAATACTTTCACTAGCATGGTATGAGAATTTCCATTTTCCTCACTCTCACTAACCTCCCTATTAATATTTAAAAGAAAAAAAAAAACAAAAACAACAGAGTTATCTACTTGAAAGGTGAAAATAGTATCTCATTTTATAGAAGTTTTGGTTTTTTGTAAACCAATAAATAACAATATGATTAACTGTGTCTTTTTGTTAAAGTGTTAGATTTTTCAATGGCATATGAATTTTAGAAGCAGTCTCCCTGGAACAGGTAACATTTTTGCCTTTAAAGTAGAGTAGAGGAGTAGAGTAGAGTATACTACTTTGCAGAAATATTTACGAGCCAAATGACAAAGATGTCATTGCCTTCAATTCCGATTACCTGTGGGAGGTCATATCCTCTTCTAAGACTTGAGGAGGCACAGACAGTAGGAAGTTTGGTTTCTCAGTGTTACAACTACCTCCCATCAAAGCATCAAATCCTTTCTTTTAGCTCCTGGGTCTGATTCAATAATGCAATTCAGGCAAGTTGCAAATTCCTCTTGGCCATTCCGATGGGGACTGCCAAAACCCAAAACCAGGTGTTACCCATAAATCCCTGTAAATTGCTCAAACCTTAGACTCCCTCTCAAAGAACTGAGAAAGAGCCAATAACAGTGGATTTTACCAATGTTATCCTCAAAAAAAAAAAAAAAAAAAAAAAGGACCACACATTTACCTAAAACCGGTATAATAAGGTTGTGTCTCTGTGAAACCTAAATAATCAGTTAGAAAGAGAATCATTCAGTCTGTCTATAAAATTATTTTTACTGAATTGCTTAAAATTAGACACTGAATTTTCTGAAAATCCACTTATTTGACATCATGTGATTCAACATATGACAAGGATTAGCAACCTTTGATTGTTAAAAGATAATACATAAAAAAGTGCTACCCGCAGTGCCATAACTCCTTAATTGTATTGTGTTTTACTGCCAAGCTTCAGGTATAGTTTGGAAGAAGATGAGAAGGAAAAGGTGAAAAGAGGAGGAAATGAAGTATAGACTGGCAGTGGTGGGAAAGAGGGAATGGAGGAAGAAAGAAAAGAAGGAAGGGAAGGAGGGAGGAGGATACGAAGGATGTAAGGGAGGGAGGGAAAAATAGCATTCTTGCCTGACCCTAATCCAAACCTTTGAATTAGGAATGGAATGTGTTTTTGTACATGTACCCTTCCCTTTCTAAACCCTCTGCTGCATATACACACAAATGTCCCTCAAGTCATAGTTTGTGTCTAACGTAGGATTCATTGTTCATTGAAAAGATATTACAAGCACTTGGTAATAACAACTGGACAGAGCAGTGGAACGAGTTATCTACCTTCACTCCAGGAGTTCTCAGGAAAAGTCATTTGTCTTTTCTCAAATAGCCATAAATAAAACTATGCTCCAGGTGTTTAAAGACCCTGAAACAATTACTTTTTATTCTCTAGCAACCCGAAATCATAGAAGACTATCAACTTGGAATGACTTTCAGCTTGGTGTGCTCATTTTTATCTACTCCAATTTTTAATTAGTGATAGGGTTGTAGAAATGGTAATTGTGATACTATGGGCAGAAAAATAAAATCCGGCACTTGCTTTCTTAAAGAAAAGGAGGAATTGGTGGAAAAGGCATGAATCCAGTGGGACTGATTAAGTTAGCATAGCATATTCAAGCTTTGTAAGCTCTGTTAAGGAAAAAACAATTATGGGAATTCAGAATAACTAAGTGAATTCCTCATGTTTTCTGAATACAATCACATAGACTGTATTACGGTAATTTTCCACATGGATTACTTATAACTATTTCCCACTCATGACAAGAAAACACAAATAAAAATATCTCAGTAAATGGCATCACTCCATCAATGAAATTGCTCAAATTAGAAACTCGGGCACTACACCTGCTGTATCCCTTTCCTTCATATATCTAATCCATCAGCAAGTTTAGTTCATTCTTCCACACTGAACATCAGTCAATGCTATCACCATATGTAGCTTTTGATATTGCTGTATCCTTCCTACTGTTCTCTTTAGCCTCCAATCTATTCCCTATATTGCAGTCAGAATGATCTTTTGGAAATATTAAACTGAAGTTTACGTTTAAGTTACTTAAACTTGAAGTAACTTTCCACTGCTCTTTAGAATAAAGACCTAAATTGTTAAGATGACTAAAAAGTTTTTGCCTAATCACATGTTTGCCTTCCTCTCCAGACCTATTTATGCTTTTCTATGCCTTAAATATTTTATCCTCAGAAAGGCTGTTTGTACACGCTGAATATTTCTTTCATAGTGTACATTTCACATTGTCATCACCTATGTATGTATGTATCATTTGCATTCTTTCCATTTTGGGACACTTACAAATAGTGCTGCTATAAACATATGTATATGGGTTTTTGCATGTACATGATTTTTGTTTGTTTGTTTGTTTGTTTTTAGGGTAAATGCCTAGCAGTGCAATTGCTGGATCATATGGTAAGAGTATGTTCAATTTAATAAAAAACTGCCAAACTGTTTTCCAGAGTGGCTGCTCCATTTTGCATTCCCAACAGCCATGAACAACACAGTTGCCACCATCTCCATTAGCACTTGGTTATTTTAGCCATTCTAATGGATGTGCTACTGGTTGATATGTTACAGGAAACTGGGCCTGAGTGTGTCTAAGGACATGTAACTGATTCATGAAAGTGCCTAGATTAGAACTCAGGCCCCATTCACTCTCCATTGTTGAATGTTAACTTCCTTTGAAGAGCAAATAGGACTGATTTACAAAATTTAATTAAAGTACTGCACAGCAAATTTCTGAATCAAATTCTATTTATACTTCAACACTGAAAAGTAATTATTCATGGCTTCAGCCCTCATGTTTTGTTTATTGTTCAGTACCTTAGCCTTGACTCAGCCTAGGTTTCTGAGATTAAATGCAGAATACATTATACTTTCAAACAAGGATGTAAAATTCAAATACATTGCCATTTACTAAGTGAGATAATGGGAAAGATGTTGCCTGGGAGTCAGTAAACTGGGTTCAAATTATGCAATTAGTTTTATGATATTAGTTTTTGCATTTTTCTGAGTATTAGTTTCATCATGTGTAAATTGAGGAAATAATGGTGAGTGATCTTGGAGCTCCTTTCCTACCAGTGTATATTTTGATTTTGGTGACAGACCATTGTGACTAATGAAAGCAAAAAAAAAAAAAAACAAAAACAAAAAAGAGTTCAAAAAATTTTTTTGGCACTGACAATTAAATGAAGAGTGGGCTTTAATTATATTTTTAATTTTTCCTTTCTACTGATATAATCTCAAATTCTTTTTTGCCCAGAGTATGTGTATTAGCTGTTTAATTGCATAACATATACCTAGAGAATTTTTTTCATGTGGGAAATTTATAAACTATATTTCATATTACACAGCAGTTAATTCTCTTTTCCATTTGAAGATGCCATTGCCAAAATTGTTATTTCAAAAATTATTTTTTTCTCCAATTAGTAGGCCTTAGGTGTGAGTCTTTCTTAGGAGGGTAGTTACTGTGTTACTATGATTTCAAATTCTATTATTATTCATCTTGCCATTGCCTTTCATTTGTCTTTTTTCATTTTACATTTATTGCACTATTGTATAGTCAATATAAAAGAATAAATATTAGGGTTGGGTAGAGTTTTCCTCAAGGTTTCCTTGACTGAAAATATCTTGTATATTTGATTTATTATTTATTTCATATTTGAATTGAATAGGATTTTTTTTTTTTTTTTTTTTTTTGGAGGTACTGAGGATTGAACCCAAGACCTCGTAGAAGGGAAGCAGGCGCTCAGCCACTGAGCTATATCTGCTCCCCAATGAGAGTTGGTTTTTTCATTTGTTTGTTTTGTTTTTAGGAGGCACAGGGCATTGAACCTGGGACCTCATACATGAGAAGCAGGCGCTCGGCCACTTGAGCTACATCTACTTCCTGGATGGGATTTTTATGGAACCATTTTTCCTTTCTTGGAAAGTGACTAGGTATTTTAAATAAATTTCATTAGTGAAAAGTATCAGGAGATGGGAAAAATACCAAAGACCAGAGGTACTGATATTTATGTGTAGGTATTTATATGTCTATGAACTATTGCTAGGACTTGTTTAGTAATCTACACTCATTGTACATAAAATTATACAGTAAAGGGTGAACTGTGAATAATTTTATACATCTAAGGTCTAAACTATCCATCCTTCCTCCCTTCATTTCTTCTCTTTCTCTTTTTTTTCTGTATCTAGTCATCCCTATCTATCTATGTCTATCTGTCTGTCTGTCTGTCTAGCCATCTAATCTATCATCTATCATCATCACCTATTGAATTTGACTCATTGTGAGTCTTGGTAGTGATGGA
>JAKSZT010018658.1:2815004-2830004 GCA_026826555.1 Tolypeutes matacus | reverse complement strand
TCCCATGGTGTGTGTATATCCAATTTTGTTCATTCATTCATTAGTTGATGGACACTTTGGTTGTTTTCCTCTTTTGAAAATTGTGAATAATGCTGCTATGAACATAGATTTGCAAATATCTTCTCAAGTCCTTGCTTTCAATTATATTGGGTAAATACCTAGATGTAGGATTGCTGGGTCTTATGGTAATTCTATACTGAACTTTTGGAGGAAGTGCCGAACTTCCACAGTGGCTGCACTATTTTGCATTCCTACCAGTAATGAATGAGTGTTCCTATTCCTCCACCACCTCTCCAACACTTATAATAATCCATTATTAAAATAGTAGCCATTCTAGTGGGTATGAAATGGTATCTCATTATGGTTTTGATTTGTGTTTTCCTAAGGGATAATCTGCTGAGCATGTTTTCATGTGCTGTGCTTTTTGGCCATTTGTATATCTTCTTTTTTTAAAATACTTTTTTTAAAAAAGATACTTAGATTACATAAATGTTACACAAAAATCGTAGGGATTCCCATATGCCTCACCTCCCACAACCTCCCACAATCTCCCACATAAACATCCTTCATTAGTGTGGCACATCACCTGCAATAGATATACACATCTTGGGGCTTTGCCACTAAGCATGGGCCATAATTCACATTGTAGACCACACTTTCTCCCACACAGTTCTGCATGTTATATGATGATATAAAATGGTCTATATCTGTCATTGCAATGTCACTCAGGATACTTCCCAAGTCCCGTAAAAGCCCCTGTATTACAACTTCTTTTCCCTCTCCCTGCTCCCAGAGTGTCCAGTGGCCACTGGCTCCACATCAATGTTGTAATTTCTTCCATTGTTTGAATCACAATATGTCTACAACAGAATACCAGTAAGTCCACTCTAGTCCATAACTCTTCCCCCAATCCTGAGGAGTCTGAGATGGTGATGTCCACTCCACCTCTAAGTACTCTTACTTATATCCCATGGATAAGATGGATGGGATTATCCTGCCTGCAGCTGCAGACTCTCTCCATTCCTTGGGATGGCTGTTGTCCATCATCATCTCCCCACCAGTTGTCCAGGGCGAGTCCATTGAGCTATAGATTAGGAGTTGCAGCTCCACTGAAATTCCGGGCCCAGCTGGCACATGGACAGCCCAAAGACTCTGGTCTCTGGAAGTACACCCACAAACTCCGGCATCACATATAGGTATGAATAGAAGGGGCAGATGGACCATGTGCAGGGAAGATATATTTGGATCCAACTCTGTCACTCTCAGGAGAAAAGATTCCAAAGTAGGGCCCATTGATAAGGCACGAAACTCTGGGGCTATCCGCCCTGATATAGGACCTGGGTGTCTGCAGAGTTCTCAGGAGCCCCTCTGTTTTGGGTGATATCCACATTGGACGCCTATGAGGTCCTATTGAGATGTGCATAAGCGTTACCTCTGGGATGACCTCCCGACTCACTTTGAAGTCTCTTAGCCATATGAACTCATTTGTCTTTACCTTTTCCCCCTTTTATTCAAGGTCTTTTTCCAGTTGTATTGCCCATTGGCACTTGTTAGTAATCCCTCATTGCCAGGGAGGCTCATGCCTGGGAATCATGTCTCATGCTGGGAGGAAGGTAATGGATTTATATGCTGAGTTTGGCTTAAACAGAGGCCACATTTGAGCAACAAGGAGGCTCTCAGGAGGCAACCCTTAGGCACCCCATAACAATAGGCTATTTCAATTTCAAGAGCAAAGACTCATAAGGCTAGTCATCAATAACAAGAGCCCATTAGTGGATCATCTTCCTTTGTCAGACACTGCCCCTGCACTTGGGGGACTGTTGCTACTCCCTTGTAGAACATGGCAGAGCTCTCTAGGATGCGAATTCAGTATTCTCTCATTTATTGAGTGGTTCTCCACCCAATGTGACCATGCCCTGTGAGCATTTGAGCAATATTATATACCTTTTATGTATGTTCAGGTGAACTTCCTCCCATGCACCCCCATCCCTGACACCCCCCACCAACGATCCTCTTCCTCCCCAGTTGTAACCCTTCTGTGATCCAAAGCTTCTTTAAAGATGAAGCCAATACAATAGCCAAATACAATTAATAGGGAAGTGAATTAATAATGATGTTTAAATGTAAGAGATAAAATACATGAAAACTTAAAAAAAAAACACCTAAAAATAAAATAAAATTAAAGGATTGGGTTATTCAAAAAATGAGAAATTTTTTTTTTAATTAAAAAAAGATTTTTTTTTTACATTTTGCTTTTTATCACTGCAATATCTGGTGTCCAGTCTGTACCGTGGCACCTTCCCCTCTCACTCCCTAGTGTCTCACTATGTTTCATTTAATTTTCAAAGAAGTTTTAGGTCACAGCAAAGTCACACAGAATACAAGACACTCTCATATACCCAACTCCCTCCCCCTTTTCTCACCCCATATTAAAACCTTTTTGTATGTGCATGGTAGCATTGTTATAACTGCTATACAGATAGTGAAACATAGCTACTAAACATTGTCAATGGTTTAGAGTATGGTTTACATTTTAGATTGTACACTTTTATAAATTTTTATGATATTTACCATGTCCTGTGTCCATCACTGTAAGATAATGAAAAACATTTCCACTGACCACTTAATACCCCCTGTTTGATCTATTCTGTTCCTCCCTTCCCATTCCTCTGGGAGCCATGACGACCCCCTGGCTTGACTCACTGGATGACAAGATTCATAATTACATGCAACAAGAGGTCATGACACACTGGTTTGTCCTCCACTATTAGGAACTGCCCTTGTTCTTAAGAGATGCCTACCTGTCTATTTCTGAGCAAATTGGTCCTCCCAAAGATACGAGTCCATCTCCTTCCCACTCATTGTGTGGGTCTCCACCCACTGATACAACACATTATGACAGGATGAACACTCACACACTCCCAGAAGCCTGCTCCAGATGTGCCCTGTCCCAAATACCCCCCCAACTAACACCCTAAACTGGTGACACTTCCTTGTTATATTGCTATAAGAGCATTCCCCCTCTGTACTTTCAACCTCATACCCACAAATCCCAAGTGTTCACCTGATCCTCTCCCATCTCTCCCCTCAGTATCCTGGGTATTCTAACCCAACCTTCCCAATCTACTCACCTGTCAACCCTGAACCACACAAACCAATATATCACTACCCTCCTGTCCTATCTCTTCAATACACAACCACACTCTATCACTTTACCATAGGTTACATCCATATGGGTGATGGTTCACAACTTTCTCTTCTCTTTCTCTTTCTTGTACACCTGTCTTTCAGACAACAGTTCTCAGGGACTGCTCAATTTCTTTAATTCATACCAGTGAGGTCATGTACTGTTCATCCTTCAATGCCTGTCTTACTTCACTCAACATAAGGTCTTCCAGATTCATCCATGTTAACCCATGTGTTAGCAATTTATTCCTTCTTACAGCTGAGTAATATTCCATTGTATGTATGTACCACATTTTGTTTATCCATTCATCTGTTGATGGGCACCAGAGTTGATTCCAACTTTTGGCAATAGTGATCAATGATGCTATGAACATTGGTGTGCATATATATCTGTTTGTCTTTGCCTTCAGTTCTTCTGAGTATATACCCAGCAGTGGAATCACTGGATCATATGGAAGATCTATAGGTAGTTTTTTGAGGAACCACCAAACTGTCCTCCACAGTGGCTGCATCATTCCACAATCCCACCAACCATGGATGAGGGTTCCCATTCCTCCACAGACTCTCCAACACTTATAGTCTGCTGTTTTTTTAATAGCTGCCATTCTAATGGGTGTAAGATGGTATCTCATTGTAGTTTTGATTTGCATTTCTCTAATAGCTAGAGATATCAAGCATTTTTTCATGTGCTTTTTAGCCATTTGTGTTTCTTACTTAGAGAAGTGTCTTTTCAGGTCACTTGCCCATTTTTTAAAAGGGTTGTTAGTCTTTTTAGTTTTGAGTTGTAGGATTTCTTTATATATGCAGGATATTAGACTCCTATCAGTTATATGGTTGTCAAATATTTTCTCCCATTGGATAGGCTGCCTTTTTATTTTCTTGATAACGTCCTTTGAGGTACAAAAGTTTTTAATTTTGAGGAGATCCCATTTATCTATTTTTTCTTTTGCTGCTTGTGCTTTGGGTATGAAGTTCATGGAAACATTTCCTATTACAAGGTCCTGTAGATGCTTCCCTACATTGTCTTCCAAGGTCTTTATGGTCTTGGCTCTTATATTTAGATCTCTGATCCATCTTCAGTTGATTATCATATAAGGTGTGAGATGGTGTTCCTCTCTCATTCTTTTGGATATGGATATCCAGTTCTCCATGCACCACTTGTTGAAGAGGCCATTCTCTCCCAACTGAGTGGGCTTGGTGGCCTGGTCGAATGTCAGATGACTGTATATGTGATGATTTATATCAGAACTCTCAATTTGGTTCCATTGGTCAGTAGGTCTATCCTTGTGCCAATACCATGCGTTTTTCACCACTATAGCTTTGCAGTATGCTTTAAAGTCAGGTAGTATGATACCTCCAACTTCATTTTTCTTTTTCAATATGTCTTTGGTGATTCAGGTCCTCTTACCCTTCCAAATTAATTTTGTATTTAGTTTTTCCAATTCCTTACAGTGTTGATTTTTATTGGGATTGAATTAAATCTCTAGATTAATTTGGGTAGGATAGACATCTTGATGATGTTTAGTCTTCCTATCCATGAATAGGGAATATTCTTCCATTTATTTAAGTCTTCTCTGATTTCCTTTAACAGTGTTGTGTAGTTTTCTGTATATAAGTCCTTTATACCTTTAGTTAAATTTATTCCTAGGTATTTGATTCTTTAAGTTACTATTGTAAATGGTATTTTTTTGTTGTTGTTGATTTCCTCCTCATATTGCTCATTATTGGTGTAGAGAAATGCTTCTGATTTTTGAATTGATCTTATAGCCTGTGATGTTACTGAACTCCTTTACAAGTTTTAGAAGCTTTGTTGTAGATTTCTCAGGGCTTTCTACGTATAGGATCATGTCATCTGCAAATAATGAAATTTTTACTTCTTCTTTTCCAATTTGGTTGTCTTTTATATCTTTTTCTTGCCTCAGTGCTCAAGCAAGTACTTCTAAGACAATATTAAATAGGAGTGGTGGTAGTGGGCATCCTTGTCTTGTTCCCTATCTCAGAGTGAAGGCTTTTAGGATTTCACCAAAGAAGATGGTGTTAGCTTTGGGTTTTTCATATATACTTTATCATGTTCAGAAAGTTTCCCTCTGTTCCTATCTTTTGCAGTGTTTTTATCAGGATAGGGTACTTGATTTTGTTGAATGCTCTTTCTGCATCTATAGACATGATCATGTGATTTTTTTTCTTTCAATCTGTTTATGTGGTGTATTACATTAATTGATTTTCTTATGTTGAATCATCCTTGCATACCCGGGATGAAACCCACTTGGTCATGGTGTACAATTCTTTTGATATGTTGTTGAATGCGATTAACAAGTATTTTGTTGAGGATTTTAGCATCTAAGTTCATTAGAGAAATTGTTCTGAAAATTTCCTTTCTTGTGGTATCTTTGTTTGGCTTTGGTATTAGGGTAATATTGGCATTATAGAAGGAGTTAGGCAATGTTCCTTCTACTTCTATTTTTTGGAAGAGCTTAAGCAGAATTGGTGTTAGCTCTTTCCGGAATGTTTGGTAGAATTCACCTGTGAAGCTGTCTGGTCCTGGGCTCTTCTTAGTTGGGAGGTTTTTGATGACTGAGTCTATCACTTTATTTGTAATTGGACTGTTGAATTCATCAATTTCTTCTTTCATCAATGTAGGCTGCTTGTGAGTTTCTAGAAATTTGTCTATTTCCTCTAATTTATTCTTGTTGGCATATAATTTTTCAAAGTGTCCTCTTATGGTATTCTTTATTTAGGTGGGGTAGTAGTGATATCCCCTTCTTCATTCCTTATTTTGTGTATTTGCATCTGCCCTCTCTTTTTCTTTGTTAGTCTGGCTAAGGGTGTGTCAATTTTATTGATCTTCTCGAAGAACCAGCTTTTGGTTCTGTTTATTTTTTCTAGTCCTTTCTTATTTTCTATTTCATTTAGTTCTGCTCTAATCTTTGTCATTTCTTTCTTTCTACTACCTTTGGGGTTAGTTTGTTGTTGTTTTTACAGGTGTGCAGTTACGTCTTCAATTTTAACTCTTTCTTCTTTTTTAATATATGCATTTATGGCTATGAATTTCCCTGTCAGTACAGCTTTGGCTGCATCCCATAGGTTTTGATATGTTGGGTTGTCATTTTCATTTGATTTGAGGTAGTTACTGATTTCTTTTGATATTTCCTCCTTGACCCACTGTTTGTCTAAGAGTGTGTTGTTTAACTTCAATGTCTTTGTGCCTAATCTGTTTTTCTGGCCCTTAGTGATTTTCAATTTCACTCCATTGTGGTCAAAGAAATTACTTTGGATAATCTCACTCTTCTGAATTCATTGAGAGTTGTTCTGTGGCCTAGCATTTGGTCTATCTTGGAGTATGATCCATGTGCACTTGAGAAGAATGTAAATCCTGCTGTATTTGGGTGTAGCATTCTGTATATGTCTATTAGGTCCAGGTCTTCTAATGTATTATTCAGAATCTTGTTTTTTTTATTGATTCTCTGTCTAGATGTTCTATCTAATGGTGATAATGGTGTATTGAAGTAGCCCACTATAATTGTAGAGGCATTTATTTCTCCACTTATTTTTCCCAGTTTTTGCCTCATGTATTTTGAGGCACCCTGAATAGGTGCATAAATGTTTACGATTGTTCTCTCTTCTTGAAAGTTTCCTCTTTTACTAATATATAGTGTCCATCTTTGTCTTTTACCATAGTTTTGCATTTAAAGACTATTTTGTCTGATATTAGGATAGCTACTCCTGCTCCTTTTTTGGTTATTATTTTCTTGTAAAATTGTTTTCTAGCCATTCACTTTCAGCCTCCTTGAATCCCTGGGTTGAAGGTGGGTTTCTGGTAGACAACATATAGATGAGTCATATTTCCTTATCCATTCTGCCAATCTGTGTCTCTTGACAGGTGAGTTTAATCCATTAACATTCAGTGTTATTACTCTCAATGAATTTCTTACATCAGCCATATTTTCTTCGGGTTTATGTATGTCATATGTTGTTTTTATTTCTCTTTTTGTCTTTTTAGTTGTTCTTTCACTCTCCTCCAACTCTCTCTCTCCTTTTTTCCCTTTCAACTTGTAGAATTTCCTTTAGTATTTCTTTTTATTTATTTATTTATTTATCTATCTATTTATTTATTCATTTATCCCCCCATTGCTGCTTGTGCTTGCTGGGTCAGCTTCCCGGGCGGGCTTGCCTTCACCAGGAGGCCCGGGAACCGAACTTGGGGCCTCCCATATGGTAAACGGGAGCCCTACTGATTGAGCTACAGCCGCTTCCCCCTTTAGTATTTCTTGAAGGGCAGGTTTCTTATTGGCATATTCTCTTAATTTCTGTTTATCTGTGAATATTTTGAACTCTCCATCATTTTTGAATGCCAGCTGTGCTAGATAGAGAATTCTCAGCTTGAATTTTTTTTCTTTTAGTACCTTGACTATGTCATACCACTGTCTTCTTGCCTCCATGGTTTCAGATGAGAAATCAACGCTTAATCTTATTGTGATTCCCTTGTATGTGATGGTTCTCTTTTCTCTTGCTGCCTTGAATGTTTTCTCTTTATCTTGAGCATTGGACATTTTGATAATTATATGTCTTGCAGTAGGCCTGTTGGGATTTATACTGTTTGGGATGCACTGTGCTTCCTGGACATGTACACCCATCTCCCTCAATAGGATTGGGAAGTTTTCAGTCATTATTTCCTTCAGCACTCCTTCTGTTCCCTTTCCCTTCTCTTCTCCTTCTGGGGTGCCTATAATGCATATATTTGTGCGTTTTGTGTTGTCAGTTAAATCCCTAAATCTCTGCTGGATTTTTTTTCTATCTTTTTATCTATGTGTTCTACTATCTGTTTGATTTCAGATATACTGTCGTCCACATCACCAATTCTTTCTTCTGCCTGTTCAAATCTCCTGTTATGTGAATCCAGCATCTTTTTGATTTCTTGGATTGTGCCATTCATCACCATCATATCCGTTATCTTTTTATGTATGTTTACAATTTTTTCAGTATGTTCTCCCTGTGTCTTCTTAATATCGTTAATATCTTCATTAAGTTGGTCCATGATATTTGTTTGGACAGCTTTGATTAGTTGTTCAATGTTCTGCATCTCTTCCTGGTTTTTAGTTTGTTCATTGGAATGGTCCATGTCTTCCTGTTTCTCAGTATGGCTTGTAATTTTTTGTTGCCCTCTCATCATCATTTTATCTCTATGGATTTATTTTGTTGATTAGCTTCTCTCTCTGCTCTAGAGTTTTATTTAGCTGGTGGTTCTGTGTGTAAGTTAAGTTTTCTCTTTGACACTTTGTTCTTCTTGTTGTATTTCCTTGCTTTTTTCCTACGTTCACTTTAAGGAAAAAGATTAGGGCTAGAGGAATTGAAAGAGGTAAGAAAGGAAAAAGAATAATAGTAATATTGATAAGTTAGAAGAGGGGCCATAGCAGAGTTAGTAAAGTGAATATTTAACTCATGTAGGCAGTGTAGAGTATTGGGTGAGGGGAAGTGGAGTACTTACAATGGAATGGGAAACCAAATAGAAAAAAATATATAGAATGATTTTAAAAGGCCAGAATGATGAGCAGAGAGGGAAAGTGTAAAGAAAGGACCGAAAGGAAAATGTTAATTAAAAAAAAAGGAAAGAAAACAGAATAGACACGATAGAAATCAACACCCATGAAGCTGAGGGCTAATGAAAAAAGGTGGAATTTAAGAACCACAACAGAAAGCAGAAGGTGGAAAGGTGAAGGAAGGAAAAGAGATAGCTTTAGTAGACAAAATCACTATGCACAGAGAATGGAAAATCAAGGAAGAAGAAGCACAGCAACGAAGGAACAAGCTAGCAGCACCTAATTTTAAAAAAAAGGGGAGGGGGAAGAAAGAGGAAAGAAAAGCAAGAAACAAACAAACAAAGAAAAACCAAACAAACACACAAGCATTTTGGTGAGGATTTTTACATGTATATTCTTAAGAGATATTACTGTTTAATTGTTTTTCTTGTGGTATCTTTATCTGGATTTGGTATGAGGGTGATGTTGGCCTCGTATAATGAATTATGGAAGGTTCCCTCCTCTTCAACTTTTTGGTTGAGATTGGGCAGGATTTGCATTCATTCTCCTTGGAATGCTGGTTAAAATTCCTCTGTGAAGCCATCTGGTCCTGGGCTTTTCTTTATTGGGAAGGTTTTTTTTATTTTTTTTTTTTTTTTTATTTAGGCAACTTCTTTCTTTCTTTCTTTATTTATTTCCTTTTTTAAGGATTTATTTATTTATTTACTTTTATCCATTTTTACACCCCTTCCCCCTCCCCCCCGTTTTTGCTGTTTCTGTGTCCATTCGCTGGGCAACTCTGTGTCCATTTTCTGCCCTCTCTTCTCATCCTTCTCCTCCTGTCTTCACTGGGATTCAATCCTTGGAATCTCTGATGTAGGAGAGAGGCATCCTGCCCGCGCAACCTTAGTTGCAGGTTTTTCGGTGCGTCTCATCTTGCCTCTCCCTTGTGTCACTCTCCTATTATGTCATCATCTTGTTGTGTGGCTCGCGGGAACTGGTGGTGCGCCCGCGCACAGGGCCTGGCGGCCCACGCACCTTCTATATATTTTTTAAATTTTTACCAGGAGGTCCCGGGGATCGAACCCAGGTCCCTCCATATGGGAGATGGACGCCAACCAGTAATAGCCCCCTGCTATATCTCTTAAGGTTGACCAGAGATACCTAGAGTTACAGTCTTTTCCCATACAGGATGGACATATAATAAATCAGGCTTAGTTTATCACCAGCATTCTAAAAACCAGACCTAGGGAGGAAAACGAGGTCTGGGGACACATGCATGGTTTCTAATATAGCGAATGTTTAGCCCACCCTGATTATCACAGAATCAGGACAGTGAGAATATTCACATGGGAAGGTTTTGAATACTGATTCAAACTCTACTAGTTATTGGTTTGGTGAGATATTCTATTTCTTCTTGAGTCAGTGTGGGTAGTTTGTCTGTTTCCAGGAATGTGTGTATTTCATCAAGATTATCTAATTTGTTGGCATATAGTTGTTCATAGTACCCTCTTATAATCCTTTTTATTTCACCGAAGTCAGTAGTTATGTCCCCCTTTTCATTTCTAATATTAGTCATTTGTGTTCTCCTTCTTTTTATTCTTTGTCAGTCTAGCTAAAGGTTTGTCACTTTTATTGACCTTTTCAAAGAACCAAATTTCGTTTTGTTGATTCTCTATTTTTTTTTTATTCTCTATTTCATTGATCTCTACTCTAGTATTTGTTATTACTTACTTCTGCTCACTTTGGGTTAGTTTGCTCTTTTTATCTAGTTCTTTCAGTTTATAGTGTATAGTGTAGGGCTTGGATTTGAAATCTTTCTTCTTTTTTAAAGTAAGCATTTAGAACTATCACTTTCCCTCTCAGGACTGCCTTTGCTGCATCTCATAAGTTTTTGGTATGCTGTATTTCCATTTTCATTCCCCTCAAGATAGTCCTAATTTCCCTTGTGATTTCTTCTTTAACCCATTGGTTATTTAAGAGTATGTTGTTTAATTTCCACATATTTGTGAATTTTCCATTTCTCTCTTTCTTTTCAATTTTTAACCTCATTCCACTGTGGTCAGAGAAGACACACTGTATGATTTCAATATTTTTAAATTTATTGAGTCTTGTTTTATGGACTAAGGTGTGGTCTATCTTGGAAAATGATCCTTGTGAACTTGAGAAGTATATTCTGCTGTTTTTGGGTGAAATGTTCTCTACATGCCTGCTAGGTCTAATGAGAGTTTTGTTCAAGTCTTGTGTTGCTTTATTTATCTTCTGTCTATATATTCTATTCATTATTGAAAGTGGTGTACTAAAGTCTTTTACTATTAATGTAGAAATGTCCATTTTTCCCTTCAAATCTGTCAGTATTTGCTTCATGTACTTCAGGCTCTGCTGTTAGGTGTCTATATACTTAAAATTTTTAGGTCTTCTTGTTGGATTGACCCCTTTATCAGTACATAATGACCTACTTTGTCCTTCATAATAGTTTTCTATATAAAGTCTATTTTTATCTGGTATTAGTATAGCTACCCCTGCTTTCTTTTGGTTACTACTTGCATGGAATATTTTCCCATCCTTTCCCTTTCAACCTACTTATGTTTTTTAATTTTAGTTAAGTAAACAGCATAGAGTTGGGTCATGCTTTTTTTATCCATTCTGCTATGCTAATCTCTACCTTTTGAATGGTGAGTTTAATCCATTTACATTTAAATTCACTATTGATAATGCAGGGCTTTCTTCTGCCATTTTGTTATTTAGTCTTTGTAAATCTTATACCTTTTCTGTCCCTCAGGTTTTCCATTATAACCTTACTTTCATATTCATCTGATTTTTTGTATTGTACCAGTTGGTGATATGACAGAGATTTTTTTGAGTGTCAGGAGCTAACAAAACCAAGAAAATCCAAGCAAAAAATATCTTTCATCATCTTTGCAAGTTGATGTTTCTTTATCAGGAAGCTCAGCCCAATGTGATTGTGAAGTGCAGGGTCTTCTCTGTCTTTTCTGTCTAAGTCTTGTCCCGGACTTGTGCTTGCTAGTGGCCTGAGAAGTTCTTCTACTGTGTGAGCATCCCCTTTTACTTCAGAAAATACACCTTCTCTCTTTCCTGGGTTTTCCACTGAAGGTCTTTGTCTTAGACTGTTTTTGCAAGGAGGACAAATTCTGAGACAGTGCCTTGCTAGAGAGATATTTCCCAAGTCAGTCTTTCCCATGGAGAATAAGGCAAGTGACCACAAAGGGAGAGCCAGTCAACTCCAAACTACCCTGGGGAAGAGATGAAGGAGGGGCCAGGAAGGGCACCAAGAGCTACTTCCATGGCTCCTCAAAGCTGTGCTTCCTTGACTCAGCACCTGCTCATCAAATGTATCCCTTCACCTGAACTCTGCAGCTCTGAGGGAGTGTCCCATTTTTAAGCCTCCTCCACCACCTTTGTCCAGTCCATATTGGAACAATGCTCAGGCCCCAGTGATTTGAAGTAGCTAATCAAAAGCAGTAATCCACAATTGGCCCATACAACTCCCCAATCAGATCTTGGGAACTGGGTTTTTACGTGCTTTTCTGGCACCAGCAAGCTATGCCAGGGGCTGGACTCCACTTCTGCTTGTTGTGAGAGTAGGTAATGGGTGATGGCAACTACTGAGAAAACAATTTATTGGTATTCACCATAATTTACCAGCCTCTTTCTCCCACTATTCCTTGGATGCTGTACAGTGTTTTACTGGACTCTGGAGTTTCAAAATAGTTGATCCAGACATTTCCTGCCTATTTAATAGTTGTTCTGGTGGAGCAACTGATTACTGGAGCTTCCTACTTCACCATCTTCCCACAATCATTCTATACAACCAGAAACTTCTCTGAGTGCTGAATCCCCAAGCAGATCATTTCTACTTGGTATCAGAACATTTTAGTTTATGTGAGAAATTCCTTCAAGTTGATAGAGAAATTTAGTGCTAAGAAGACTCAGAAATACTTTATTTTAAAATTCTTTCTAATCATTTATCTTGAAAGATGAAAGCAGTTAAAACAACAACAACAAAAAAAGAAGTTAAAAAACCAACCTAAACAAACACTAAACAAGGAACTGCAATGTTTCTCTTTTCTCAGAGGTTGTTTTCTACACTGAAAAGTACTTCATAGAACTATAAGCCCCTTTTGTGGTGTGATACAGAAGAGTTGTAGCCTCGACCTTGCATCACAAATCCCAGTGCTTTCCCAGGTATGCCAGTGGTATGAAGTTGACCATTTGTGTGAAAGATATTAAAACTGTCTATGGGTGATAAATAATGTGCATTGACCTAGTCCTGAAATTGCAGGCACTGCTGTCTGACTCTCTAGTTTTCTGTTGCCCTGTTCGACATGAGATCCGAAATGTTTTTCACCATGGCCTGCTTACCCCACTTGCCAGTGCTTAATAGACTTGTGGAGGAACAACATAAAAAGACAATCTTGGCATCAGAGTAATTATCAGAAACAAAATGAAACACAAAATAAGCCTAACAGTAAGTCTATGGATGTTTGGTCAGTAGAAGAATAGCTGCGATTGAAAATTATGTCTGCTTAAGATTTCATTAATGACGCACTGGAAACCAACTGTTCTTCTACCAAATTTTGTACCCTTGTACTTTGTAGAAGAGCTAGGAAAATAACCAAGCAATGGTTGAGAATCAGATGTTTCAGCAGAATGCAGAAGTGAGGTACTTAGTAAACTTTAGTCACATGCTAATTTAAATTTTTGAAAAGCAAATTTTATTGACATCTAATCTTATTTAATAGGTTACTAGTAATTTGCTTTTATCTGTATGTAAAGTTTAAAATCTATGGACTTGAATTGTCAGAAAGAATTATTAGAGAATTCCAGTTTTAAGAATCAGTCATGGAGGGGGCAAGATGGCGTTGGTGTAGGAGGGCGCACACTGCAAGCTCCCAGAGCAAGGCGGATTGGGGACGGGGTCCTGCCCGGGGGTCTTTGCTGTGCACGCGTGGAGTGAGAAGCTTGGAACATCTATCTGCGCGGATCGGCGGCGTGGACCGAACGGTGGAGATTCGTGAGTTTTGAGGCTGCCGGTGGAGGTTGGCACAGGCGGCTGAGCCCCGCAGTTACGGAAATAAATAATAAAACGGCCATTTGGAGCCGCGGGCGGGGGCGAAAAAGTTTTATTTTCTGGGGAGCTGGCTGCCTGGCGCCCCTTGGACCTTGTGTGAGCAGAGCAAAAAGCTAGTCAGCACCCGGTGAACCGGAGGGGGATTTTGGTCGGGGAACGGAGCTGATCTCCCTAGCCACCCAGGGATAAGACCCGGGCCGCTGCGGAGCCAGGAGGAAGGGACACTTCCCAAAGAAGGGAGGGTTCGGTTGGAAGACAGGGAAGGGTATTTCATATTTTTAGACATCGATCTGGCTGACTGCACCGCCCCATAGCTTTGGGGAGCAGATAAGCCGAACTGAAGCAGCACCAGGCTGAGAGCAGACGTGAATCTGCACTCAAACTGATTTACTGAGCAGCCCGGTGACGCTGGAGCTCGGCGCCAGAAGGGGCGGAATCCACCGTCTTTAGCAATCTTCACTGACTAACATCAGAGTTTCAGCTAACCTGGGCAGTCCGGAAAGTGGGACGTGCTTGATTAATTTCCACGGGCCCAGCTAGGGTCCCTTCCGTAAGGGGGTAGGTCCAGAAGAGGAATTATTTTGGGTCCTGCATTTGGCTAAAAAAAAAAAAAAGTGAGGTCACCTCAACAATTGAAAAATAAAGTCTTTTTAATTTAGTTTAATAGCTAAAAGCTGCTTCAGGACCTGCATATAGAACCCTGTGGGGAAATTCATTGATAAACACAAGTAGGCAGGAAGGATCCACTTGGACCCTAGGGGTATCATCGACCCCCCTTGTTTCCTTCTTCTTTTTTCTTTTTTTTTTTTTTTTTATTTTTTTTTATTTTTTATTAGTATTAACTTTTTCCTTTCAGACCTTTCTCTACTATTTCTCTACCTCCTCATAATTCTAGCCTTCTAAATCACTATATATATATATTCCTCCATTTGTTTTCCCAGTCCATTATAGGAACTCCATATTTTTTCCTAGTACTCTACACTGCCTACACATGTTAAATATTCATCTCATTGAATATCATTTTGCCCCTCTTCTAACTTTTATCAACATTTCTATTATCCTTCTGCCTTCCTTACATCTTTTGATTCCTCTGGCCCTAACCTTTTGCCTTCAAGGGAACATAGAAAGAAGTAAGGAAATAAAATAAGAAGAAAAACTGCCAAAGAGAAAACTTAACTCACACGCAGAACCAACAGCTAAATAAAA
>JAKSZT010018658.1:2790081-2805004 GCA_026826555.1 Tolypeutes matacus | reverse complement strand
AGTGGGTTCCGTATAATATTTTAGGTAATCTAAGCACCTCTTAAAATATATGTATATATATATATAAAAAATAACATTTTTGTAAGCAAATACACATATATGCATATATATTTATATATCATTTTACAAATGTTTGTATGTATTGTGAGAATTTTGATTTTTACCCATAATAAAAAAAAATAATAATAAATAAATAAATAAATAAATAAATAAATAAATAAATAAATAAAAATAAAAAAAAAAAAAAAAAGAATCAGTCATTTATCAGGAGAATCTTAGCAATCCCCTAGTAGGACATAGATCACACTCAATAAAATTATCCATGACAATATTAACATTGAATATGTGCATTCACAGGGTTTGTATAACAATACATGCTTAGTATGTCTGTGTTTTATTTAAGTATAATATATGCATATACTAAGACTACAGAACTAACTATAAACTAAGTCTATAACAGGAAAGACCAAGAGATTCTCTAATTAGCATGTATCGTATTTGCACTTCTATTGTCAAGGCTAATCATTTGTTTAATTCAAGTTAAATATTTTATCTGTAAATTCCTAAATCAGTTGGGAATAAATAAAAATCTTAGAAAAAACCTTACAATATAGACTGTCAAATGAGTAGTATAAAATGTGCTATACATATTTGTGAAGAGTGATTTAAAACTAGATAAATTAATATCTTTGAAAAAAATTATAAAGAAGAATATAAGAGCTTTAGGAACTTATCTAAAAGAGAGGGGTAGAGGAGAGGTCGGCAAGCCAGGTCAGTGTAAGTTCAGTCAGTGAAAGCACAAAAGAGTTGAGAACTTCCAGATTAGGTGCTTCTGAGAAGCTAAAAACAATGAGAAAAGACCATTCTGTGATTAAGTGGTAAGGAGTGGACACTGAAGGTGAGAAATAAAAAGAACAAAATCCAGATTTCAGAGGTTCAAGATAGCACTTGATGTCACTGGGCCCTTATTAAAAATATAGATTCCTAGATTACACCTCAGTCTGGTGAATCAGAATCTCCAGCAATTGGGCCTAGAACTGTATATTTTTTAAAAAGAAACCAAGTTTGGGAAACACTGTAACATTTGAAGTTATATTATAAGGCTGCCAATTCTGCCACTTAATTCATGGTTTAGGTTTTGCTTATCCAAGAATTATAAATTCCTTGTGTGCATGGATTGTGCCTTTATATTTCTTTTGTATTTCTTAGGCCAAAAGATAATGTCATGTTAAAATGAAAGGGCATAATAAAAGCATGTTTATTAGTTAAGATTCATCTTTTAGATACTTATATTGATCATCATAGCAGCCCATAATGGAAGTTTTTGAGCATAACTATATCATTAGCTCTCTATAAATTCAGTGTCATAAGAAATGTCTAGCTTCCTGGTGGCTTTACATAGTCTACAAGAAAGTCTTTATATGAGTTATGTGGAGGAATTCTCAGAATGAACTAAAAGAGGAGCCATCAAAACTCAGATGCTGAGACAATTATATCAATGAGTCAGTACCCTGAATCTGCTTCTGGGAGAAACAATGTGTTTGGTAATGTGCTTTTCCCATATTATCCAGATTCTCTGACTTTATTGTCCAAATACCTTAGGCAATTATTCAACCGTGTGCAGCTCTCTTCTGATGTTTTTGCCTGCTTGTTCAGGTAGAGGAGCATGTTATTATCATTAGCACCTCTAAGCCTGGAGCAAACTTGCAACTCTGTGATCTTTTCAGTTTTCATTCACTGGGCATATATTTATTGAACAACTATTATGTTCTAGGCATTAGGGATACAGCTGGAATAAAAGAGACAAAGTGCCTGCTGTCATGGAGCTCACCTTCTAGTGCGAGAGATAGATAGTAAATGAATAATCAAATTAGAATATGCCAGTGCTCTGAAAGAACAAAATGCAGCTTAAGGGGGCAGAGGGAATATATGAGGGCCTCTTTTAGATGAGGTGGTTAGGGAAGACCTCTAAAGAAGAGACCTGAGTGAAGGGAAATTGGGAGCCACATAGAACCCTAGGGGAAAAGCAGTCTGGCAAAATGGATAGAAGTTCACATATTTTGGTGTAGAAGTTTGATATTATTGATGAATTCCAAAAAGTAATACTGAATTATGTTTGTAAACTGGTCTTTTCCTCTAGGCATACTGGACATATTAGAGTGTATTGGCTTCAGAGGTTTCACTTTTACTTGATTAAATAATGATTAAGGCTTTGATTGGGCCACGTCAGTAGGATGTTGAGTCCCCGCCCCCTTAGTGGGCGGGAACTTACAGAGAAACCACACCGCAGAGAAGGGAGATTGGAGTTTTAATGCTGGAGCCCAGGAAAGTAAGCACACAGAGGAGCTTGTTCATGAGGAAGTAGAGAAGGCTCTGGGAAAAGGCGTGAGCTGTTCATCTACACCTGGCCTTGTAGAGAGAAGCAAGCCTGAGCCCAGAGAGAAGCAGGCGCCAGGAAGAGAGGAACCCAGGAAGCCTGAACCCTCACAGACATTGGCAGCTATTTTGCTCCAACATGTGGCCATAGACTTTGGTGAGGGAAGTAACTTTTGCTTTATGGCCTGGTAACTGTAAGCTTCTACCCCAAATAAATACCCTTTATAGAAGCCAACAAATTTCTGGTGTTTTGTATCAGCACCCCTTTGGCTGACAAATACACTTGTGAATGTGAGTGTGTTTGTTCTGAAGTGGAATGAACCACATAGAGATAAGAAGGGGGTGAGGCTAGAAAGGCAACGATTGGGGTGGTGTCTTAGTTTCCTAGACAAATACCACAGACTGGTTGCCTTAAACAGCAGGGATTCATTGTCTCACAGTTTTGGAGACTAGAAGTCCAAAATCAAGGTTGGCAGCAGAGGTGTGCTTTCTCCAAAGTCTGTAATGTTCTGGTGGTGGCTTGCCAGCATCCATAACTCAATCTCTGCCTCTGTGACACGGCCATCTCCCTCCTCAGCTGTCTCCTCCTCTCTCCAAATATCCTCTGCTGATAAGGACTCTGCTCATAGTGGATTAAGTTCCATCCTGATTCAGTTTGGCCTTGCCCTGACTAATAATATATTCAAAGATCCTATTCAAATGATTTCTCATCCACAGGACCAGAAGTTAGGACTTGAACATGTCTTTGTGTAGGACATGATTCAATTCGTAATAGGTAGGAAGGCAAAATCCAGGATTTAAAAATATCAGATAACATTTACATGGCCATTACTGTATTTAAGATAATGTTTGGATTATATTACAGATAACCCATTTAAAACTTGAACAGCTCTAGGAGTGTTGCTACTGTTATCTTTATTTTAAAGATGGGGTGATTGAGCAGAGGGAAGTATTTACTTGCTGAAGGTTATATAGCTAACAGTAAGTGTTTCAACTAGGATTTGAACACACTTTTTCTTAAATATTCCACTGCCCTTCAAATCAGATTTTATTATATTTATCTTCCCTTTCCCAGCCTACCCTTTGCTTATAGAATAAGTGACATAAATGACACATCTAGATATAGTTACAAAATCTCATCTTTCTTCTCAGCCTTCACTTTTTTGAGGAAGGATTAGGAATATCAAGGCAACAGTTTTTGTGTGGTATGTCCCATGAACAAGTTTCAGACTGTAGAAACTATTTTTCATTTTCCTGCTGCATTTCTTCACTTATTTTCTATTTGGTTATTGATCTAAAGTCTGTGACCTAGATGCTCTACAGACAGAATTTATGTATTGATCTAACCTGAAAGACACGTAGCTTCAGCACATTATTTCTGAGAGGGGATTATTATGATCAGCCAGGCATGCTCGCTTCACCTACAGCCATTCCTTTGATCCCTTTTAGGGATGATCCGCACTCTCTTGCCAGTCCCAGTCCTGTCAGTACAGACGATAGCACTTAAAAAGCATCTACAGACATAGCTGCAAAAGGTATAGCTCTTAGCCCATAAACTTCCCAGTTTATAGTTTCAGTGAGAAAATGGAATTTACTTTTGCGTGTATGTGTGTTTTATTGATTCCAAATGTCATTTAGAGAGAATTTAGAGAGTGTTATGTTTTTTTTTGTTTTTTTTTAAGGTACCTAGAATCCACTCCCTGGAATGAAAATATGGGAACATTGTTGAGAGTAGGGGATTGGAGAGCAGGAGTTGGGGAAGGATAGAAGTGGTGACAAAGATCATGCATTCTTCTCTGACACATTAAAGCAAGAAGGCAGAGGAAAGTAGTTGAAACTGAAGGGTCAAAAAAATGTCTTGGAAAAGAATATAGGATGAGAGGAACATTCTCTCTTCCTTAGTATTGTGTGGTGGGAAGAGAAGTGGAAGGAGAGTTCAGAGTTCTAGCCTCTGATCTCAAAATTTTTCCTGACCAACTCTATGACCTTAGACAAATCATTTAGGTGTGTGGGCTCACTTTAGCTATGAGCATAGTCAAGTCATTTCATCTCTCTGTGCCTCAGTTTTCTTATCTGTAAAATGGCAATAATAACAGTACCTAACTCAAAGGGTTAAAAAAAGATGAACTCTTTGATACATGTAAAACCTTAGCATAGAGGCTGGCAAATAGTAAACATTCACTAAATATTAGGTATTATTACTATTATTATTAATTTAAGGTGTTATTTTCTTATAGAGGATGGATTTCTAATTTTATAAATTCATGGTCCCTGCACAATTCCTTCAAAGTCATTGTCTGAGGAACTAAAATTTTACCCTCCCTGTTCTTCACAGTAATTGATTAAGAAACTGCCTACAGAATAAAGCTCAAACTCCTTAGCCATGCATCCAAAAGTATTTTGAATTCAGGACTAACTAAACTTTTCAGCTTTATTCCAGTAACTTGTGTTCACACAGCCATCAGGAAGATGGAACCACCAGGTTTTTCTTAAATGTGCCTTGGGATGTCCTAACTCTGACTTTCTTATCAGTGTTCCCTCTGCCTTCTCCTCAGCTCAGCATCTCAAATTACTTTCTACCCATCATTCAAGGCTCAACTCAAAAATGACTCTTTTGAGAAATTATCTTTGACTCTCCCACTTAGAGGTAATCTTTCCCTTTTTAAAATGTCCTCAGTACTCATTATGTCTTTGTTGTGGAAGTGATTGTTTCCTTCCTTACTTTCTGGTCATGTTCATGTTATAATGTTCTCTGGGACATTCAAGATGGCCACAAATTACTTGATACTCTTCCCATGGAGGGAGGGTTTGTGTTCCCTCTTCTGGAAACCAGGTGGGCTCAGTGACTTCTTGATCCAAAGATTAGAATGTATTGGAAGTGATCCTGTGCCAATTTCTGGGTCCAGGCCTTAAGAGACTGGTGGTTCCCACTTTCTATTTGCTGAACACTCACCCTGGGGAAAGCCAGCCGCCATGTAAGAAGTCCTATTCTGTGACCATCATGCTGGAGAGGACATCTAGGCACTCCTTTTGACAGTCTCAGTGGAACCCTGCCTTCCAGCCATCACTTCTAAGGCTCCAGGCATGTGGACGCTCCAGCCCGTCCACCAGCTGAATGCCACCGAAGGAACTTTGTCGACACCATATAGAACAAAGAATTGCCTAGCTGATACCTGTCTGAACAGGTCTGACAAAACTGATATACAAGAAAATGGTGGTTGTTTCAAGCCACTATATTTTGGGGCAGTTCATTATGCAGATAACCAGAGTGCTCTTCTTCTAGACTCTGAGTTCTTTGATATCAGAAACTCTTTTGTGTTAATCTTTATATCTCTATGGCAACAACCACTAGTTCCAGGCACTTGTACAGGGCTGAGTTCTTTGCCAGAAGAATCCCCAGATTCTCAGCTGTGTCTTCCTAAGGATGGTTTTTAAGCTTGGCTGCACATTAGAAACACAGAGAGATTTTTTTAAAAATCCTAGAGTAGGACCCAGGCATATGTGACATATAGTTAATCAATGTTAAAATGAAAAAAGAATAGAGTTAAAAGAAAAAAGCAAATACTTCTTAAATTTATGTTTGAGAAATAAATGAATACATGGATTAAAACACTTCAATTTGGCCTCATGAAGGTTTAGAGTGATTCTTTTAAATTAGTAATCAGTGAAGGATCTCATTTTTCTCTGAGTTGCAGCTTCCTTCATTATAGAGTGAAGTAGAAACTGCATTTAAATTTAGTAGATGTGAATCTACATCAACAGATATTTATGGACTACTTATTTTGTGTATGATGCTATCCTGGGTGGAGCTATCCTGGTCTAGAGAAAATATATAAGATACCAAACCTGTCCTCAAGGTGCTTATAATTATGTTTTAGAAATTTTGTTGAGAAAATGAAACAAATATATACATATACATGTATAACTTAATAAATGATATTAAAATATAGATTTTGCTAAATTATAAGATGCACTGTATTGGAGAAATTCAAAGGAAGAGGAATAAATGATGTATGGTATTGACAAACAAGTAAATGATAGGTGAAATTTGGCCAAGGAAAGGGGGTACCAGGCAAAGAGAAAAACAGATGTGGAACCACAAGGACAAAATATACTTGAGATGTTTCTTTTTTTGAAGGGAGCAAAGAGACCAGCCTATGAAAAGTGCTGTAAAGAAGGTAGAAATGAAGTTGGGCAGGTTACATGGGAGGAAATTATAAAAGACATCCCTTGAAATTCTTCAAGTCTTTTCCAAAAATGCAATTCCACAATTCTATTATTCTGTGTTTTGAGTAGCACATAAACCTTTTCATCTCAAGTTACTTATGGAGATATAAAACTACACAGGCAAACTAGTCATACCTTACTTAGTACAATTTTTCTGCTTCCTCTGCTCAAACATTAACCTGACCTTTTCCTCTCCAGGGGGTGACTCTTGCTCAGGCCCCCCTCTGGTAGGATCTCAGCGGGGGACAGATGCAGAAAGCAATTGTCCTACCTTGGTGTTGGTCAGCCGTCATCAGTCCAGCGTCTAGGAGGATTTCTAAATGTGCTGTAAGGAAACAACTTTCCTGAGGCTTCTGAGTCACTGAACACCAGAACGATAACCTAGGAATCCAGGATGAATAAGGGGGAAAGTATTCCTACTTCTGTAGACTCCCCCAGAGGCTAAGGTGAGATTTTGAAAGTCTGTTAATCTCAAACCCCACTTTTCTACAGCTATTTCTTTGACTGATTAACAATTGTTCTTCATACATGAATTGTCTAACCACTGCTAATTCCAACCTAAGCCAGTATCAGATCTCTAAGTGTAAGTGTGTATACTTGGGTATGTTTATGTGTTAAAGGACGCGTGTTTGCTGAAGATATAGCAACGAGCAAAACAGACTGGAGCTCCGCCCTTTTGGAGGCAGAGGAAGAGACACTTAGTAATGTATTATTTATTTACAAATTTGGTAAGTGCTTTAGAGAAGTATAGGATATTAACGAGGTTTGCCAAAAGGGAGAGAATGCTCTGGTTATAACAACTCAAGAATTGTGGTCCGTATGAGAGTTAATTAATAAAGATATATCAATGGGTGTTCTGATTCCGTTTCTCAGTCTCACAGACATAGTTATGAACTAGTCCCTGAGAAGGGGAACTGCTCACCTGTGCAGATGTAATTGGAGGTAAAGTAAATACATAAGACATCCTCTGGGCCTCTTGGGAAGTGGTCCTGGCACCTTCCCTGATGACCAGCCTCTGCATTGCCGTAGATTAATTGTCCCTCTCCCTAAATATCTATACTTATTAAGGAGGAAAGAGAGCTAATGTGCTCTAAGAAAAAGTGGTGAGAAGGGTTACAACAGAAAAGTATTCCCAGTCAAATAAATTAATTAAAAAATTCAATTAACCAAAAATTACAATTCTCTCAACATTTTGGTTAAAGGACTTTGGGCTGAATCAATTTAAATATTGGTCTTCTAGTGAGGGTACATGGTAACTGATTAATTCCAGGATTAAGGAAAGACAGACTTTTTTCTTTTTATTAAACTTTCACAATTTTTTTTAAAGGAGCCATACTTTCTATAAAGAAGTTAACATTTTTTCCCATATGTTATCAAAGGTTATTTCATGTATTTATCACAATTATCAAAAATTAATTAAGGCCCTGTATTAGTCAGGGTTCTCTAGGGAAACAGAACTGACAGAGGTATATATGTATATAGGAAGTATGTAAATATTACGAGATATTTTTGTAGGAATTGAATCACCGTCTGTGGGGATGGGTAAGTACAAATTGTGGAGGGCAGGCTGTAAAGTGGGAACTACGATGCAGGTTTTCAGTGAATTCTCCAGGAGACGCATATAATGGGGGCTGTAATTGTTAAGTTCATGTGTCAACATGACCAGGTTATGGTGTCCCATTGTTTCGTCCAGCAAGTGCTGGACTGATTATTACTGTGAGGATATTTCATGGATTTAAATCATCAGTGAGCTGATTGCATTTATGGCTGATTACAACTACAATCACCTGAGGAGATTGCTTTCAATAATGAGAAAAATCTCATCCAATCAGTTGAAGACCTTAGTTCCTAAGGAAGCTGAATATAGACTTGCCATGTGACCCTGCAATACCTTTACTAGGTATATACCCAGAAGAACTGAGAGTAGAGACATGAACGGACATCTGCACACTGATGTTCATAGCAGTGTTATTCACGGTTGCCAAAAGTTGGAAACAACCCAAGTGTCCATCAACTGATGAATGGATAAACAAATTGGGTGTATACACACGATGGAAAATTATGCAGCTGTAAGAAGAAATGAAGTTGTGAAGCATATTGACAACATGATGAACCTGGAGGACATTATATTGAGTGAAGCGAGCCAGACACAGAAGGACAAATACTGTATCGTTGAGCTATTATGAACTAAATATATTGTGTAAACGCATTGTGGCAGTTTAATATTATTTATGAATTCCAAAAAGAAATACTGATTATGTTTGTAAACTGGTCTGTTCCTCTGGGCTAGTTATACCCTTTGATTGTATTGAATTCAGAGGTTTCACTTTTACTTGATTAAATGATGACTAGGGTTTTGATTGGGCCACGTCAGTAGGATGTTGAGTCCACACTCCCTTGGTGGGTAGGGACTCACAGAGAAAACGAGAAGGCAGAGAAGAAAGTTAGAGTTCTGATTCTGGAGCCTGGGAAGTAAGCACACAGAGAAGCAGATATGTGAGGAAAGAGAGAAGGCTCCATTAGGCACAGCAGAGGCCCCAGGAAGAGAGGGGAGCAGTTCACCTGACAGTTTTCAGCTGGCCTTGTGTAGAGAGCAGAGCAGCTGAGTCCAGAGAGAAATGAGCCCCAGGAGAGAGACAAGACTTGTCCCAGCCTGTGGATGAGATCGGAAGAAGCTGGGACCATGGAGCATTTTGGGAGAAGGAAGAAGAGTGAACCCTCACAGACATTGCCTGCCATCTTGCATCAACACATGGCAACAGACTCTGGGTAAGAAAATACCTCTTATGGTGCCTTGAGTTGGACTCTTTAGGGCCTTGTGACTGTAAGCTTCTACCCCAAATAAATATCCTTTACAAAAACCAACCGATTTCTGGTATTTTGCATCAGCATCCCTTTGGCTGACTAATACACTCATGGAGTTAATAATTAGAATATAGGTCACCAGAAAATAGGAGGGTAGAGAATGGAAAGCTGAGGGTTAGTCTGTGCAGAATTGGTTAAAAGGTTGTTTATAAATATTTGGAAATGAATAGAAATGGTGAAAGCATATCATGGTGTAGTACTATTGTATGGGTATGACAGTGGGTTGAAAGGGAAAGTCTAAGGTCATGTATATTACTAGAAGGCAAGCTGAAAAACTGTAACAAGGGACTCTAAGATAGTAAAACCTCATGTAAAGCACAAATATGGGTGGGTCATATTGCATGTATAAGACTTTTACAAAATGTAAATACAAATATACTAGAGAGAAGGAAAAAGAATAGCAACTACATACAGCAGGGGAAGCATAGAGAGATTGAAAGGTAATGAGTTTTGTTTGTTTATAATTATTATTGGAATAATGAAAGTGCTCTAAGAATGATTGAAGTGATGAATGCATAGATATGTGATTACACCAAATACCATTGATTGTACACTTTGGATGGATTTATGCTTTATTAATATGTATCAATAAAATTGATCTGTTAAAAAAAAGAGAGAGAATTTTCATCTCTACTTCAGCCAGCCAGCTTTTCCTGGGGAATTTATTGAAAATCTTTAATGGAGTTCCCAGCTTGCAGTTTGCCCTACAGAATTTTGCTTGCCCAGCTCCACAGCTGCATGAGCCAATTCCCATTTAACAAATCTCATAATATTTACATAATTATCTATCTATCTATCTATCTATCTATCTATCTATCTATCTATCATCTATCTATCTATCTACCTATCTATCTATCGTCATCTCCTGTTGGTTCTGTTTCCCTAGAGAAACTGACAAACACAAGGGCTTAATTAATTCTTGATAAATTGTGCTAAATACATGAAATAATGTTAGATAACATATGGAAAAATGTTAATTTCTTGTGGGGATAAAAGGTTGTGTATTACTGCAAGTATGAGAACAAGTTGCCAGAACTGATCGTCTAGCTTACTGCATTACCACCAACACAGCCCAAAATGATGTGTGGGGATTCTAAAACCCAACTCATCAAGCCGAGTTATTGTCTCTTCCAGTCATGTTGCCTTTTCCAGTTCTGCTACCACTGCCCTAAACCCTGGGGGTAAGCCTTTCTCTTCACCCTAATGCACCTTCTACCCTTGGGCTTGTCACTACATTAATCTGCCACCACTGAAACTTCCCTAACCTCACCCATAGCTACTTAGATCTCACCTAGCTAATATAATAAGCTAATCTCTCAGAAAGTCTCACCGATCAACTAATCAGCCTCATTCATGAGAGATTCCAAGTTCTACACTTATAATTGGGTCAACATGGAATAATAGTGCTATTATGTTGAAATGGGGTCTCAAGGCTCATAGCAGTGGGGTGTCTTAAATGGCGTTCCTAATATCGCATGCCTAATAAGTGGCAGAACTGGAACTTGGGTGTGTCAATGCCAAGCCCCACCATTTTTCCATTTTACTGCAGCTACTCCTACCCCATCAGCAATTTAGAGGGTGCCATTAATCATATCCCAGACCTAGTCATGTTTGCCACCTAAATGAGGACCAGATCCTGCTCCTGAATTGGGGGCCATTTAATATTTTTTCCTACTCACATCTATTTCCTCATGCATTTGGTGGAGTTTAAAATTTGAATCGGGCTTGGTTCAATTTTTTTCCTTGGCTTCTCAAGGAGAGGGGAGAAGGAATGAGTTTGGCCTCCTGTGTCAATGGCAGGGACTGTTTTCACCACACCCTCTTCTTAATCTTAGAATTTAGGAGCACTAAAGGGAAACTTTCAAAAGTCCACTTTATGACATTTCCCACTTTCAGTCACATAACCTTAAAAATGCCCCAACCAATTTATTTATTTTTTAAAAAGTAGTAGAAAATTCCCTTCTAGTCTTATTTTCCATGAGCTGAGTTTGAGCCTGGAGCACATTTTTACTGCTGAACATAGGGGGATAAAATGAAAATGCTGACACAACCTCAACTAAAGAGGTGCTAGCAGGCACTGCTATAATAAATAATGTGAGAAATATTTTACACTTCAAGGCAATTACATGTTCAGCCATCTTTAGGGTAGCTGGCCCATGAAGGGTAGGGATTAGGTTTCTGTGACAAATGTAAAAGACCCATGACTCATGAATGCCAGGAGGCACGAATGAATTACAAGAGTTGAGTGAAAGCCACATAATCACCTATGGTAGGTAAAAAAAATTCCTTTTATTTTCAGGGGAGAAAGATGGCAAATTCTACCAGTTTGGGATTTGACCAACCGGGCTGGAGGTGCTGAATGTCAGGCAAAGCTCTGTGAAATCAACGGGCACTGTGAACCTCATCTAGACATTGATTCTCATTCTATTCCTTCATATAGCTATATTTTCAGTGGACAGTAAGTTGCTGACTCATGTTCCCAGAACGATGAGGGTGTCTGAGCGCCTACAGAGAGTCGTGTGGCCCGGGGGCACTGGGAATAGTGGCAAAGCATTCACTGATTCAGTTCTGCTCCATCTGTATGTTCCTTGGTGTGTCCTGTCTTATCTTTTGATTGCTACATGCATTACTTCTTCTACAGCTGAGAATAATTGAGAATAAAGCAGTGGCCATTCAAGTGCCTTACCCCAGGGCCTAGTCACCTGTAGGTTCAGGAAGTTTGCTTCGACTTACCTTCCTCCTTAAGTGCCTTAAACAAACACGGGGTACAGTATGAGTTACAGATACCCCTGTCTCAGTCTGTGTGTCATAGCAGTCTCTAATTCCCCAAACATAGCACTTAGTACACTGTACTGCCCCTGGTTGTTGACTGGATGCATCCTTCCTTTAGACTGTAGGCTTCATGAGGCTAGGGACTGCATCTGTCTTCTAAGGGTTGTACTCCCAAAGCCAAGCACAGTGCCTGGCATGTGGCGGATGCTCTGTAAATACATTAACTAAATGAAAGAGTGAGAGGCTTATGGATGAGGGCATTTCATGTGTCCATCCATTTCACAAATAGATGTTGTGCCACTCCTAGGTGCAGGTATTGATTTAGTCATTTTTGTGTGAATGAATCACTTTTTCCCTAGAGAGGTTTTGCTGTGGTAGGAAACTTAACTGAGTGAATAATCACAATATAGGTTGTCAGAGACTATATAATCAGTGGCATGGACCACAAAGAAAGTTGGTAAGTGGAAAGAGTGATCAGTTCAACATATGTCACTTATTAACTGTTTTGCCCCATAGACACTAATAACATTTGACCTTTTATTTTTAGTCGTCAGTTAATTTATGTGTTCTATCACCCCCCAAAATCATTATTTGCATTCTCTATATTATTATAACCTTTATAATACCAAGCTCAGAGTATGTTACATTTAAGTAGTTACTGAATAGGAGATTGTGATGAGAGTAGAAAGGGAACATGGCTTCAACTTAAATTACTTAGAATTGAATACCAATATTGCTACTTACTGGCTTGTGACCTTGGAGTCATTGCTAAGCCTTTGTCCTAGTGTATAAAATGAGAATGATGATACCTATCCCACAGTTATATTTTAAGGATTAGACAAACAGTAAAGAAATTTTATGTGCCCAGTAAGTGATTTTTTTTTTTTGTTTGTTTGTTTGTTTTTTGTTTTTTTTAGTCGGTTGGTTTTTTGGTTTCTTTGGCAACTCTATTGTCAATTTGCTGATGGTCACTATACCATAAGATAAATTACATTTTGAACTACAAATATAGATATGTTGGAAATTGTGAATGTGTGGATTTCCTTGAAATGGTTTGGTATTTTAGGGCGTTTAAGGGCATTTAAGAAGCATTATGTAATGGAAAAGAATTTATTTAGATTCAATAACTGTCTCTAGACATCTTTGTCTCTTCATCTCACTGTGTCCTATTTTGTTCACCTGTAATTGTTGGTCAAAACTTCTCATTTATTTATAATTTGATAATCCACTAAAAGAGATAGAAACACAGTAATAATGGGAAGCAATCGCCACCATTTATCACGCCTTCCCTCATTTTTTTTTTTCCCGAACTGTAGATAATTCCACAGCAGAGATGAGAGAGATATTATTTTATTGACCACATTTTTTTTTCAGTTTCTGATAGTATTTCAGCTTCAGTTTCCATAATTCTGATGGAAAAGCAGGTAGGAACTGTGTATTTCACTTATGTTATTTGTGTATGTGTGTGCATGTGTGTGTGTGTGTGTATGAAACTGCCAGCAGCCAGAGCACAGAGGGAAAATAAGATAAGCCTGGTGGCCTCAACAACACAGCTCCTGGGACTTCTTTCTTCTTGGCTGTGCAGGCTGAAGCCAAACCAGCCCATCTCTCATGAGAGCCATTTTGTGTTCAAACTTGTTCAGTCAGGGAAAGAATAGGAGAAACTCTCAGGAACACGAGTTTATATTTATTATATTTTAAACCTTAACATGGATGAGAGAAGTATCCCGGTTCTAACTAAAATTTGATTAAAAGATTGCCAAGTACTTGTTTTGATGTGCAGATTTCCTGAAATGTACTGCTTCTGATAACAGAGAACCTAGAGAATTAAATAATACTTTATAAATACTGTATTTATTTTTGCTTAATAAAAATGTGAAAGTGAGCTACAGTATTTCAGAGAGGTCCTCTTTAAATATTTGCAAGGCTGTATTAAGTAACATATTAAAGTACTTGTATTATTTCATATGTATACATATTTCATTCCCAGGCAAAGCCATGATGATTCACAAGGTTTAAAAAAACATGCACTAATTTATTATCACTAGGTTATAAAGACTTTAGATGAGTGCCAGTGCTAAGACTATTTTAGCATTGATGTGTCAATCTTTTAGTTGAAACATGGCATGTCTGAATCCCAGAACAGCCTTAATTAACAGAAAATAATTAGCATCATTTCCCCAGCAGAGAATGATTTTTTTTTTTTTCTCCCACAGAATCCATTGATTGATAATTAAGGAGGAGTTAGTTGTAATAAAACTCCCAGTATTGCAATTTCTAATTGGCCTTTCAGGACATTTTACAGTTACAGTTACTTTGTTCCAGGCGTTTTCTGCCTTTTGAAGAGTTTTAATAAGAATCTTTCCTCTCCAAAGCCAAGGCTCTGCAGGTGATGAAGGAAGCGGAGGTGCGGGCACACAGAAGCGGTTAGTGTCAGGTGGGCAGAGCAGCGGCCGCAGAGCTTTTCATTTCCTTTTAAGTTTTTGTGGACGCCACACTTTCCTCCTTCAGGGCTAAACTCGTTCAAGGGACAAGTAAGAGCAGCCTGAGGGTCTCTCTCTCTCTGTAGGAGGCATTCTGCAGTCTGGGACCCTTTCTGTAACAGAAGACCCTTTAATAACTTTCTATCAAGGGGCCTTTCTTTCTTTCTTTCTTTCTTTCTTTCTTTCTTTCTTTCTTTCTT
>JAKSZT010018658.1:2719473-2790071 GCA_026826555.1 Tolypeutes matacus | reverse complement strand
CTTTCTTTCTTTCTTTCTTTCTTTCTTTCTTTCTTTCTTTCTTTCTTTCATTCTTTCTTTCTTTTTTGTTAACGGCAGAGAAGGCTTGCCTTCCTCTGTATGACACACAAATACCTGCTCATCTCCTCTTTAAACATTTCCCTGAATACTTCCCCTTCCACCCATCTGACCCTTCCTTTCTTACTTCGTATCTTTGCTCTTCTTCTGCCCTTTTGTATGAAGGATACGACTGAGCAAATTTTATACGCATATGGTGGGAAAATTGGAAAATATATCAAACTATAAAGAAGAAAATAAAAAGGGATTCTATTCAATATAACTTTATATAACCACTATAATTCTACATAATTGAGTTTATGTAATTTTTATGAAATATGCATTTAAAAAATTCATTTTTGTTATCCTCTAAACTGTGGGTCATAAGCTGTGCTAAATTTTTTACTAAACTGAAGTGGTGATTTGCTGTTCTTATTTGTTCCTTGATGACTCATACGGATAAGTATAAGAATCCTGCCTTTCAAGTGTGATTTTTATATTTGTGTGTTAGTTTGCAGTTGGGGTGTGAAAATGAAATTAGCCTTCAATTTCTCATCAATATAGTGTGTAATTTGAAAAGATAAATTAATCAAATAAGATAAATAAATCTTATGAAGGAGAAATATGATTTGGCCTCATAACAATAATTTTTAAATAGTTGTTTCCTGTTTGAACTAAAAACATATATGTGATGTCACATAATCACATACAAGCCATAGATCATTATATTGATTTTTTTAAAATTAATTTATTTTTTATTGTGGGTAAAAATCAAAATTTTCACAATACATACCAATATTTGTAAAATGATATATAAATATATATGCATATATGTGCATTTGCTTACAAAAATGTTATATATATATATATATATTATTATATTGATTTTTGGAAAGATAATAATCATCCCATAAGCAGCAACTCAAGAGAAAGAAAAAAAAATTAGGCTTTTGATAGTCTGTTTGCAGATATATTCATTCATAAACCTTCCCATAGTTTATACAAGATGTTCAATTCAAAGGAATGAATAGACTTGGTGTTTTAAAAATAAAAATTAAAAGGCATTAAACAGTCAAATGTAATAATTAGATTTGGTTACTATATTTGATTAAATTTGAATTGCCTTCTATAAATAATAAAAAATATGTATGGAGAATGCTAAATGAAAATAAAGTGAAAATTTTCTATCATATGGGATATATGAATATAACAGTTGATCCATGTTTTTTGTTTTCATTATTTTTGTAATAAATACTGATTAGAATACATTTAACATAAAATACCACTAAAAAATTTAGAAGTCCACTAAATTAAAAATTCACAAGTAATATTTGAGTCACATTCACTTGCTCTTTCCATCCCTCTCATATAGATATTGAGGTCTTTTTCATTTGCACATAAACATCCCTAGAATTTTACACCATGGATCAAGGGGACCTGGTTTGAATTTGGGCAATATTTATTAGGGATGTTAGTAGTTGCCTTCTAGGCCCATAGAGATATCTCAATAAAGCTGCCTTAATAATGGTAGCTTTGAGCAGCATAGATTCTTGCCGAATCTACAGGATGAGCTAAATAACCCTCAGTAGTTGAATGAATTTACTGACCATTATTAAATATGAACCAATTGCATTTTAGAGAGGACATCTACCCCACAAACACCAGATCATTGTTGAGTCATTTCTATTGACCCATAGTTGTGTGGTCTCAGCTAACTTCCTCCCTTACTTATCTAGAGTTAAGAAAATTAAAACCTGAGTGTTAGCTTTACCATTTAGTGTAACAAAAAGTAAATGATAAAAATGTGGGAAAATAATTATAAAACTCCTTCACTTGAACATTATATACATGAATATCACATTTAAGGTAGTCTTTTAAAATTACTTATACAATATGTGAGCACACACATACACATACACATCTGTTAGACAGAGCACTATTCATACAGCATTCCATGCCGTGAGTATAAGCCAACCCAGTAAGAGTTGGTCTGGTAGAACACACAACACTGAGATAAAGATTGTTAAGGCCCTCTTGTTGGAACCTCTTTTAGTTGGTGAGTGCTTAACCCTACCATCTTGAGTTCAGAGTGATCTGCAGCATGTATTATGCTATTTTGCTGTGGTCTCTCTTTTTGCCACTTTTTCAGAATATGGCAAATATTTTGGATCCATAAGGACTGACAAAATTTTTCACGTAATAGTGCTGGACCTGCTGTATATTTGTTAGGGTAGGGCCTACAGTATTGTTTAAACAGTGGTTTAAACAAGATAGAACTTTCTTTTCTCTCTTGTAATATTCTGGAGGGATGCAATCCCAGGCTGATATAGTGGTCTGTTTTACAAAGTCCTCAGGAACCTAGACTCCTTTCCATTCCCTGTTCTGTGATCCCTAGGGTATGGCTTTTATTCTCGTTGACCAAGATGGCATTGCCCCTATTCTAGGCAGCGGGATGGATAAAAACATGAAGAACAAGGGGCAAGCAGTGCACATGATTTATGTTTTTCAAATAAAGGTCCTTCCCACAACCTATAGAGGACACCCCTGCTTATTTCCCATTAGCCAAAACTTCGTCCCATAGTCACCTCTGGCTGCAAGGGAGACTGGGAAATGTAACTCTATTCTAAGAGGCTATGTACCCAAGTAAAAGTCTAATATTATGCATTATGGGGTGGCAAGGTGGAAGGGAGAGAGAACTGGTAATTGGGGAAACAAACTGCTTTAAAGAAACAAAGGATGCTTAGATTACATAAATGTTACACAAAAATGACAGGGATTCCCATGTTCCCCACCTCCCACACCTCCCATGTACTGTATTCTTTGGTTTGTAACTCCACTTCTCACTTCCTACAGGTGCGAAAATGTAAATGCATATAAAGTAATGATGAACCTATGGTTTTGGACATATAATGTACAAAGATATAAGTGGTATCAAGTTAAAAAGTTGTGGGTTCAGAAGGGTGTAGGAAAAGTGTACATTTATCAAACCACGTTTGTATCAAACCAAACAGGATTGATATATTGTATGATGTTAAATTTTAACCCCATAGTAACCGCAAAGAAAATAGATCCAGAGAGTAAAAGAAAAGGAATTCATCTCTCTCTAAGCCAAACTCAGCATATAAATGCACTACCTTCCCCCTCTGGCATGAGACATGACTCGCGATAATGCATCTCCTTGGCACTGAGGGTTTATTACCAAGCACCAATTGGCAATGCATCTGGAAAAAGACCTTGACCAAAAGGGGAAAATGGTAAACATAAATGAGTTTTCATGACCAAGAGATTTCAAAGAGAGTCAGAAGGTCCTTTCAGAGGTTATGCTTATGCATGTCTCAGCAGGACCTCATTGACTGCCACAGTAAACAGTGCCTCAAACAAAGAGACTCCCAAGGGCTGTAGAGACATCCAGAAACAATAAGCAGGGCATACACCTCAGGAATTTAGCACCTTGTTAGTGGGCCTTACTTTGGAGTTTAAGCTCCCTAGTATAACAGAATTAGACTCATTTATAGGATTACTACACATGGCTCTTCTGCACCTTTTATTTGAATCTATAATTAGCACTATACTTGATAAATGTATGTCACAGAGACTTCTATTTTTGGTCCACCCATGTGCTAGTTGAGCCCTGAATTTCAGTAAAGTTGAAACACCTACTCTCTAGCTCACTGGACTTACCTAGGACAATTAACAAGGAGATGATGATGGGCAACACCCATCCCAAGGAACAGAGTGTCTGCAAATGCAAGGAAGATAGTTCCATCCATCTGCCCCATACCCCCTTTCAATTAGAAGGAGAGTGGGCATTACCACTTCAAAATCATCAAGATTAGGGAATGAACAATGGACTAAAACAGACTGATTACTATTCTACTATAGACTTATAATATTCAGCAATGGAAGAACTCTTATCGTTGATATGAAGGCAGTGGACACCAGAGGTTCTGAGGGATGGGAGAGGGAAGAATACATGTAATATGGGGCCATTTTTGGGACATTGGAATTGTCCTGCATGACATTGCCACAGCAGACAGAAGCCATTGTATATTTTGTCACAAACTACAAAATTGTGCTGGACAGAGTGTGAACTACAATGTAAACTGTAGTCCATGTTTAGTAGCAGTGCTTCAAAATGTAATCATCAATTTTAACAAATGTAACATACTAATGAAGGATGTTGTTAATGTGGGAAAATGTGGGAGTGGGAGGAATTGGGGCATATGAGAATCTCTTACATTTTTTATGTAACATTATATAATCTAAATCTTCTTTAAAAATGGAAAATATTAATTGAAAAAAAAAAGATAGAGGGCTTGGTAAAAAAAAAAAAAAAAAAAAAAAAGAAACCAAGGAAGAGCCTTATCTTAGGTATGGTTCCCTAGAAGCAAAACTCAGGACAGGCATCCATGAGCATGTGATTTGTGTAGTTAGTGCTCTCAGGAGAAACTGGTAAGGAAGAGGGGAACAGGACATTGTAGGGGAAGGAGCAACAGAAGAATGTGGCTCCACTTGAGCCCAATCACACAGGGAGTTCTGGAGCAAAAATTGACATTCAGACAAAGAAGTGGCACTTTTAGAATCTTATCCCAGCCACTCATTGGTCATGGATCACTGCTTATTATTTTTCTCCCTTATGAATAACAAATGGATTGGCTTTCCCACATTTGGTGATGGGAGTTTCTTTGTTCTTTAGAATCACAGTGCCTGATATCAAGAATTTGAGGTCACGTAACTCAGTTAGTTATTTGATGTCATATTAAAAAAAAATTTAGCACAGAACTTGCACATATATACCTTAACTAGGAATAAATGAACAATCTGCTATTAGAGTTCCAAACACTGCTTCTGGTAAGAAGATTCTGAAACAACTGATGATCCCTTGGGAAAAATAAATATACTTGAGCATATGGAGTGTTTGTTATCATTCATTCTTCTTTTTCATTTTTTTCCTTGTATGTTTGTTTGACTCATATTTGATGTCCGCTTAAAATAAAGAACTCAAATGGATTATAACCATGAGAATTTTTCTCTCAAAAATAAAAGAATAATGCTCTTTTCCAGAAGGCCATCAAAAACCAGTAGGAACATTTGGTGCAATCAATCTATTACAAACCAATTTTATAGCTATATAATGAGATCTAATTGCTGCTTTATTAGTCTGGTTAATATTAAAAGTGTCAGTAATTGCTTTGCATTTAAGTTGGTTTTCCAATTTAAATTGCATGTCCAATATATTACCATTAACTTTTGTACTTCTTTTATTTAATAGATTTTTTCCATTTCAAGTCCACATTTATAGAATTTCTTCCTCCTAACTAGTTGAAATATGAAAAGGAGAGAAATAAGGATAAATAACAATTTTATACAGTGAATTCTTTCATTTCTGGGATAATGCAATATATCTTTGAATAACTCTAAACCTGAATGAGATTTTTAGAGTCTTAGGTGTCTACCTGGCCATTACTCCAACTAAATGTAAAAGCAAAGCTGGGAAAATGGAATTGTTTTGTCACAGAATATACAAAATACTATTAATAATTGAAATAACTGAATTAGTCATTCCTATTCATTTGATTCAATCATATTTATAAATAGATCAAATGATGTTTAAAGAAGTAACGCAATGATTGGCTATTTTGGGAGAACCAAACAGATCAGAGATAATTATAAAGATTATTACAGTTATTGCCAAATGCTGCAGAAACATATCCCATCTTCTGAATATTAATTATCAGGTTCTATAACCATATCCTCTAGAAAAACCTTTATTTTCTAAACACAGTTTATACTTAATTCTTTGTTAGTCTATACCACCTTGAGGCAAATTAAATAATGTTTCCATGGAAGTCAGCAGGAGCCTAGTGTTAATTATGGGGAAAATTCTGTGTTTCATTGGTAGTTTATTGAACCTGAATTTTCACTTCAAGGACTAAATAAAAATAAACTGTATTTCAATTTGATCACTATGTCTTTGAAAGGCATATGACTTTTTTTGCAGTTTCATAATAATTTTCAAATTAATAGAATTTTTGACAAAATTTTTTATTGCACTTGATACTTAAAATGTCAAAAATTCTTCAAGCTTTATACCCAGGTCACCTTGTTGGCATAGCTGCAGTGACTAAAGCAGGGACTCTGGAGTCAGACAGCTGAGACAAACATCCTGGCTCCATTTCTTCCTACTGTGTATCCTTTGGAAAGTTACTTAAACATTCTGTGCTTCAGTTTCCTCATCTGTAAAGTTGGGATAAAAATAGAACCTACTTCTTATGACTGATTTGAGGGTCGAATGAAATAATTAGTAAGCACTCTCTCTATATATGAGCTACTTTTATTAATATTATTGTTGTCTTGAAACTAGTAGCAAACAAAAAAATTCAAATGGAATAGTCTTCCATACTTTTTAGATAATTCAATTATATTTCTACCAACATATGGTATGGTAGTTCTCACCTAGTACTGGGTAGCTATTTTTATTATAATCTACAGGAGCCGTTGTTTTTTGAATGAATGAATGTTCGGACATAAGATGAGAGTTGGTTAAGGGAAACTTTGGCAGACCTGCTTTCAGATTTCCCTGTTTAAATAGCTTGCTCAAGCCAGAAGCCATCCTTGACACCTAATCTCCTCTCCGTAGCCTTCCCCTAATCTATCACCCAGAACTATTGATTTTTAGCAGAAGTTTAGTGCTCTAAACCACATGTTGCAAATGCAAATATAGCACATGGAGAGGTCAGGTTTAAAATAATAAAGAGGAAATGGCACTGAGGTGAAATCAAATAAATATGCACCTTCTCTGAAATGAGCAGGTTCTATGCAGCTCCTACCGAACTGGTCATCAAGGAATTTTGGTACTGTGTTGCCATGACTTCTATCATTTCAACAAAGGCTAAAAACATGGACAATTATGTGAAATTGCCTCCATTTTAAAAAGATTGCATATGCCAACAAAAACAAACAAACAAAAAACATAGGAACAAACCTGGCTCCTACAAACTATAGATCTGAGACTTCTGTGCTAACCCATTCCCATCTTCTTCTCCATCGTGAGGTCAATTCCATCCCCCAAGAAGCTCTCTCTCCACTGAATTAGTCTCCAATGCCACCATCCTCATTCATCAATGCACTGTCTTCACCTCCTAAAGTTTTTGCAGCCTCTCTTTCCTCCACATTGCAGTCTGAGTGCAGACTGATTCAACCGGGCTGTTTCCTTCTTTAAACCTTTAGCAGCAACCCATTTCTCTTAGGATGAAGGGCAAATGTGACTGATAAGGCCTTCTGACGTGGCCCAGGCCCCTCAGTCTCATTCCAGACACACTGCTTTATTTCCCATTTATAGAGTACCTTCTCCTTCTCGCTTTAGATGCTTTGTCCATGCTATTTCCAGGAACTCCTCCCACCAGTAAACCCACCCCCACATTTTCCATCTGTCCTTTCCCTCCTCCTTTTCCTAGTTAATTTCTCTATATCCTTAAATTCTCCCCTCGGTTCCTCAGAGGAGACTTTTCAGATTCCCCATGTCGATCAGAGGCAAGTTCCATCCCATTCATAAAGTAAAATTATAGGGGGGCATGCAATGTATTTATTTATGTTTATTCGGAAGACAATTTGTTTATCATTTTTCTCTAGCACTATGTTATAAACTCCCAAAGCGGGGAGAAAATTTCTGTTTTGTTCTCATTTATCCCTATGACCATTCAATGGGCTGAATATATAATATTTTTATTAAACAACATATTTATTAAATATATAAAATGGATGGCCATGGGTGATTTAAAAAGTTAATTCCCCAGTTACAGTCACTTAATTGTTGGGTATCTTTGAGCAAGTCACTTCATCTCTCTGGGAATTCTTTTCTCACTTGAAATAAGGCAAGTGGATTAGATTATTTCTGAGACCTAGTACAATTCTAACATTCCATGGGTCTGTGATTCCTTCTGCTGAAAATTCTTTCTGAGACTTAGGTTACAAATACATGGTCAGGCTCCTGTGTCTGTGAAAAATAAGTCTGATTCAAGGCTATTTTATTTAATTTCACAGCTACTGTCAATGTACCATTTATTGTTACTTGAATGTGATAGACACTTAAGAAGATGTATTTACTGGTTATATTCCCAAAGCCTAACACTGTGCCTGGTAATTGTAGGTATTTAATAACATTTGCTGAAATAATTAATAAAGACAAGGACTAGATTTATGTGTGGAATGGAGACTTTTAAATTTGAACACCAGAGCACACTCAAATTTTAACATCACCATTTTTTTTTACTCCAAATAGTAGTGATGGAAACCCAATATGAAAGTTTAGAAGATCAATATTTTTCATTTTTTTCTTATTCTGGTCTTCTAAATGCCTTTATCATTGAAAAAGGCCACAGGAAAACAAAACAAAACAAAACAAAACAAGAAAAGGTAAAACTTAAAAACAGATATCCAAGATAATTAGATCCATTCCACCTCAACTCCATCATCAGCTAGATTCTCAGAGGAATCTAGAAAGAAATGGAAATTTTCAAAAGTTACTTGGCTTCTTGCAGGATTTTGAAAAAACCACTTTGGCCTTTTTCTTCTCTTTTTTCCCTGCCTGATATGGTCCCCAATCTCCATCCAGCATGCTGTGATGCTGGTAATTTGTTAAATATCATGCAGATCCTCAACTCTGAGTGAGGTTTCATATTTTGCACATATTGGGTAGTAATTGGGAATTTGTATTTTCCATGGGAATATTTATTTATGTAGTGAGGTTTGCTTTCTTTTTTTTATGAAAGGATTGCTTCTTTTTCCTTCTCTAAATTGTCTCTTGTGATCTCAGGTTGGGTTTTTTAAGGGCTAATCTGTGCCAGCCTAATATTTCTTTCTTTCTTTCTTTCTTTCTTTGTTAAGAAACAATCCTATACTTTAATAAACAAGTGTAAAGTCTTGTAATATGTAAAGAAGCAGCCCAATATTTCTAATGGTGATTATTCCTTGCCTTGGGCAGGTGATATTGGGGTGCCACACTGTAGAAAGTCTCATTTCAAGAACCATTGAGACTGTGAAGTTTTTACTTTTACATAACCCCCAAACTCACATAAATCTCCTGATCACCTTTGTAATACTTATTTCCAGAAAAATCTAAATATTTTTATAATTGTTTGCTTAGTGATCATCTCTCTTGCTAGAGTTTAATCTTGAGAGGACCAAGATTTGTTAAGAATGCCCTGTGTGTCCAGACACTTAGAGAAAGAAAGAATCAGCATTGACTTCTTGGTTTAAATTTAGGCCATCTTGCATTAGCTGTAGGAGATTTTCAAATGGGAGGAGGTCTTAGCCCAAGTTTATCCCCAAAACAAAGCCTGAGATAAAAGCTCCTTTGCAGGAGGTTTATTGAAAACTGATAGCAGGGAACAGGAGTGATGGATGAGGGAAGAGTTCAGTAGGGGAAATAAGGAAGGAAAGTCAATACAAGGAAGCATTACTGAGTTGATCACTACAGGGCGTATGTGGGGCTTGGTGCCACTGAGATCTTCTGGGGAGCAGTAGAGACTGTATCCCAGATTCCACAGCCTAGAATAGAAAGGAAAAAGTATTCATTAGCTGTTAACCTCTGCTGGTTGAGAGTTGCCCTGAGTATGTTAAGCACCCCATAATTTAGGACTATGCTTGTGTAAAAGCTAAGTGGACTTCTACAAGCATCCACACTGTGGTGTCAGAAACACACTGGGCCAGAAATTAGAGACACACAGTTCATGCTGCATGTCAATGTGCACCTAGTAGAAGTTTGCACATAATGGTTCAAAAGTTATGACTGGACTCAGAGGTGAGGCTGAAATGATGGGAGGTAGTGTACAAGATCTTGGTGAATGACGTTAGTCACTCTTTTCATTGTGTCAAATGTCATATCAACACAGAGGCTAGACCACATATGGCCAGGGAGTAAGCTAGTTCTCATAGCTGTGTAGTACACTCTGGGTTAATTTGCTTCACTTCAACACGAGTAACTAGCAAAGGATTGATTTAATGCAATATTACAACTTGTTAGGACAGTCTCGTCAACCAGTCACGGCACTGGAATTTCTTAGCTCCATAATTTCCATTGTCTTCAAAGTATAAAGGTTGTGTCCAGTGATGTGCTGATATATGCTTAACAGCCATTTCCCAAGGGAAAAATAAAGCCTTGATTTGTAGCCCATTTCTGTAGTGTTGATACTACACTAGCCAGTTTCAACCTAGCAATGTGATGTCACTTAATGTGCACAATCTGCTTTTAAGAGCTGGGACTAGTTAACTCCAGCATACCAATGGGGATGCTGTAGGCACAAAGCTAATAAGAAGAGGCTGTATAGCAAAGACAGTAAGAACATACGATTTGATACCAAGAATATAGGGTTTTAAATCTGGCTCTATTAATTGTGCAGCTTTGTCAAATTGCCTACCCTCTTTTATGTCTCAATTTCCCTTTTCTAAAATGGGCATAGCAATAATACTCATCTCATAGGTTTGCTGTGAATGGTGTAGGTTGATATTATCTACACAAAGCATGTATCCATTTAGCATAGTGCCTGGCCCATGGTTAATACAGGAAGGCAACAGGGAGGTGGGAGAAGGCACTGCTGGGGCCTATATGAATTGGAGAGTACTAAGGAAGTTCAAGGGAAATTTTGTATTTTAAAATAATAAAAGGTAACTGAAACAGTTTAGTAATATTACAACCCTGTTCTCCCATTCCATCTACACTGCACATTACATAAAATTAGGAATTCATTCTAGAGAATGATTCTTATATAGAAAAATTATAAGGAAAATGTTTACTTGTTTTATAGGATTATTGATAGCTAGAAAATATGATGTAATTAAACCAATAATCTAAGTTTTCAGTGGGTCATCTGGATATTATTTTGTTCTAAGAAATTTTGTAAGGCTTTATTGATATATATTGGCAAAGATTTATTCTATTGGTATAAAGAAAGCAAAAAGTCAGCTTATTTAAGAGCACAATTAATGTCAACATTTGCATTTTAACAGTGGACATGTTAATTTTAACATATGTATTTATCAATACTGTTGCAAGAATATTTAATACAGGTTTCCTTCTACCAAGAGCTTAGTTAGTTGTTTTAGTATACGAACTTGGATGAATAAAATTATATTTTCTTCAAAATACTCTATTCTACTGAGACATTCATTTAATTCGGAATGACCTCACCACACACTAGTATGCCAAATTGGGGCAAGTTATTGAAGTTTTAGTATATGATATGGCTGAAAAAGAGATGGAACATGGAGTGTTCAGCCTTCTAAATGAACAATCTTTTCCCCAAAATGATTCAAAAATATTTCTGTCCTGACAGAATCATTCTTTCTGTCATACAACTTGGAAACTCAATTCGGTTTTTGGTTTCTCCACTCTTTACAACTAATCTCTATAACCAGTTCTCTTGGTCTTAACTATTACTTGCCTCACAAGCTTTTAATAAACATTAAACAAAAGAAAACTATGTATGTCTTTCAAACAGTGCTTGACCCGTGGTAAGCTAACAGGCTATCTCTGTCTGTTTATCTATCTATCTATCTATCTATCTATCTATCTATCTACCTACCTACCTATCTATCATCTATCTATCTAATCTATCTGTAGCTCCATCATTATCATAGGTGCCATCGTGATGCTTCTTCTGGCACAGAGCTCCTTATCTGTGCTTTCACTAAGTTACAGCCCCTTTTCTTTCAATCTGGAGTACTGCAGGAACATTACACTTGTACACCTGGTATAATTCCTTTCCTCCTTCAGGCTGAGGGTGAAATATAAGAATCTAATGTTTTCCATAGTCTAGCTCCCAAATGACATTTGGCCCATCTCCCACAATGGAATGTCAACTAATTTTTGTGATCATTGCCTTCAGCTTTTGCAATTTTTTTCTCCAAGCATTTTAATTGAAATCTGAAAAACAGACTAGATGAAGTGTATGGATTAACCAAATAAGAGGGAAAAACCAAAAACACAATAAAGGACATGGTTTTTTGAGTCCCCAAAACTTACTTGCTGAATGGTTGTGAAATATCTAAGGGAATCTAATATCTGTGCAAACCAATTTCTTTTTTTTCTTTTTAAAAATGATTCCAACACCATAAAAGTCCTCATTATTTGTCCTCCAGGGTGTAGTTTGGCTATATGTAATTGTATTTCCTCAAATTTCAGTCACTCCCTAACTTGTCATTGTCACTCTTCAGGTGGGTATCAGGCCAATTCCCAAGACTCATTTCTGATTGGAGCTCCTCTGACTGGGGCCACTCGGTATGTCTTCCACGAGTGTTTTTGTTAGCACACTTGTGAAACAAGGCTCATATTCTGAAACCAACTTGGACTCAAAATAAATTTCATGTAATCCTACAAACATTTTTGGAACACATACTTTCATAGCACACACTACATGGGGCAGGAATAGAAAGAGAAAAAACTTCTGTCTTCCTAAAGTTTATTTTCTATCAAATCAATTTCTTTTGATTTTTCCTTTCACAGGAGACAGGGCATAGCACCCACTGGAGTTAGGGAGGCAAATTTGTGCAGTAATTGGAACAAGGACCAGGATCTCCAAATGCCAGGTTCCCATGGCTCATCTGCTCTAATACAGGTAGAACAACTGGGCAAGTGAGTTGACATCATTTGAAATGACTTTGGTGGTATCTGATAATCAAAGGAAAGTTAACTCCTTCTATTTACTTATCTAACAATGAGGATTTGGTGAAAATCCATACACAATACCTAATTTAAAAAAAATTGAGTGTTGCTCTGAGTCAATCTTCAATTAGTAGCAGGGTTTTCAAATATTTTGGAAGTGATGTGGATTTCAGCATGTTACAATATGTAGAAATGAAAATACCATTACCTTGTAATCATTAAATGAACCTGATATTTCCCAACATAACCAGTTGTTTCAGTCTTCCGAAGATACTTAAGGAACCATATTCCTCCTGGTATATATTCCATCCAGTTTATTTTATACATTCTAGAAAGAATGATGTTGATTATGCCAAATTTTGAGGCAAGCTGAGAAATTTAGTGAATGTGCTTAATGCTTAGACATTTTTTTATAAGGTAAAAATAACATTTGGAAAGCACTAATACCCAACCATGTATGTACAAAAAAAGTAGAGAAACCCGCAGTATTATTTAAATCCATGGTAATTGATGTACTGAAATGAGTTTTAAAAAAAATTTCTAAAGGTAAAAACCCATTTCTATTACTTGATGTACAGAAGACCAGTTTGTGTTTTGGCGGTAGACACTTGACATTTGGTTCTTTACAGTTTCTACTCCAGAGTAAAACCATATTGAGTAAGATGACCCCCTTACCTTAAAGGTTACTATTGCTTAAAAGATTTCAGATTTTTAACCTGGGGCCACAGCATGAGCTGGAAGAAGGATTTCAAAACCTGTAACCAACAACTCAATCAGTTCCATTATGTGACTTGTTTCATGTTACATCCATGCTTTATTGAGTCCTGCTTTGACACATTTGTTTTAAAGGGGTTTGTGTGTTTGCTTGCTTTTTTCCTCCTCAGAGAAGATATATGGTTCTGGGAAATAGTTTTTTTTTTCCCCTCACTCTCTAAAACATAAGATCAAATTTGGAGATGCTTATTTCATAGGCATCACCATAGTATTCACTTTGAAATGCTGAAGGCCAATTAGAGTTCAGAATAATTAAAAACTCAGAGTCTACAGACCCATTCCTTCTCTAGGAAAAGGGAAAGAGAACAAAATATAGATGTTTTGGGAGAATGACTGAACTGGTGTAGTTGACAAAAGGTATTTTTTCATAACTTTATGTAAGCACTTAAAACATTATTTTAAACTATTCATTTGTGTGCCTGCCTGCTTCACCTGGCTGTGAGCTCCTTACCAACAGAATCCATGTATTATTCTTCTCAGTATCCTCAGCATTTAACTGGCATATAGCAAATGTTCAATAAATGTGTTATGGCAATAAGAAGTTTTTAATAATTTGACCTTTCCCTTTGAGCTCTTGAGAGTACAGCAGCATTTGTCTTCATGGGAGGCATCTGTTCCTGTTTATAGCCTCCACACCATTGAATTATAGGAGTATTATCACATAAAGCAATGTTTCCTTTTGTAGGCACTGACAGGTGATTCCCAAAATCCTTGAACATATTAAATGTGCAGAAGCTGAAGCCCACAGTGCTGTAAGAATAAGGTTGTCCCAGAAAATGTTACTATTGTCCTGACCAAGAATGGACATTAGGATTAAAATGACACAGTCTTGCCACAAGGTACCTCTAATCTATATATAATGTTAGAGATGATCTGGGGTCACTTGGGTGTGTGGAACTACTTTAGAACTAAATTTATTCATTAATTGAACAAACATATATTGGGTATTGGGCATTGTGTTAGGTACTGGGGAAGATACAAAGAAAAATAAAAATGTTATCCCTGCTCATATGTAGTCCACAATTTAGTGCAAAATTTATTACTCCTTTGGTCTCACCAATTTAATGCAAATAAATATTAATTAATGTTAATATTTACACAAGTTGAGGATCCAAGACACATGATAGGCATGGAGTTTGACATCAAGTCATAGAACATTTAGTGTTTACTAACACTCTCTTACTTAGTGCCTTAAATGCACTTGGTACTGTGGGTATAAAAAGAAGATATGTTATCTGCCTTCAAAGACTCGCAAGGCAAGAGTATGGTCAGAGGTACACAACCCAAATACAGGGCAATAAAACACTGATGTGGAAAGTGCCTGGAGCAGAGATAGGGAGTCAAATGAAGATTGGAACTAGATCTCTTCAAATCCTGTGTGCTAGTACTTGGATTGGCTTATTGTGGTTCCTAAATAAGGGAAGAATTTAACTTTGTTCAAAAGAAGCTCCATGTGGGGAGAGAAGATGCTTTGACTCCACCAGTCACTGGCTGTATGACATTGGATAAACTCCATCTCTCTGAGCCTCAGATTTTCACTTGAGCTAGGGGAGTTCTAAGGTATCTTGCAATTGCAATGATAAGCCAATATACAAGTACACATCATAAAATAGCTTTGCACCATACAAAATAAAATATTATCAAATGCTAGAGTGAGGCTCAGAGCCTAGAGTGAAGCCCACATCCTTTACAGAAACTCTAACTCAGAACCTCACAGGATATTCATGACATAAAATGAGTTGAACTTTAAATCCAAAATGAACATGCCCTTTCAAAGAAAAAACTCTTTTTAATTTCCTGATGAGATACTATTCAGGAAAAACTCAGGCAATGTTAGGGTACCAATTTTTGTAAAAGTTCATTAGATATGAATTGTCATTTAGTGATTTCCATTTCAGGGTTTTAGAAAGTGTAATGCTGATGTCATGATATTGGTTGGGGAATCATATCTTCTACTCACATGCTCTTTCATCTCCGTTATAGTCATAACCTGTTGAACTATTAGTGACAAGCAGGTAACTGATGAACTGAGAAAAGAAAGTTAGCTGTGCCAATCGTAGGGCCTTTTTCCTTCATTAGCATTTGTCTGTTAAGCTCTTGCCTGATCCAGTAGTTTCTTGTTTTGTTTGTTTGTTTGTTTTTCCCTTCCTTATAGCAACAAAGGTTTCTGGATTATTCAGTACAAAGTAAGTTTGAGTGTTCTGATGCCCATTTCATGTACCCTCACATCCCCAAATAAAAATGATCCTGAACCCCATGATTTAGCTATCTAAAGGTTTCTTAGGTTAATATCAATTACACTGAAAAAATGTTTCATCTACTCTCAAACTACCTACTTTAAGCCTGTGCATTATTTTCTATTCTTTCTTCAAAAAGATACCATAGTGAATTTTTATTTCATCAAGGTATTTGAAAATAGCTCCCACATTTTCCTGTCTAGTCATGCTAACCTAGCCTAGGAACTCATCTCAAAGGGTGGTCAAGGGTGGTTGGGTAGAACCTGAACTCTGAAGAGCTGCTGACTCTTAGCTCTGCTTTCTTCTCTAAACCCACAACATTTCTTTAGTTAGTTGCTCTAAAACTTTGCCAAAGATTGAGGTATAGTTAACAAATTTCAGTTTACAGAATTACCTTTCTCTTCTTGAAAGCTGGGCAAATACATATTTTGTGATAGAATTTTGATAATATTGATAAACTAAATGAAAACCATGGGGTTTGAACAATGACAGACTCCAAATTTTAGAGAGTGCATATGAAAAATGCCTGCAGCTGGTCATCAGCAAACAGTACTTTGCTCTGGGAGCATTTGCTCCTACTGATCCTCTGCCATCATTTACCTTTGAAGTGTTTGCTTAAGCATCAACTCTTTGTGAAAATATTTTGACAGTTTCCCTCTTCCCAAGATAAATTTCCCAGTCCCTCTTGTGAGCCCCATTATACTCTGTACAGAGTAACAACATAGAATTTTTAACACCTTTTGGTCAAATCTGTTTATATGTCTAACATCTCAGCTCAGCCCATCTATTCCTATGAGTTTGATGAGTGTAGGGAACTGTGTCTTCCTAAATTCTGTTTGCTCTCTTAAGAGCTACATTGCCTGATATAAAGTAATCAAATAAAGTTTACAATGAAGAAATGAATGACTGAATGAAATAAGTGGAATTGCACATCAACTCGTATGTACCAAAATCCAGTAAATATTACCATCTCAATGCTGTTTGTTCCTTCTTGCTTTTTCCCTAGTAAATAGGAATAATAAAACCTTCAAAAGGTGAAGAAGGTTAAATGATGCAATTTATGAAATGTGGCAATAAATTAATTACAGTGCATTTTAAACCACAGCAGATATTTACCGAAATGAACACGGTCCGTTTCCAAGCAGTCATCAGGGAAAGATGAATATGTGGCATGAAGCTGTTGCCATTGCTTACAACAACAGCTTTGGAACTTCCCTTGCAACATTGCTTTTTCCAGACCTTTTGAATATCCCCCATTTGGAAAATCTTTATTTTCTGGTTGATTTAGATTTCTGGAAATAGTCAAAACTTTTTGAGAGCCAAGATTGGCAAATGAACTTAATGCTTAGACAGTATAATATCATTTTTGGCTATTTTGGTGTACTATGCCTCAGGAGAATGGTGCCTTATATAATTGTAAACTGTCTCCATTGGGGGAGTAAGAGAATAATGCAATAGCTGGCCAGCTTCCTTTCTTCTTCAAAATTGCATCTTTTGTAGTCTGCTGTGCAATTGACCTATACTTAATAAAGAATTGCTTTTCAAGTGATTTCTTTAGTGATTGAAATCCATCACACACACACACACACACACACACAATCTCTCCATGTCTTATTCATCCAAGTCCATGCTTCTTAACATCCAGCATGACATATTAGAAACAGCTCCAGATTTATAGTCATGAAACGAGGCTTTAGTCCTAGCCTTGTCATTTACTTGCCATTGGGCAACTTACTGAGCCTCAGTTTACTTTTCTGTAAAATGTGCATTGCTACATCTGGCCTATACTACTCCCAGAATGGAAGGAGGTTTCTATGAGAAAGTAAATATGAAGGCACTGTATATACCATAGAGCATGTCCTGTAAAGCTGTGTGACAATGGAAAAAGATCATTACACTGGTCTCTTTTATTGCCACACCTTTTCAATGAAACCTTTCCTGACGCTTTCCCTGCAATCATCTTTACCCAGAGAGAACAGAAACAATCTTCCTCTTTGGCACTCACTTTACTACATACATTATTCTTACATTGAGTCTGTAATCCTTTACTACACTAGTTTTTTTTGCTTATTTCTTCTCTTCTTTTTCTTTTTTTTTTTTTTTTCCGCTTCTTTTCTCTCCTGCCAAAGAGTTTGAGCTCTCTGAGAAAAAGGACCATGCTAGACTTACGTCAATATTCCAAGTCTGTATCTTGGAACTTAGTAAGAACTCAATAAATGAGCTTGTAAATAAATATAGAAATTAATTGTCTTTCTTTCTGGGAAATAAAAATTCATTTCCAAGGAAATAAACCCATTGCCTCTTTTTACCATCATTCTTGGTTTCTTGGTGACTTTAATTGGTGGGAACGATGCTACTTGTCCCTAATGTCCTTTCTCCCCTTCCACTATTTAGTAATAGAAACCTTCAAGATTTGACTAGGCATAAGACCACTCAAGTACAGACTCAAATGAGTGCTGGATGTGACCATATCACTAAGATCTGGTCAACCATAGATGAGTAGAAGTGATAGGCATAACTTCCTTAAGAGAAAGCAACTTAATCTCCTTTTCCCTCAGATATGATGATGTTGAGCCAGATTTGACCACTGGGATAAGGACAACCTTCAGGTAGTGGAGCAATAAGGTAGAGCTCCTGGGCCCTGAATGACCTCATAAAGCATAGCAAGCCGCACACTTGAGCTTCCTGCCTACATCTGGGGTGTGACAAGAGAGCAAAATATACTTTTATTTTATTCAAGGCACTGTTTTGTGGGGGTCTCTTTATTGCCACAGCTTAACTTATTCTGTAATAAGTATAAGTTATCCTAAGACACTTATATAATAAGTATCCTAAGAGCCTATATGATTCGTTGGGAGATTTCATCTAAAATATTGACCATTTGTTCTTTTGCCTCCATGCTGCCATCAGTCTGTTGTTCCTCACTGAATATTAGATGCCCAATGTCTTAGTTACCCCCTTATTGTTGTTAAAAATAACTATAATCTCTCCAGGAGCTCATCTTCAGCATCTTACTCTAGAACCACAGCAATTATTTTAATTTCATCTAGACTTTCTATCCATTGATGTTGTTAATTTCTCTCTATCAATTTTTCTTCTCACTCTCACTTACGTCTCTACCTAGGTAAGATCCCACGTCCATCCATAAAATCACTCCCTTGTAAATACTTTTGCCTGAAAACACTGAAATCCTGATGAAATCCAACACCCAATATCCTGAACTCATGCAGCTGGATATTGATGGAGAAAAGTGCAAGAACTCACGACTGTGCTTGTTTTTTTATACTATTTTTTTCTCTCTCTTCAATCTTCCTAAATGCCATACTTACAACTCTCATTTCTTCAGAGTTCATTAAAAACAAAAGCACCAACAGTTCTTACATCTTTCCATCTTCAAAATTATCGACTTGTCCTTGTGTGTACCCAGAGGCCACTTTTGCTTACTGCAAATGAAGTATGACTACAATCTTCAAAGCCAAACTCATTCCTTGCTTAGGACCCTACCCCATCTTAAGTACTCAGGGGCTTTCTCCTAGCAAGCACCATCAATTTCTCCATCTCTATTGGATCTTATCCATGAGATCCAAACAAACTTGCTATTGTCTCTCCAACTTAAAAAAAAAATTATTGGGACTCCTGCATTTCCCTCTAACTTCTCCCTTCAACCTCTTCTGATTTCTTTACTTCTCATCCACTGCAAAATTTTACTGAAAAAAATTTCCATAGTCACCCACTTCCTTCCCTTATATTTTCTTCTCAACCCACTAAAATTGGACATCTTTCTCTACATCTCTAGAGACACTGGGCTTATCTTGGTCACCAATGAAATCCATGTTGTCAAATCTAAAGCTATCTCTCTTTTTATTTATTTATTCTTTGAGCAGCTTACTATACAGTTAACTCCTCCATCTTTTTGACACTCTTTGTTTTCTTTGATTCTGTGTTTGTAAACTTTCCTGGTTTTGCTTCTACCTCATTGGCTGCTCCTTCTCAAATTCTTTGCTGCTTGCTCTTCCTATAACCACCTTCCAATATTGGCATGTTTCAGAGTTATGACTTGGGCCTTCATTTTTTCTGAATTCTTCAGGTTTTTTTTCTTTTCCTCCATTTCTGTATTCCCAATGCATAATATAATTTTTGGAACATAGCAGTCTCCCAATATATATTTGTTGAGTAAATGCATACATTATTCAGCTTCTTAGAAAAAACTTACAGTAAGCAATGGCCCTCTCTCTTCCTTTTTACATGCATTTTTGGACTGTATGTGGGTTATTGTCTGCTTGCATCTTCCTCACTTAGTAGAGTCTAATAATTATTCCCTGGATATGATAACTCAGCAATTAACTTTATACAAGTTTATGTGATTGTATATAGAATAAAATAAATTTAATGACACAAGTGACCCATACACAGAAAAAAAAATGGAATGTTAAAAATTACTAAGAAAATTTACTTCATCTTGACAACAAATATGGATAACTCCATTTTTAAACTCATTTCTCTTATCATAGATTTTTCTTTTGCAACTTGAATTATACAAGCAACAATTCTAATTACACAGTCCCTGTAACAGAACTGCAAGGTTGAGCTTCCATTTTACTATATTATGCTCCACCCTTTCCTCCTTTACAAAATGGAGAAAGCACTTTGTTCAGTGTGTTTTGAGGTCAAGAATGAAAGATCTGCTAAGTCCACGGCATTATGAGTACAATGTACTTAAAGCGGCTTAAGCTATGCGCACAGGCAAATAACACGTTTTAATCCATTCGAGGGCCTGTGTAAGTAGTCAGGTCTCCAACCTTTAATCCACTGCATTATATCTAGGTAGTGAAGCAAAGAGGGTTAGGTTCCTTACAATTACTGGCTGATAAGGTACACTGACTATCAAAAGACAGGTTAGGCAATGATAGTCTAAGGAAAGCACTTCCAGCCTGTGACCACATGACACAGGGAAGGTTGGGTCGGGCTGGGCATCTGCTGAGATAGCACAATCTGGTCTGAAATTGCCTAACTTGTCCTAAAGATAAGCCATCAAGTAAGGGTTGGCAATCAGTATTCTGGGAATTGCTTGGCATTAACAATGCTCACCAAAACTACAGCCATAAAATCTGTACATGCAGATGTTGATTAATACACCTAGTGAGTACTCCACAAATGACAACCTTAAAGTTTTTTATATCTAAGGCCTCTCTCTGGTATCCAGAATTCATCCTGATATGGCCTAAATAATTTACAAGTTTATATCAGATAAGGCACTGCTGACAATTCTATGCCACAAAAGCTGTCTTGCTTGGTGTCTGCTTGATGACTGAGCTTGAACTGTGGCCAGCAACTCTGCAGTGATGTTCTCATCTGGATGCATCTGAAGTATGGAAAACCCAGCCATACAAACTCAATTCTGTATGCCCACCAATTTACTGAACTGTCCATCTAAAATATATGTCAGTATTCTCCTTGAAAATAGCAAATCTGGGTTTTTCAGGCCAATATTCCTCATGGGAAGCAAGGTGTGGATACTCTATTGTGGGCCAATAACATTATCTACTGGCAAAGAAATCTATCATGAACTATATGAGATTACTTACCAGTCTTGTTGAACTTTTCCTTTGTGTTTTATTTTTTTTTACAATAATTTGTTATCATCTAATCTACATGAGGGCACAACAGACCCTGGTCAATTTTTTAAATACTTTATGATATTCATTAAAACTTTATTTAGCAACCAAGTATGATCATCCATTTATTTTAGCTAGTTGTTATCCCTCATATATTTCATGGACTCTTACCCAATATTTAGCTTTCAGGCATTACTAAAGTTTGGATTAATTTTCCCCATGTTGTGGAATCTAAAGAAAGAATGAGTGAATTCTGGACAGTCATATCTTATAGCAAATAGAAATTTAATAGACCTTCTGAATTGTTGTTTCATTGATTTGGTATCTCTTATAATTCAGCAATTCCTGGTGCTGGGGCTGGCATTTTCTCCATCTTTTATGTGCTTTCTTATCAAATTAAGTATTTAAATAAGATTGTAGGGAAATGGATATTGTTAATGATAGTGTGGCCATCTATTGGTTACCATAGGCCTGGGAGTTTCACTACTTGGGAGGTAAACATTTTGTTTGACTTACTCCTTGTCTTATGTATTTAAGTGTAATGCAACATGATTCAGACTTTCAATTCTATCAAATAAACTTCCCTTCTCTCCATATATGCATATGCTCACACGCACTTAAGGAGAATTTTATTATAGGTGATGCTACAAAAGCTGTTCAGATGTGGTCACTAAGATGTTCCTTGGGGCTTTGTGTGTGTGGGTGTTGCAGATAAGAGTGTGGGAAGCAAAAAAAAAAAGACATTTTTTTTAGGAAACTTCACAGGAAATAGTCTAGCATGAGGGAGCTGGATATGAAGGGTTTTCTGGCCTTCCCCACATAGCAGGGACTTGCCAACTATCAAGACTTCCCATCTTAGCCCTTGAGGCCTCTCATCCTTATAAGGCAACTGTACTTGTATGTTTAGGGAGGTTATGTTTAAGGATGGTGAGATTGGATATATTAGTATTCTCTTTCCCCTTTAGAGGACTCTTTTCTATCCCACACCTCCCAGGACTCTCCTACATACCTGTACTTTTCCATCGCTGTCAGGAGCCTCCCTCAAGAGAACGCCAGTCTAGGCAGTGCTGTTTGCTGCAGATTTCTTATTTCTTAATGATATTAAAAAGGTCTGCGTTATGTCTCATTATATCTTACTATTCACTAAATTCCTTAATGCATCCAAGCAGGTGTGAAGGAGGACTGTACAGTGATGCTCCTTCTCCTCCTGATAACGTGCATTTTAACAGGCTCTTACAGAGGCACTGGTCGAAGGTCCACGTAATGTGGCAAGCTGGTAAAAGACACACTATGTGTGAGTGGGACACCAAAGTGTAGTAGGCGGCTGGGGAAAGTCACTACTCTGTCCTGGGTGAGTGACATTACAACAGAGGGCAGAGGGAGGGCCCAGGTAGGACAGCACGTGGTCCTTGTCTCTGGGAAATGTATTCAACGAAGGTAAATCAGGCAGCAGTTGTCACTGTGCTCAAAATAGAACACAAAATGATGCAGGAATAAGATGAGGTTTGATAAGAAATTGAGGGGGCTGGACAGGAGATAGTCATTAGTAATTTAATCAATGCAAGTCCTGACCAAGTTGTCACGCAATGATCTACTGAATGATTACTGAACTGACATTGGCAAGTCTAAGACCTCTTAATCTATAAGATGTCAAAATATATGCAAAAAAGAAAAGTACCCATCAACTTAATGGGCAACACCCATGAGTTTCTTTTATGGACTAGACTTTTAACTATAGAGGGGTAGTGGTGATGAAGGAATGCTAACACTTCAATGAGCAAATAAATAAAAATGTTTAGAGCACTCCTTAGCAAAGTTTTCCTTTTATATCTATAATGCAGAATGATATTATGTTAAGCTATTACTAGCTTCCTGGCAAGCTTATTTTTGCGTCCAATATTATTGCCATATCAATTTATAGTGCATTAGCTTAAATGATTATATTATAAAAGGGAGCTATATATTTTTTAGCCATTGTCCTAAGCTTAATTACCCTTTAACTGGGCTGGAAATTATCGTGGTATGAGTAGTACAATTATAAAAACATTAAGTGGGATGTACAAGATCTCTGCATTAAATATATAAAATATTTTGGATGGGGTTTTCATGTGATTTTGCATAAAGTGTGTTTTCAGATACACATAACGTTGTATAGAAGAATAATCAAAGGAGGTCTTGTTATATTTTTTTACTGCTTACATTCCCTTTGCAATGGTGGTTTTCCCCTTAATTCTTGGAACTCTAAGTTAGCCATTTGACATTTTTAAAGTTGATAGCAAAAGCCTATGTCACTCATTCCATGAGAAGGAAAAGGGGAAAAAAAAGATGTGATTGCTCCACCAAGTTTTTAATACCATGAGAAAAAATAATATTCTTATATTAAGGAAATTTTAAATAAACACAAATGTTCAGTATGATAGATGCTGAACAATTCATAGTACGAGACATTTGAAAGCTACTAACACTCATCATACAAAGTTTCTGAAATGAGAAAAAAAGTTGAGAACGTATCACTTTTGTTTGAAAATTGACACTATTTCCAATACTCCATACTTCTTTTTAGGATTAAAACTTGACTTCCTTTTTATTATTTCAAATATTTAAAAAATTATTACACTCATTTTGATTAACCTCACCCAAGAGAGGTTTTATTTTATTTGAAAACTGTTTTGAATCCTCTATAACTTCCTAAAGTTTTTCAAAAAATCTTTAAGAGCTGATAGTTTTCTTTAAATTGGAAAGGTGGAAAATATGGAATAACTAAGCACTTAAACATTTTGTTAACAAATTCACACACTTAAGATAATGGGAAGAATGTTTTATTGATGGTAAGTTGTAAACATTTTTGGAAAGTTTATCTAAATTTAAAAATAAGCTACTGAATGCTTTTCTTTGTCAATTTGAAAAATAAAAGAAAATATACCCAATTCTGGTGGTGGATGTATAAATTGCAAATGTGCTATAAAAATAGTTTGACATTATTTAGAAATGTTAAAGATATCCGTATTACTATGACCCAGAAAAAAAAAATCTACCTCTACTACATTTTTTTCAAACATTAGTGTGCATCCAAATCACCTGGGGATCTTTTAAAAATTAAAATTCTAATTCAAAAGTCTGGGTGGAGCCTAAAAGTCTAGGTTTCTAATCATCTCCTATATGATACCTCTGATGCTGGCCTATGGACCACCTTTGAGTAGCAAGGCCCAGAAGTGTGGTTCTCAAAGTATATTCCCTGGAAAAACAGCATCTGCATCACCTGGGAACTTGTTAGAAATGCAAATTCTTGGACCCCACCTTAGACCTTGGAATGCTACACAGCCATAGAAATGAACAAACAACACATTGACCTACAACAATATGGATGAATCCTGTAAACAGAAGAAGCTAAATATAAATACATATATATGATTCCATTTATATTAAATTCAAAAACAGGTACCATGTATTTAGGGGGACCTGCATCGGAAGTAAAACTATAAAGAAAACAAGAAGTGGCTACCATAAAAGTCAGTGCACAAAATGCCTCCAGTTAAAGGGAAGGTATTATGGTGTTACCTAGGGACACTTAGGAGCTCCTGGCAATGTAATATGCTTTGACTTGAGTGGTAGTTATATCAATTCCTTTATAAATAGTTGCTTTGTAATTATTCATTCACTGTTAATTTATGCTTTATATAAATTATAAGTTGCAAAAATATGGAAGAATAATAAGACACATTTCTACCAGCTCTATTTTGTAATGATGTTTCTTTGTTAATGATTGAAGAATTACTGTGGAAATTACTTTTTTGTCCACAAAGTACCTCTGTTGTCCACAATAGGTTGGTTATTTTTAAAGCAAATGAAAATTCAGTTTAATTTACTGTGACATAGCATTGAGAAAGTATATTTGTAGGTTAAACAAACACTCATAACACTTAACTATGTAATACATATTATTTGTTAGTGATTAATTATAACACTCCAAGCAGTTTTGTTACCCCTTATGGTTATATTTTGGACAAAAAAATATGGAGTAGGAACACAATTTACATATCTTGGTAGACTTTTCATACTTGCCTACACAGCTTCTCTTCTGTTGATGAGCCCTGCCTCCCTTTCCCATGTGGGTTTGGTGGGACTGTCAGGCACAGCACTCTCCTGCCTTTAATTCGAAGGTGGTTAAGTAACCGAAGGCTGGGAAGTCATGGAATTCTATCATTCTGCCCACAGTGATGAATCCCAAGAGCAGCTAGTCCTGTTAAGTTTGCTATAAAGAGGAAATAGATAGGGTTCTTTCTATTTTTCAGGGATAGTGATTTGGGGGACTTTGCAAGACTGAATACCTAGTGGCCATTTTCCTTCTACTTGGAAAGAAGGGACTTGAAAATGCAGTAAACACCAAAACAACAACAAAACAAACAAACAACAACAGAAAACAGACTTGAATAATGTTGAAATAAGAGGGAAAATAAAAACAAGCAAGAAAGTGTGACAAGATTTTGAACTCCTGATTCCATTCATATGTCAATTTATATAGTGAGCCAATAAATTATTGTTGTTGTATTATTATTATTGTTTTGTGTTATTGCTTGAGTTACATTGAGTTCAGTTCCAAAAACTTATAACTGAAAGAGTCCTGGTTAATTTAGATTCAGTCTAACATATTGCCAGTATTCATGGTCTAAAATTGCTCAATTTCTTCATGTAATTTAGCCTTTCAATCAAGTTTTTGGAATAACAAAATTAACTCATAATTAATTGTGTTAATGAAGGTGCTAAAAAATGAAGTAGTTATACTCTGGATCATGGATCACATTAACTTTGCTGTGTCTCTCTGATCACAAAGATTGTTTTCTCCACTTTAATATGAAATTGGAAAGAGCTTAAAACAAAAAAGGACTGTAGCATAATGAAATAAGGTGACATCCTAATAAGATTTTCTTATCCTGCTCTCATTCCATGTACTTTGAAGATTTGCCCAGTTTCACAACCTCACTGAAAGGCTTGTATATTACTCAGAAGATGTATATGTTTATCCCATAGATGAAATCTAAGTGATGCAATTAATGCCTGTATGGTTTCAGACAAGCTGTGAAGAAACTTTCACCAAGGAGAGACCTAAAGAAGTGGATACACTTTGAAATCACCAGGATAGCTTTATAAAACACTAATGCTTGGTTATCCCCACCCCCCCACCCCCAAAAGAGTCTTATTTGACTGATGGAGTATGGCCAGGGCATCAGGACTTTGAAAGTACTTCTATTTTGAAAGCATATTTAAAAAGTACTGCAAAATGGGACTGTTGAGTCAACATAATTCCTTGGCAAAGTCTTGATCCCAGCTCACTGGTGTTGAAAGACTTGAATGTGTGTTAATGGAGAGAGTGGAGGCAGTATATAGAAGGCCAGACAGCTACAACTTCTGGGAACATTTGGGGATTATTCTCAGACTGCAGAGCATCACAATGCCCTTGGGCTACTTACAGTGCCTCACCTGAGCACTTGATCCTTGCAGAGTCACCAGAGTACTTTGCAGCTCTATTCACAGGGATTCACTTCTAAGCCTACTCTCATTTACAACCAACTTGCTTCTGAAATCACTCCCTATATATGTCAACTGCCTCCCCTCAGATCTCCGTGTTCCTCTCTACTCATTAGGGGAAAAAATTAAGCAGAAACTGAAAGAAAACTGCAGGAGAAATTTCTTAGCCAAAGATACAGAGACCCTAATAGGCAAGCATGTACACTTTGGGGTAAGCAAACCTCACTTGTAAAGATTTTAAAAAATACAACCCCATCCCCTCTCTCCCTTATACCCAATATCTAGCCTCAAAATTTCTCAACCAAGTTCCACCAGTAATTGTGATAAACATACCTGATGTAACCATCCATTGAGAGTTGGTTTCCTGGATGGGTTTTGAAAGTTCTATGAAATAACCCTTTCACCCAAATGACCAGCAACACTTTGTGTGTGGAAATAAATCATTAAAAAAAAAAAAAAAAGATTATCAGGATGGTGGAGTAAGAAGATACAAGAATCAAGCTCTCTACCAAAACAACTATTGAACTGGCAAGAACTGTCTGAAGCAACCATTTTGAAACTCCAGAATCTAGTAGAACACTGAGTAGCATTTGGGGAGGAGTGAGAGGAATAGGCTGGTAAATTGTGATAAATACCACTCCTGGCATTCAAAAAAATCTCTGTCATATCACCATCTGGATACAAACTTAAGGAACAGACAGTTCAGGGACTAAAGCCCAGAGTTAATGACTCATAATATTAAAATATACAGTGTGCAACCAAAGATAACAAGACAAAGAGACAGGAAATGAGGGCTTATCCAAGGGAACAAGATAAATTCCAGAATCCATCAACAAAGAGGACCAGACCTTGAACTTACCAGATAGAGACTTAAAAAAAAAAAGTCATCAATAAGTTCAAGGAGAGAAAGGAAAACATAGAGAAAGTACTAAAGGATATGAAGAGAACAATGTATAAATAATATGAGAATTTCTATGAGATTCTCAATAGGAACCAAACAAAAATACTGAAATTGAAGAATACAACAACTGAAATGAAAAATTCTCTAGATGGTTTCAACAGCAGATTAAAGGTGGCAGAAGAAAAAATCAGTCATCTCAAAGACAAGACAATTGAAATGAATCTGTCCATCAGAGGATTTGTGCATCAAAGGATTATATTATGAAAGTAAGAAAACAACATACACAATAGGAGGAAATATTTTGGAGACCACATATCAGTTAAGGGTTTAATATCAAGACTATATAAAGAAATCCTACAATGCAACAACAAAAACTCAAACAACCTGATTAAAAAATGGGCAGAAAGTGTGAATAGATATTTCTCTAAAAAAGATATACAAATGCAAAAAAAGCACATGAAAAGATGCTCAACATCATTAACCATTAGGGAAATACAAATCAAAACCACAATGAGATACCCTTTTGCACCCACTAGAATGCCTATTATCAAAAAGTGGAAAATTAAAAGTATTGGACAGGATGTGGAGAAATAGGAACACTCATTCATTGTTGGTGGGAATGTAAAATGGTGCAGCCACTGTGGAAGACCGTTTGGTGGTTCTTTAGAAAGCGAAGTATAGAACTACCGTATGATCTGACAATCCCACTTTCAGGTACACACTCAAAAGTATTGAAAGCAGGGACTCAAAGAGATATTCACACACTGATGTTCATAGCAGCATTATTCACAATAACCAAAAGATGGAAGCAACTCAAGTGTCCATCAGTTGATGAATGGATAGAAAAAATATGGTATATACATCCAATAGAATATTATTCAGCTATAAAAAGTAATAAAGTTCTAGTACATGTGACAACATGAATGGGCCTTGAAGACATCATGTTGACTGACATCAGCCAGACACAAAGGACAAGTATATGAGCTCACTGGCATGTCTGGAAATTCATAGAGTAAAAAACTAGAATATAGGTTAATATAGGCCAGGCTAGGTGTTGGGAATGGGGAATTAATGCATAATTGTTACAGAATTTCTATCTGGGGTGATCAAACGGATCTGGCAATGGCTGATAGTGATGTTAACACAACTTTGTGAACATAATTAACAGCATTGAATCATATATTTAAATGTGGTTAAAAGGGGTAAATTTTTGATTGCTCAACCATTGAACATTAACTGATAATACTCATTAGCCATGTACTTTTGGTACAGGGAAGATAGGCTATCTTAGTCTTAGGGAATGTAGAAAACCGTGATTTTACTTCAGTTTAGCCATAATTCATTGTTTTATTAGAATCTCTAGTTTTTAAATTATAAAAATATATGTGCCTAAAAAATAAGTATAGTTATTCTTACCACTCCCTCTTCTCCCATTTCCTGGAGATGGCCAATAGAAACTGGCAAGTACAAATGTATACTGTTTGTGTGTGGGGGGGTGTGCGCACGTGTGTAGCATTTTAAAACACAAGTGTGACCACGAAATTCAACTTCATCAGCTCACCTAACAATATATTGTGCACATTTTCCCAGTTCAAGAGGCTGCTTTTGAAGCAGTATACAGTGTTGTTTTCTGGAAATATCAGAATCAGGAGGATCTCTTATAATGATCCCCCTTTCTGTAAAATATCAATGAAAGTGTAATTTTTGTATATCCAAGTCAGCTGCTTTCATCCATGCAGGCTTCCCCTTCTGTCTCCTCTCACACTTACTCCACAATCCTCATCCCTCCACCTTCCTTCATCCACCCAGGAGAGAGCCCTGTCTTGCTTACTCTACACAGTCCCTTGAGAAGACAATTGGGGGGTGCTGAGGTGGCTTCTTACATGCTTGCTTCTAATACAGATTTCATTTAGAAACGCATTCAGTCAAGTGAGCTTGCACTATGCCTTTTCCATTGTGAGCAAAGGAAAATAGACGTAGCACTAAAATGTACCATCTGTGTTAACGTGTGTCAGTATGTGATGGTGTAGATTAAATCTGAGCACGTTTGTTAGTTTTAATTCTGAGACATCTAATCATCTACTGCTACAACATTGTTTCCTCCAGCCTTAAAAAAAAAAAAAAAAAAAAAAAAAAAATTTCTTCCTGGGATATCACCAAATCCTTTCTTAGAAGTCAGGTCAAAACATCTGCAGAAAAAGACCTGTCTAGTAGAAACTACCCAGAGCTTCCTTCCCTGCCTTGCTCAATAAGTTTTTTTGCATCAGAAACAGAACTGGATTAAAGGCCACTAGAAACACAGTTAAGAGTGAACTTTTTTTAAGTCTCCCACCCCCACAAATCCTTACTCTTCTGCTTAATGTTTAATATGATGCCGTATTGCAAAACAAACATTTACAACGAGCCTCCTGCGCATCCCCATGCCCAGCCCATCCTCTTGTTGAAAAGATTCTTCCTAGTTTGAGCCGTGGTACCAGGAATGTGGAAAAGCCAGTGAAGTTTTAATTGGATTAAACTGCGTGTCCCTTCACCCCCCCCAAACCCTTTACTGGCAACTTTCTTGACAGCTTAACTAACAAGATAATATGCAACAAAGAGTAGTGGCATCCCACAGGCCTCCTGCCTTACCTGGGGGAATACACCTGGGCCAGCTGTGAGTAGCAACAGAATAACAGGTAACTTACAACAGCCTCACTATGATACTGTCACCAACTCTCAGACTTTGTGCATTTCTGAGGTGAAATTCAAACCTGAAATTTTAGCTGCTCAAAGTGATTGGATTCAGCAGGAGCCTCCTGAACTTGCAAGCGCCAGAGGGGGAATAAAGCTACTTCCCTGGTCTTTAATTCACTCGGCCAAGAAAAATCGCAATCTGTCCATTTGGCACGTTTGAGAGGGAAAAGGGCAATACAAATTTTCCTTAATAAAATAATGCTGGCTATTAAAGAGCAGTCTTGCCGATGTCACTTGACGCCCTTTTCCTACAGGGCTGGCGGGCATGAGGCCAGGGTATGGGGAAGTGCAATTGGAAACATTAGTTACACCACCTTAGGTATGGTAGCAAAATAATATTTGATAAATGAAAATAAATCTAGGCAGACACAATTTCCAAATAGTTTTTAGAAGTACCTGTCACTTCCAGACGCTCTTCTTAAGCGTAACCCTTGGCAAGCGAATCCATTTTACCGCTTCTTCTGGGCAGAAAATTTCAGTGTGCCCCCAAAGAATTCAGTGTTTCTAAGGATGATGACACTCACATTTTCATGAGAATCAGGACTCACTGTGAAAGGTCTTTTCAGGAAGTTCTTACCTGAAACTGGATTCGTTGGATGCCTGCCTACTCATTTCAGAAGCCCTGCAAAGAATCAAATGACCCTAAAATATTGCCCCGACAGAAGTGTAAGTGTCCCAAATACCTTTCACAGGAAGACACCAATTTCAGGCCATTATTAGAACTAAAGTTTAAATGCAAATGCCCCGAGAAGGGTAGCTGTGCTTGAAAATTCAAAACTGAGGTGTAAAAAGAGTTGAGGGCATGTTGGATAAGATGGAGAGGTGGGGTATGCAGGGGAAATTTGTACCTGAAGGATTTAAAGATAAGCTCTGTATCTTGACTGTGCTTTTTTCTAACATGCAAAAGATCTAACAATTTGGGAAAAGTTGGGAAAACATTACCAAAAGGTGGAGGAGGAGGAAGAAAATGAAGATAATAAATAAGTAAATAATAAAATGGCATGGGGGGGGGGTCTAATTTGACATAGCTATAATTAGTAGTCTTGCAATCTTCTGATTTTTCCATGTTTTAGTTTCACTGTACCCAACAATGTTGAAGCAAATATTCTAATGTATGTGCTGGGAAACATGACTATGTTCGTGTCAGAGAGGTGCTGTGGAAGGATGCCAGGAGACCCGAGTTCCAGTGCTAGTTTAGCAATTATGTGACCTACGGCTAATCATTTAAAATAAAGTAAGTACTCATTATTTTATTGTCACTACATTAAGAATGTCCACATGTTCTGAGTAGGTTAGCCATTGGACCTTTAGGGTCCTCACTAAACATGCTCCTTATGGTAAGGACTAAGTTTAATAACGTAGGTAACTTTCTTTTTGCCCGTTGAAACTTACAGTACTTAGCCCTCTGCGCCTTAGTTTCCTCAGCTGTAACATGTGGATAATAATAGTACCAACTTTATAGGGTTGATGTGAGATAATCCATTGTAATTGCTCAGGAAAGTACATGCATTACTAATTGCATGTAGTAAATAGCAATCGTTAAGTCAATTTTATCAGGCTTTTCCATTGTAGCTATTTGAATATGACTAAACACAGCATTCTGGGGGGACCGAGAGAGTGGGAACACAGGATTCTTCTTTCTCCCCTATTTTCACCTTTGTCTTTAAGAGAAGGGATTGGGTCTCAAGGCCGCCTTCAACAATAGGACATGGTATGAAAAGAAGCAACGAAAGAAAAGCATCCCGTTCCACTGAGGCAGCTGGTGACATGGGTGACATGGGTCATCCTGACCAGGAGTCAGGCAGGAGGTCCTGGTCGTACCTTTTCTACTGAAAGGTTGTGCCTGCAGTTAGCCTCTGCACTGGCTTCTCACCAGCTTAAGAAACAAGCCCGACAGCTCTGCCTTGGGCTGCCAGAAGAGCCCACAAATCAGGAGGAAAAAATAACAGCATTCCAAAATGGAAAAACAAACAAACACCAACTCCCTTCCCCTGAAAAACAGACCAGAAACAAGATTTGTTTTGCCACAGTCCTGAAGTCTAAAAAGCCAGGGCTTAGCAGAAGGCAATGAAATGGGTTCACTGTTATACTGCATGCCTACTTAAAATAAAACATGAAATTCTGAGACTTTGATTGATGTCAGCTGATGAAAAGAAAGAAGAAGGAATGTTCAGAGTAGGAATCATTTACCTGGGTTTTTGAACCCATAGCAGGTGCAATGAAAACCCTATAATTATATATTTGAATACAGCTAAAAGGGGAAATTTTAGGTTGTATATATGTTACTAGAATAAAAATTTTCAAAAAGTAGGAGTTTGCAACACAAGCACTGGACCCTAATATAAACTATGGACTATAGTTAATAGTATAATTGTTTTATCAATTGTTACAAAATTACCACACTAATGCAAGGTGTTGATAACAGTGAAAGCTGGGTGTGTGAGGGGCGGTATATGGGAATCCTGTATTTTCTGCTTTGATTTTTCTTTAAACCTACAGCTTCTCTAATAAAAATTATCGGAATAATTTAATTATAACTTTAAATCTCAAGCTGTGACCCTTTTTCTGTGGTAATAAGTTATTTCTTAGCTTAGCTTACATCTAGTTTATTTGGGAAGAAGTACACCTGTTATGTTTGAAAGGGTTCTCCCTAAATCCAATCTGCTGAAGAAATGCACTCCTTCTGTGACTCTAAACTGTTGGTTATAAATGCAGATACTGACAGCTAAGAGGCATAAATAAGTGAAAGAGGTTGGGGGGTACATTGAAAAACTGGCATGTACATTGTGGATCACACTTAACAATGAAGAGAATATCTGAAAGCCTGCATCTTTAATAAGTCAGACTTTGATTTCACACTTAACAAGAAGTCTCTAGGTGGGCAACCCAGGGCTGGTGCAGTGGCTCAAATGTGCCATCAAGGACCAGCCTCCTTCTGTCTTCCTGATTCGCCATCCTTTGCCACTGGCTTCTGTCTTCATGTTCATAAAATGAGGGCTGCACTCTAGGTCCGTGTTCCAAGAAGAAAGAAGGGAGAAGGAAAGGGCAGGGCAAAGAGCAAACAGAGCACATGGAACATGTGAACCTGTTCTCGACCCCACATCCAGTCACATGCATATTCCTGGCTATGAGACAGACTGGGAGGTGAGTATCATGGCAGGGCAGTACTTCACCATCCAAACAAAAATTAGGCTCTGTTCATAAAAATGTAATTACAGTTACTGGGCAGACAGCTAGCAGGCTCAGCAACACTGAAAAGTAAGCAGGCTTAAAGCAGTTCGAAGCTCCTGTTTTTTCCATAGCTGCGAGCCAGTTGTCACCCATGCCACAAACCCTGGGGTAAAGCTAGTTGGGGCCTGCATATTGTATGACTCCTAGGTTTGGATGGAGTACTGGCTAAGATACAGTCAAAGGACTCACTAAGGAAACTGGGCTCAGTGCGGTACAATTGAGAAAATATGGGCTTGGTTTCAGAAGACCAGAGTTCAAGTCCCTGGTCTGCCATTTACTCCCAGCATGACCTTAAGCAAGTCATCAACCTCAGGTTCTTCATCTGTAAAGTGAGGATAATAATAATACCTAAGACATGGGGTTGCTGTGTGGCTTAGATGAGATGATATGTACAAAAACACCTTATGAAATTTGAGAATAGCTAGTCAATTTGGTCACTTATTGGTTCTGCTATAGATTTCTCTTCATTTTAATAAACTTACATTTAAGCCTTTGCTCTGCACAAAGCACCACGCTATGCACTTGATGGTATGGAAATAGAAAGAGTGAGGCTTGTAATGAGCATCCACAGGGTGCTCACATATCACAATTCCATTCCCCTTTCAAATGTGAACTTCCCCACCTTCTTCAGATTAACTCCTCTTCAGGATGCATCACTCAGCTCAGGAGCATCTCCCCCAGGGACTTCCCCAACTCAATGCCCCGTGCTCTTTCTATTCCTTTGGCTTCCATGACCCTGCTCTTCTCTGGTTCTTCTCCAACTGCTCTTCCTTTTTGGTTTTATCTATTCCCTTTGTCTCTCTTATGGACCCCTTTCTTCCCCTAGAAGGTAGAGATTCTCAGGTTTGGATTGTGCCTCGGCCATGATTCTTCTTAACTGCCAAGCCTCACAGGTAGGTCTCAGCCACACTCATGGCTTCTTCTATTTGAACATGCTGATGACTCACTAACGTGTATATGTGGTTCAGACCTGTGTCCCAAGCTTCAGAACTATATATCTGACAGCTTGCAGGACATATCTCCAGTGGATATCCCAAACCACTGTCAGTGCAAAATGTTCAAAGCTGAGTTCCTCCTAGCCCTATCTCTTCCATTCTCTATTTCAGGCAGCCCCATCATCCACCCAGTCATCCAAACTAGAACACTCTGGGTCAATCCTTCTCCCACTCTCTTTGCTCTCCCACTTCCAATCATTTACCAAGTCCTATGCATTTTAGCTCTAATATTTATTTATTTTCCTCTTCTTTATCCCAGTTGCCACTGTTGTTTTGGAAACTCTGATAGACTCCTGTCTGGGATATCATAGCAGCATCCTATCTCAGTCCCAATGTCATCCCATTGGTCACAGCTGCTGGAATAAGAGTGACTGAACTAAAATGAAACTGAATTAGTCATTTCTTTTTTGATGACTCCCCATGGCATGTCTCATTCACTCTTTCCATAGCTCATTTCCATTGCAGAAACTATAAACTTGGGACACCCATGAGTTGCCCATGAACTCATCTCATGTGGGACCTCTCTATTTTGGCCTGTGTGGATGTGTATGTAAAATGTCTTGAGGTTCAGTGCCCTACAGCTCCAAATCATCCCCTCATCCCCAAACGTGGCCTCTTCAGTTGTCAACTCAAAGAACAGCCCTGCTCCTGCTTGAACTAAGTGCTGTGCCCTGAACACATATCTTGTTTCTTACTATGAGCCTTTGCTGAAGACCTCTCTGTTTAGAATATCCTTCCCCATTTCTCTTTCCTAACTCCCTTCTCCTTCTGTCTACCTTTCTCACTCCTAGTTCACCTTTAAGGTTTATCTCAGATGTTACCTACCTGAAAAGAAGGCTTCTAGACCAACTCCTCACCCCAGGGCCCCCTACCAGACTGAATTGATTGTTCCAACTGCCATTATTTCTTCATAGGCATTCCATTTCCATTAGACTCTTCCCATCTCCAGGCAGATTTCAGGTTTTACTTATTCATTTTTGCTTTCTAGTGCATAAACACCACCCAACACATGCTTCCTGAATTAGAAAATTGATTAATTGATGACCAAATAAACAGCATATTTCTGTTATACTCTCATCTACATAGCATCCAATGAAATGCTCATGGATATTCTATTACTACAGAATAATAAAAGCTGAGATAGATTAAAAAACGTTTCTGAGGCTTCTTCTAAGTAAATGTAACTAGTTAGTGGTAAAACAGAGATTGCAACAAACATTACTAGATTCTTCAGTCTAGGGCTCAGTCTACTGGACTGCACTCATTATTTCATGTCTATTTTTTGTCGAAAGGTTTAGACTGATTATTTTGAACTTAACAGTTAAAACATTCGATAGCATTTTAAATACTTAAATCTAAATTTGTGAAGACTGGGTCTCTTCATCCCTATATTCTGTAAATGCTGCATAACTTTATAAGGTAGAGCCAGGTAAAGACATGACAGTCGGAAGATTGATCAGAATTCTTGAGCATTTACAATCACTTGGCTTCTGTCTCATTTTTTTTCTCCCACTGATGTAGCAGACCCATTAATATGGAAGAGACTGACTAGTCAGAATTAGTCATTCCCCAAGACTGTGGGTAGAAAAAGTATGCCCTTTGATGTTAACCTTCTTCCTAAATGGCCCAGATACCCTAACTACACTTAGGGTGACATCACCCCTTTGTGTTTTGTGTAAATGGCCTAGATTAAGGGGATTAAGAAGGGAGTGGGTCACAGGTAAAGCCACTGGAGGAGGGGGAGCAAATCCCTCCCAGCATCCCCAAATAGGCTTCAAGTTTTCACATGTATTTGGGGCAGAGCAGCAGGTCGATGTCTGAATCATAACCTTTGCTCTGGGCTCTGAGTTCAATTTTCAGCTCCGGCTTTAGGGGTCTTATCTACTTTTCAGTCAAGAGAAAGGGGAACCATTTGGCCCTTCTCACAAAAGGATGCAAAAAAGCTTACTGAAATGTCTTTGCAAATAGTGAGGGGTATGGGAAAAGTTGTTACCTAAACTTAATGATTTTAAGTTCATGACATGTTAAACCCCCTCCCCCAGGACTGACAGGCTAATGATTTGTTTCAGCTGTCATTTCACAATTTCAAACAAGGCAAAAAGATATGTATTGTATATGGTATATAAGATTGATCGGTTTTAAATAGTTTGTTTTCACTTTTAAGAAGTTATCTAAATGTATGGATAGACATCCTTTTGCTCAGTAGATGTTTTCCTGTCCAGTTTTTTCATTACTGCTGTCAATGTGATTAAAAAATACAATTCAATCCATAGCATATTTTGGTTTAAAACTGATCAATATCTATAGGATTATTTCCAAGTCTCTTGGCAGATGTATAAAATCCTTTACTCTTTGACATTTGAGTATATCTTTCTAGGCTTCCTTCCCCTTCAATTTGTTCATATATACCACATACAAGTAATATGCACAAAGGCAGCATGTGCCCATGAACACAAGGGCACAAGCACCCACATATGAAGACACACGTGTGTGCACATACACAGCTCAACACACACAAGGGCGCATATATCTACATACAAGGCACATACAAGAAGACATATATGATACATACAAGCACACATATGAGGATATGCACACAAGTGTGCACACACAGGCTCACATGCACATGGATAGTACAGGGGCATACACGTGGGTGCACACATACACAAGTGTGTATACACACATATGCACATGGGCACACTACAAGTGCACATGCTGGTGCACACAGGTGCACCCAAGGACACTCATGTGCACATATGCAAGGAAAGGTATTTACCCAGGCACACATATAAGAACACACATATGGGTGTGCACATGCATGCAGGCTCATGGGGACACATACCAGGACACACACATAGACATGGATATCTACATGCTGACACAGACAGACATCCAAGGATGCTCACACCCTACACTCTAACTCATGCACATTAATCCTTGTTCCTTCCTTGTTCTCACTCCCAGCAAGGTGGTAAGAGCCTTTTATATGGTTTATGAACTAATCAGCCTTCTTGCTTTTCCCTAGAGCACATTAATGCTACTCTCATTTTAGCTGATTACTAAAACATCTGGATCTTTCCCTCACCAAGCACACAGAAGTCCTCATCACATATATAATGTGAGTCACAAATGTAAAGCAAAAATGTCGTTTAAGATTTTCCAGTAGCCACATTGAAAAAAGAGAAATGGGTAAAATTAATTTAATAATGCATTTCATTTAATCCAATGCCAACTATTATTGTTTCAACATGCAATCATTATAAAATTATTAATGAGATATTTCACATTATTTTTTGTGCTGTGTTAGAAATTCAGTGCATTGCAATTTAGACTAAACACATTTCAAGTGTCAACAATTGCATATGGCCAGTGGCTACTGTATTGTACAGTGCAGCAATAGACTTTCCAAAATCCTCTCCAGATAAAGTCAGACCAGTAGAGAGCCAGGTGTAAATGACTAGGAAGCTTAGAGGCAAATGTATGGCTCTTCTCCGGTAAGTATTTGTATGGAACTTAAAGTATGCCTTTATGAGCTAACTTACCACAAGATAAATTTCTCCTTTTATTTTCCATCCATCTTATTTTTAAGTTATTTTAAAGTTACAAAATGTTATTTTTACCTTTTAAATTAACAATGCCTGGCTACCTTATACTCATTTTTATACGACATTTTAAATCCTTTTAGATGTTTTTCTTAGAATAAGGCAAGCTAAAAAGAATGAAAGAAAAAAAAAATGTTGTAGGCTTCCTGCATAGCCATGCTTTTCCATACTGCAAGGATTTTTCACATTCTTCTCTGGAGGTAGCCATTCCTGGACCCTTCTTCTCTTCCCTCAGGAGGCTGGTAGCTCCTTGCTTTAGGCACTCAAGGCAGTGTTTTGTGTACAGTTACATCTGCTATAATACTACATATGCATCCGTAAAAGTCACAGTGTTATGTAAAGCCGCACAACAAAAACTATAAGACTAATGGATAAAACAGGGTTAAGGACACAACATTCAAAAACTTTATCAGTGACATATCACCAAAAAAAAAAAAAAAAAAAGATAGAAACCCAATGTAAAGATAACACAGTTTTACACCTGTAAAATGGTTAAGAAATACATAAACACTACACTTGACCTTGAAAAAAATCTGGTATTTGCTTGTAGAAGTGGATGTCTGAAGTTCAACTTGTGAGTTATTACAAAGTGGTAGAAGGAAGGGTGCCTGAAATCTGATGGAAAGTTGTTGCACCAGGTGAGAATGGGTGTGACTCAACACATGCAGATACATGTTTAGATGTGTGTGTGTGTGTGCATTGTCAGGTAGTCCTACATTGCTCAGTTCATTTGGGTGCAATTTTCTTTGTTCACCTAGGGTTTCACTTAAATGAAATAGCACATAAATAAGCAAATGCAAATCCCATTCTGCTCAAATTATTCTCTAATATAGCAATTCTGTTGGAACAAATTCATGTTTTCCAAACAAGCTTTGTAGCAGGACTGACTGTAGCTATTTCTATTATCACCATATTTGCATCTGTTTATTTTTGGTTGCTTTTATGCATGTCCTCCACTCTCTAGTCTAGACTGTGAATTCCTTGACGGTAAGACTCTCATCTCATCTTTGTATCATCTTTGTACCACCTCTCCCTTCCTGGCCTAGTGCCTGGCACAGTTGAATGTTTCATTTAACTTTTGTTAACTTAAATAATATTTGACTGTCTGCCATCACATTTTCAGCTCCGCAGGGGCAAATATCACACAGTTATGTACATCTTCAACATCTTTCCTATTTGAAATGCAACAATTTCAGAATCAAGAGGGGAGCAGACACGTGCACAGCGGGCACACTCTCCTGCCCAGCTCATTCATCAACCACCCTCTTGTCATTCCCTTAGCTCGGGAAGACATTCCCCCATCCTAAGAAAATGTCAGTGACTTAGTCAATGGGTTCAGTGTCTTACCAGAGCAGACTAAGGGGAGCCACAGCAGGCTAAGGAAACAATGGTCGGCGTTGTTTTTCCAAGTCTTCTTCTGATCCTTTCCCCAGCATAGAAACCCTTCCAGGCTGCTCTCCAGATCAGGACTAAGCTCTCTCCAGTTCCTTAGAAATGCTTTTGCGCAGGACCAAGGTAATAAAACCAGTGAAAACAGCATTCTTTTCCCACTGGCTAGGCTCTACTCATTCCTCACCTTGGGCAAATGGTCAAGGGAAATTCAAATAGATAATTTAGAATATCAGGTCATTGAACCACAATGGAAACATCCAATGACTCTAATCTTAAAATCCTTTCTATACCTATAATTTGGGTTGACAAAACAGTAAAAGATATGAACAAAACAGCTGAATCCAGAAAAATTGTTTTATTTTGTTCATATAATACCAAAGTGTTTCTCACTTTTTAATGTGTCACTTTGGAGTCTTATAGACAAAGAATATGGGAATATCCATGTGTGTATCATTGCCCTCTACTGGAAAAATTGGGTAATTCTGTTAACTAGTGCCCACATTTTATAATAATATATCAACTAATCGATTATATTTGGCTAGCATTCTGTCTTTTCATTTTTCAAAATGTTTTCATGTGTACCATTTTAATTTATCCTTATAATAATGCTGTGAGATAACTATACTGTTTCCATTCCCATTTTACAGATTAAAAAGCTGAGGCAGAAAGGTATATTTATTCGGTCAATATACATCCTTTAAAGTAGCTATAAGCAAAGCACTATGCTAGGCAATTTATAAAGATGAATAAAATGGATAAAATGGTGTCTACTCTCAGGGAGCTTATGATATGTTGAAGATAAGACATATACACAAATAACTGTAATGAAAATAAATTTGTGATAGGTGAATAAATGAAGATTTATTGAATGTCCATCATGTGCCCAGTGCTCATGTATGTTATTTAATTTTATCCTCATGACTATCTTTTTGGTATGTATTTCTGTGCCCTGTTTTACAAAGGGCAAAATTGAGGTTGGATGCTAGTAAGTCATATGTCAGATGACCACAGCCCAAAATGAGAAAAGAGAGAACTTGCATCTTGTGTGAATTGAGGAAGCCTTCATGAAGAGGATAGAATTCGAGTTAGGATTTGAAAGATGGGCAGAAAGTAGATGTCAGAGGGAAGCTATGCTTACAAGCAAAGTGTGGGGTTCACCCAGGGCTTGATAGGTCATTCACAAAGTGGAGCTAAGAAAGGAACTAGTGAAGAAGATCTACCTGAAGGAAGTCTGCCAAGAGCCAGAGGTGAAGCCAGGGCTGGTCCAAGTCCCCTCTACTGTGGAGTGAGGACAGGGCGCCTGTGAGCCCAGTTCAGGGTCTCCCTGCAGCCCCTGGGTGCGCAGGAGGCACAGTGCCTGCCTGCGTGTGCAGTGAGGCTGCTGCCACTTATGAGGCCTGGTTTCTGTTGCTTATGGAGATGGACGCAGGTCAGTGGGAGCCTGGTGTAGGAAGCCCGAGGAGGCTATGGCAGTGTGTGATGCTGGGAGTCAGTAAGGAGTGTCGCATACAAGGGGAAATCTGAAAATCATTCACTTTCACATTAGAGGTTGCTGAACTGTGGCACCTTCTCTTCCCTTTAACAATCCAGACCAACGGACTAAAAAAGCAGCATGTAAAAAAATAAAATAAAAATGAAGACACTGGAGCTAATGAAACAGGGCTCTCTTTGTCCTTTGAAAGTGATGACAAGCCTCATTTAGTAGAGTACATAGGTGATTTTTGCCGAGAGTTTTCCTTTTATGCCTGATAATTCCTCAAACTCTCAAGAGTAAGCCCATAGCAGCTTCTGTGTATTCTGTTCACAGAGAATCTCAGAGACAGAATTTTTAAAAAAAGCACTCTTGGGGCGTACAAGGCCATGGCTCTGCTACCAAAGGACTAAGGGGTGAAGGATAGAAAAGAAACCAAAGAAGCAGAAAAGCTAAGTCAAATTACAGGACTGGGTCTATCTTTTGTTTGATGAAGGAAACACGGGGTTGGGGTTCTTTTTTTCTCCGAAGCTCTTCTATTACTTTTCCTTCAAGACACTAAGAAAGTAAAACACAAAAACAGCATGCAAAGAGGCAGAGAGAGATACACAAAGACTTACACATACACAAAAATAAACCTGGAGTGACGGTGACATTGCTTTGACTTTTCCTAAAGAAAAGGCTACTTCCATTGACTCAGTCTTGGCCCTCACATAACAGACTGGACCAAAACATTACATTAGTTCTTTATTCCACACACATTTATTGAACATGCAGTGTACTTCTCCATTTATTTATATATCAAGAATCTATTAAGTATCTGCTAGATACCAGGAACGGACGTAGGAGCAGCAAACACAAAGGTAAATAAACAAGGTCTCATCCCTTAACTAGTTCAGAGTCATGTGCTTCTCCGGGTGCCTGCACGTACGAGAGGTTCAACAAATATTGGATCACACTGCCATGGCGTTGTCTCATCCTCAGCAGGGCTGGCACCTCGGAACACCAGTTCAACCACTTTACTGGCATTACTGAAAGACAGCATGCAACCACAAGTCAGATGATATTTTGTGATTCTTTGTCCTTCTTATTAGGATCTAGTTCCAAGCTTTGAGTTTGGAAGAAAGAAACAAAGGATAGACGTGAAAGACATTAAGGCAAGATTAAAAAGTCCTGTTTCCTGCCTTTCTGAGTCACAAAACGATTGTCATCTGAAAATCACCACCATCATTACCATCTCTGCTCTCTCTTTTCTGCTGGCCAGACCCATGTGGTAAATGCCACTAAAATGAGATAACTTTTTCCCCCAAACCTTGACACACCAACCTTCCTCTCCCTACTCCCACCTGATACCTGGTTTGGAAGAGGTGCAGACTGAGTGAGGTGGGAGGTAATTGACAGCTGCACTGCAGCCTCATATCATGAGGGAGGGCAAACAGAAGTGGATTATACTTTAAAGTAGGAAAATAAAACGATTTGGAGTAACAATCCTGTCCTTTCGTTGTGCTTCACCAGCAGTTTTGTCCGGTTTTCATGTAAACGGCTTCTCATCTTCACATTGGGTTTACCTTTGTATTCATGCAAGATGTCTAAGAGTGGCGAATTTCCCGGGAGATGGCAAAGCGGGCATTTTCCTGTGGTTTGAGCAATTAGTTAAAAAAAAAAAATGTAAATGAAAGAGAGCTGGAAAGTGGTATAGAAGTAAAGCTTCTAGAATGTTTTTTTCTCCTTTTAAAAATCCATTGAATGTTTCCAGAATTTTCCACATTCCCACCCCCTATACAAAGGCTGATCTCAAAATTCAGTTAATGTCTATTCAATTAGTGCTTCCCAGAGTTTGGATTTCAAGGACCATTACAAAGAAAAGAAAACATAAGGGACTGACAAGAGTTACCAATTTCAAGTTTACTTTTCTAGAAAAAAAGAGTTAAAAAAAATAGCAACAGCTACCATTGACTGGAGCCATCATTTCCTAAAAGGATGTTTAGCATCACCAAAGGAAGAAGAAAACAAATTCCCTTCAATTTAATCAATTATGATTTATGAAAACTGCACTGTGTTCTGTGTTTTCATTTTGAACAAACATCACAGACCAGTGCTGGACCAGCCTGAGTCTCAAGTCCTCTCCCTTTTCAAAGAGGCAGTCCAGTATGAGCAGCAAACCCAGGCAGGCCTTTCTAGATGGAAACCTGACTCTTGCTGCAGGTGAAACCTTGGAAATGTTACACTGAACCTCGGTTTCCTCATATGCAAAATGGAGATGTTGCTGTTTATCCTGGAAACTATTCTGTGCATTTGATCAGTTAGTGGACTGAGAGCCTTGTCACAGGCCCATGATGAGATTATCTCCCTTATTTCCTTCCTTGTCTTAACAATAAGACCTTTTATCCTCTGGGACACCTGGCAAAGGGCTTGTACTTAGGAAGCACTCAGGAAAGGTTTGTTGAACTGAATGTGCATAAATATGACCCATAATGTGGCCTTTTATTACAAATCACCTAATTTAGTAATTGCTTCATCTTGACTCCCTTACAAAAATCTACACACCTTTCCAGGTCAGAGATGGTATCATCCTTTTTAACTCATGACCCTTCTCCCACAGTACCTGGCATGGGGTAGACTATATCCTAAAGGCTCTATAAATACTTGATAATCAGTCAGTACTTTAAAAGGAAAAGTCTGCCCCCCTTTTCTGGGTGCACTGAAATCCTAAGTGTGTCCATGTGTGTGTGTGTGTGTGTGTGTGTGCACATGTTTACACCCATTCTAATGGGCCTTCTCTTTCTAGAGATCTAGAGTCTGTCTTGGAACTCCAGTGATAATTCTGAGTTTATGGACATTGAGCCAAGGATGATCAGATTGCACTTTTGGAAAAATCTGTTTCAAGTGTGGTAGCTTGAGTGCCAAGGGCAAAGGTTCTTTCTTTACCACTAATAACTCAACATGGACAGCAGGCAGCAAGCCCTGCTTACAGTATCGTCATTTCAGAGGTGAGAGCAGTACTACCTTGTATAGGCAACTACATTTTACTTACTTAGTGGTGATGTGATTATCTTGATCTTAAGCATTTTAACTTTGCACTAGCCATGCCCACAGAGAGTTGGGCAAAATAAGAGGGGCCTGTGGAAATATATATCTAATTTTATATTGTAGCTGTATTGGTAATTGCAACTTAGCCAGCTTTACTGCTAGTTCTGGAGGGAATTTAGATTACATAAAATAATAAGATTTTCAGAGAAATGGATATGATATATATTAGGAGAGCTCTCCTGTATGAAATAGCTAATACTAAATGCATATAAGAGGTCTAATAAATAAGTTTTGCTACAAATAATTTGTTCACTAGTCAATAACAAAGTAACCAGTGTGAACAATCTAGAGAGAGTGTGTGTTATGTCCTTACTTTATGAATTGAAAATATGTCTTTTTCTTTAGTATCTTTTACCTGGAAAGGTTCATAGAGACATCCAAAACGTTTTTTTAATTGAGATGAGATTAACAATTTTGTGCAACCATCACCTCTATCTAGTCCCTAAATATTTTCATCACCCTAGAAGGAAACCCCTTGCCTATTAGTTGTCTCTCCTCTGCCTCCAACCTCTAGCAACCCCTAATCTTTCTATCTTTATGCATTTGGCTATTCTGGATTTTTATGTAAATAGAATCATAAAATACATGACCTTATGTGTCTGTCTTGTTTCCCTTAGCATGATGTTTTCCAGGTTCATTCACATTGTAACATGTATCAGTACTTCATCGCTTCTTTGGCTGACTGATACTTCATTGTATGGATGCACCACACATTTTTGTAGACCCTTTGAAAATTAGAATCATATTGATCCTAAGAAACTCTCAGAAAATGATTCCATGATATTGGTAAGCTGAACTTGATTATTAAGATCAGTATTTTCTTTTAAATCTTCTTGGATACTATATCTTGATCAAGGCGTTTTGAGCAATCAACTCCAGTTATTTATAGCACTTCTGTTGAGTCACATAAGTCTCACCAGATTTTGAAAGTGCCCTCTCTGGCCCACAGGAAAAGTAACTGAGCTTTCTATCATTCAGCTCATTGCTCAACAACATTTACTAAATGTCTGTTATGTGCTAACTGTAATTTGGGTCTGTGTTACTAACCTCAAAGCTTAGCCCTAGTGACAATTCTACTCAGCATTTGATGGTTAGTACCAAAGTTTAAAAAAAAAAGTTATAAGTGGAACCACGAAATTAAATCTGACCAATTCCTATTAACTCCTCACTCTGCTCTAGATACTGGGACCAAAGAGCCTTTTTAGGGGAATAGGACTGATTGTCTTCATAAAGAAATTGTAGACATGCCCTGAACCAGTCTAATTTGCTATTAACAATTTGTTATGCAGCTTCATCTTCAAATTTACCTAAATATTTCCTGAGTTTATTTTTACTTTCAGCTCATATAAATAATTGGCATAATAAATTCCACATGTTACCTTATTTTCAGTTGAGAACTTCCTTTCAAACTCCAAGAATTTTTCTCTAAATTTGCTATCATCGGATAGGGGGGGAAATGTCTATAATCATTATGCCCCCTTAGTTTCCATCACTTTCACATTGAATCTTTATGTTCTTTGATGTCTGCTTAGCATTGAAAGCAAAAATAACAATATTTTATAGAAACTTTGCCTGGAAAGATAACTTTTCTAAATTCTCAATTCTGCCATCACATAAAGAGTTGAAACCACAGGCCAGGTAAGAGGCTGCAAGTTAGAATAAAATATAATGTCTATCTTCCAGGAGCTATCCATCTAGCCAGGGAACTAAAGAATAAACTGTTATGTGTAAATATTATGTAATGTATTATGGATAGAAACACAGTTGGGGAGAAATTGTTCCTCAGAAGCAGGAGAATTGAGGAGACACTTATGTCTTGAAGGGAGAGGAAGCCTTCCCTAAAAGATGACTGGTGAAAAGCATGAAATGTTGGGGTTAATCAGAACTGGATTTGACTCAGGCTGCTTACTAGATGTGTTTTTCATTTATTTTATTTTTTACTTTTTAAAGCCAAGATTTCTTCTGAGCTACAATAAAGATAATGACGCTTTGGTTTAAAAAGTGTTGTGAGGATCACTTGATATATTTTATTTAAGGCCTCTAGGGCACAGTGCATCATAAGCATTTTCATGATAGCTATCATTATCATTGTAGTTGTCATCATCATCATCATCATCATCGCCCTCATCATAATGATTATCCAGATAGTGATCAACATCTTGCTTCATTCCAAGGCTTCAGAGTAAACATCCAGTTGCCTCTTCTCCTTTATTGGTTCCAAAGAAGCATGTCCAGAGCCTTGGTTCCTGCAAATGGTCTTGACACATCTTCATTGGCAGTTGGAGGTCTTAAGAGTTAACACTACAATGACAGAAACAAGAGGATGTCAGAGAGCAGTACTGCTTAATGTGCAAACCATGGACCCCACATCTGAATCACCTTAATCAGAGTACAGATTAAAATGCAGCTTCATGGACCACCCCCACCCCCACCAACCTACTTAATTAAAATCTGGGGATGAGACTCCAAAGTCTATATTTTATAAGCTCCCTAGTACAAGTCATATATAAAGTATGAAAATCCCTTTCTATGCTGACTTAGATCTAGTATGCCCCAGAATTTTTGTTTGCTGGGGGTTTCTCCAAAGCCCTGGAGCTCCTTTTCCTCTTCCCCCAACTTCTTGTTAAGTCCCAATTGTAATTTCATACAGTTTCTTTTGAATACCCTCCCACCTTGGTATACAGGTTTGTCTGAGTGACATTTCAAATATTGATGCAGTAGTTATTCCATCTTGTCTCTCCTGCTTATGCATCCACTTTAGTCCATATATCTTTCTCTCTGTCTCTCTCATAGTCTTACCTTAAAGGGTAGTAGGTCATGGCTATGGATGTGGAAAGGCTGGCTAGCTGCCTAACACCGTAGTTTTATACATCATCCTTTCTGTCAAAGGAGACTATCCACTAGCTACAAGAATTAAAGAATTGCATCCTAATCCTTTCTCATATGTAGATATTTCACAACAGTCTTGGTGGTTTCTTAGATTGACATATTTTAATCTTCCTAGGAGAATGAGATAAAAATTTGTAAAATAAATACAAGTACAAAATCATAAGTATGGAATATTCATTTGAGGACTTGGGAGGAAAAGACAAAAAGTGTAGTAAAAAAAAAACCTGAATTTAGGTTCAAGGGATTAGAGTTCATTCCAGATTTATCATTCTAAAGACATATAAGTTCATAGTTCCTTCCTAGAACATTCTGGTCTATGAATAACATAATATTGTGGTTGAAGTCTAGATTCCTGGTGTGTGGCTTGGAATGATACCTGGGATTTTATGTATTGTGTTATTTGTAATAAATAATATATGTGTTAAAAGAAATATTTTATACTTTGTATATGGTATTACTATTTCATTTTATATTTTGTAGGTATTTACATACATTTATAAATAGCACTTTAAGGGTTATAGCACAGGTAGTATTATCTCATTTTTAATGACTCATTTAGATGACTCATTCCAAGCCATACTGCTAAGACATGAACAGAGATGGATCCACTGCTCTTTCCCACATGCTACAGAACTGCTTAGATTTGATGACTTTTCCATGGGGATATAGTAAGCTCAAAAACTGTGAAGCCAAACTTCACCCTCAGCAGTACCTCCATGAGCCATAGTCTCTAATGATGTTAAGCAGAAGCTAAGGCAATCCACAGCTCTCGTGATAATGGGAATATCTGTTCATGCTGCTTATTTATAAGATAAAAACGAAAAGATCTACTATTTGTATGTAAATTTATAGTTTTCCAAAGATAGTCAAGTGTATTACTACATAGAGATTTTTAAAATGGCTCAAAGTAAACAAACAAGGTGGAGAACTGAAGCCTGGAGAAGTTGAATGACTAACTCCATGCCATTAGATAGAGAGTAATGAGGTGGGATCAGATCTGCCTGATCTGATCCTATACCCTAGATTTTATGGCTCCTCTACCCTAGACCCACTCAACCACATAGGGTGACCCACTATTCTAGTTTGCCAAAGATGGGTTTCCTGGGACGTGATACTCTTAGTGCCAAAACTGGGTAATTCCCAGGCAAACTGGGAAAGTTGGTTAACTTGCACCACATTGCCTAAATTCTGACACATATTGTCACAATTTTGATTTTACCACCAGGCAATCAATGGTTAAGTGAACAGGTCTCTGGGATCACTAAGTGACCCATCTTGTTATCAAGATGAAGCAGGAATTATAAGGATAATTGTGTAACCAAGATCTTGATTATGATACTAATCAAAACATTTGCCATAACAATGTCAATTATCATTAAATACCGTTTCCTTACTTACAGTATGGGAACCAAGCCAACAATATAATAAACCACCCACGATGGAGTGAGGGGATGTTGCCTTTGTTCTGGAAAAGGGACATATAAAATAAACTTTATAGAATTATTTATAAACTTGTGTGAGAATTTACTTATTTTTTTAATTCTTAGGTGCTCTACATGTACTACCATTAATACCAAAACAGAAAAGTGTCGTTCACCCAGAACAGGAATTGATATAAACTGTAGCTATTTGAAGAAATGGTACTCCCTCCAGTCATATGTAGAAAACAACTGCATAGAATTCTCATTTCTATTGCTTCTTTTCTGGTACTCTATATAGTTAGAAAATGTTTTAAAACTACCTTCAGACTGTGAATATATTTTTGTTCTTGTAGTTTCCCAATTCAAATATAATCGGTGAGTTTATTTCAGTTCTGAGCTCTTTTTATTCCTGTCGACTTAGATTAAGTCAAATTAGATTTCATTTCAATGCTGACAAAGATTTTGTCTGACAGCATGAGTGACCTCTGGTTCTCTCCCAAGGACATCCTCTTTATCTATAGAATGAATTGCATGCTCTCTCTGAGAGGATGGCTGACACCTTGACAGTATTTACATTTAACTTGAGCAAAGGAACACAGGGGAAAGGGCTTACAATACTGGCATAAGACTTATAAGTTAACAAGAGGAATCACTATCTCAGTTAAGTTGGGGAAATTCTGGGAGTTATTCTTAACACAAACCAAGCAATCTTTTTTACTGGAAACTTTGAAGGTAATGCATAAAACTAGATTGATATGGGAGTAGTTCTGACCTTGTGTTGTAATGAATGAGAAAAGCTTAATTGGAAGGCAAGCAAGGAAATGGGTCTGAGCGCCTCTCAGCAGCTCTTCAAGATTCTGGTCTCCCAAGTTCTTGATGCTCCTGCTGATGTCTGCATCACTTTATGTGAGCCAAAGGGTTATTAGGAAGTAAAATATGTACCCCCAAATCCAAAGCAAATAAGGGCTAGGAGGCAAATTGTGTGCACAGATACAATGATCTCACAGGGAGTATATTTGATTGAAGATATTAAAAGGAATGTACATAGGTTCTGAAAACATTCTCAGAGAGGAAGGATAAAGGTATTTGGAAAAATGGGAGCATTATTGGAATGTGTGCATCAATTTCAGAGTGATGGCTTTGAAGGATAGCATTTTCTGATGTGAAGGGTCTAGTGTGAGTGTTGAAACCTCAAATGACAGTTGATTTACAAGGTAATTTGCCAATTGTTTGTTTCAAATATGATAGGTTTGTTAACAAAGTTTGAGAAGTTAACTTATCAAACTCACTAGGCTTACTGTGACAATTCTATCAGTGACGGCTAATTAAAGGCTGTGTGAGATCCTATTTGTTTTCAGTTGTTTTTTTTTTTTTTTTAAATCAGTGACAATTGGGCTTTGATCTGAGATGAGGAAACATAGGTGCTCTAATAATAATAAACCTCATAAGATTATTGTTAATGTGATTATAATTAATGTAATAATGCATATAAAATTGGTAGTGAATCACCTCATGAATGGTAGGAATACAATTTAGAATTAATTTATGTTTTTTTCTCCTTTCTCTTCCTAACCTTTCATTTTTTTTCACAAGAAAGATTAGACTTGATTATTGGACAGCCAGGGCTATTGTGGTAAGTATGTCTAGACATGAAACAAAGGACATAAGAAAGTCCATTTAGGGATGAAACTGGTCCAGAAATGTGACATGGCCTCTTTTTCAGATTTGAGCATCTCATTTGATTGTAAATTATTTATGCAGAGTTCACCTAGCTGATTATTAAATTTTCAGTTGGATAAGTTTGCTGTGTTGTCCACCCAGTTAATTTTCCTATGAATATGTTTTATATGCTGCAGACTGGCTTGTGACCAGCAGTAACTTCCAAGGTATAGAAATAATACTCAGATTTAGCCATTGCAAACAGCTTTTCATGCTAGGAAAAAAGAAAAAAATCATCGGACTGTAGATGACCAGTCATTTCCTGAAAATATTGGGCTTCATGAGAACAGCAGTCTCAAGTAGGCATTCTCCTAAATTCTCACCTATATTTGTTACTGAAGTATTGTACATGCTGGGTTCTCTCCCCTAATCTTCAAATCTGGCTGTGTTTCTAAAATGCAGTATCATATACTGGAAATCCCATTTTTTCAACATTGTTTAGCTCGTGGTAACTTGTTAAACAGAATGTTTCCCAGAGAATCCAAAGAATATCTAATACCAGTTTCAGGTTCTTCATTTTCTCTTCATATTTAATGCCATAAAAAAAGACCAAATGGAATTCTAACCCTCACTCAGCCTTTAATGTCTCCTTGGGAATGGGAAATGGGCTAGAGAAGGGACTGTTCACTACAAGATTCATTGTTTCCAAGATTCAATAAATATATATTAAAAATCCACTAGTGGTAGGGTCAAGGCCAGGGAATAGCATGAGCAGCTTAGTGAAGCAGATCACAGCAATAATATTAATGGCCATTATAAAAATGTTTATTGATTGCTTATTCAACTGTCCTAGGCAGGGTTCTGAGCACATTAAAATATTAACCAATTTGTATCTCATTACAAGCCTATATGGGAGTTACCATTATTATATATATCTTACAGATGAGAAACTGGAGTCCAGGAAAGTTAAGCAACTCACTTGAAGTCACATCACACAGTCAATCCGTGGGTGGCGGGGGCTGTGGGGGGGGGGAACGGGGGAGGCAGGATTTGAACCCAAGCAGCTTGGTGCAAGAGATTAGCGCAGAGAAGAGTTTGGCATGATTCATTACCTAGAGAAACAGGGAGATGACTTCACAAAGGAGTTGTCCTTGATGTTATGTCTCAAAAGATGAATGTTTTCCAACCAGATTCATCCAGGGAATGATAATCTAGGCAGAGGGTTTAGAAGTTTAAAACAGGTAATGCTAAGCATGCTATGGCACACTAAAAATAGATTATTTGAGGAAGTTTAATATAGGGTCTAATTTAATGGCATGGGTGGAGTGTAAGGAAATAAATATGGGATGGTGCAGTACTCCAGCACCAGTATTAGCAGGGAGCCATTAGACTCCCAGGCCTGAAGGTGAAAAAAGGGGTCAGAGGAGGGTGTGACTCCTAGGACCACATAGAGTAGCTATATGGAAATCATAGTCTGACAGGAACCTTTTGTAGCAGGGTGCTGCTAACCCACAGCAACCTCGTGGGGGCCGAAGCAGGAAATAAATACCCCAAATTCACGATTTTCCAACCCTCTGATCTCATACCCATGCTACCCATTGGCTGAACCCAACTAGAGGCCAGAGTGCAAATGAATCCATGCATGCTGTCCATAAGGGTCAGCATCTCTGGGCACAGAGAGGGGTGGGAATAGTAGACTGTGTATCTGGAGTGACAAGTGGACAGCCTCCAAAACAAAAACAAAATAAATCAACATATTGTGAAAGAGTTTCAGCATATTTTTTAATGGTTTTGGACAACTTAAGTTTTGAGTAATTTCCAAAGGTCAAGTGTGCTGACAGTGGAATACCTAACTATTTCCCTAGAGAAAGAAGATAATAAAACCATAGTTATATTTGATGGGAATCTGTTCCCAGATGTTTCTGAAATTTGACTCCACACAAATACAGTAGTAACTCAATACTAGCTTACATTGAGCAGGTTCAAAAGCAACTTTTTTTCAATAACCCCTAACTTAATTAATATTTTCATAATTAGCCAGGAGACTTCCTGAGCGAAGATGAGATATTTGGATTCTTTCAGCTATTAGTGAATTATCTGGGCGCAGAAACAGTCCTATGTTTCTTTCAGGCAGAAAAATAAAATGTTACTTTCATCTGCTTCTAATTCAAAACTAGACAGAGTGAATTTGATTCAATGTTATAAAAAAAAATCACCTTTTGGCTGAGATCATGCATGGAAAAATTCAACCCCAAAGGACAGAATTTTGGAACATAATATGCAAGCAAAAAAGGGGGCTGGGTAAAATGGAAGGAAGAATAGTCTCATCGAAATCTGTAAATAATATGAATTTACCCATTAATGTTCACTTTTGCAAATAATCTAAGAAGAGGATTATAGTGCTACCACCAAGGAAGATGGAAGACCTACCCTTATGGAGCAGCTAAGCAGGGTTGGAATAATTGACCTCTTGAATAATGATCATAATAGCTAACATTTGTATTAGTCCAAACACTGTAATAAGCATGCTTATTTAATTCTCTCTTTATGAAGTAAGTTTTATTATTAACTTCAATTTATATACATGAAAACTGAAGTTTATAGAGCTTGAATGGCTTTTCCAAGGATCTATAAATGACATTGAGTCACAAATTCAGGTCTTTTTTACTGTAAAGGCCAGCATATTTGTTTAAGAAAAAGGGAATAAGTAGCAGGGTAACACTGCAATAGGCATACTGATCTTTAATGATTTGAATTAATTGAACTTAAGGATAGCTGGTGGCATATCAGCTGTGGGGGTGGATGTACAGCGGCTCTCTTTATATTGTTCCTGAACTTCTCTTCTTTTGTATCCTGAGTAGCGCTTAGAACCACTGGTAGATGGTAGAGCTGTTAAGATCATCACAGGTAGGCTGTATTTTTCTATGAGGGATACATTAGCAGCCAGGAGTAGACCAAGGCTAATGGGAGCTCTGTAGTTTCTTGGAGAAAAATGCCTCAGGAACTTTGTGCAGTGGAACTTGTGCTTCCCCATCGGTTAACAACATTAAAAGTTAGTAATATTCCCTGGCATGCTTGTTCTCCTTTAAAAAACGGTGATCGATTGATGGGTACAGGGAAAATAGGTATTAAATGTAGTAGTTTTGGGTCAATCAATATAGATATTTATGAAGTCTATTTGATTTTCAGACTATACCATCTCTTAAAGTTAGTTTATTTACATTTAGGCAGCTGGTCTAAAACTAGGAACCCCATATATCTGCTGTTCTGGGATTATTGGGCATATAAAGAGCCTTGAAAATATGGATAGTTATTGAATTATTGACTGTGTGAGGTGAATGAGTCCATGCTTACCCAATCCATATTATTTTATAGTTAATTGACTTAGCTCCCCATTCAGTTTTTCTATTTACATATTGAAAAGCACTTATCAATATAGAAAAGGTTTCTGGGCCAGTAAAGTGACATGCTAAGTCCGCCCCTTTCTTTCTTTTTTTTGTTCTGAGATATAATTCCTATTGGTCATGGCATAAGAGGCAAGGCAGCACTCTGAGGCAGTGGGTATTTAATTATTTATCCCACTCATGTAAAAAAAGAACCAGACATACACCTACAAAAAGATATAAACTCACAAGGAATTCTGGCAAGAGAGGGAGGGGGCACCTTCTCTTTCCCATTGCTAGGAGGCCATGTTCCTAGCATCTATTCAAGTACCTGTGCCTCATGGCACTGAGGCAAAGCCCTCTGTCTCTCTGGGGAGTATGAGGCAATCTGGAATGTAAGCAGATGGTTTGACCTGACTTTGAGTTTCTTGGTATTCTGAGGTGCTACCTTGTCCTTCCATCTGAATTCCCCCATTTGAGAATTTGCAAAAGAGGAGGCATTATCTCTAGAAGAACTCTCACTAAAGGGCACATTATGTTACCTGGGAGAAAAAGGTGGATCAATGATTTGTAAGTAAATATGAGCTGCTTTTCAGGCTGATGTATGATGCCACATCCTCAAGGGCTTGGGAACAGGGAGGTGTCCTTATCTAGGGGCTTGGAAGTGTCTGGAAAGGGCCAAGCAGATCCCACCAAGAAAGCCGACTCTGGGAGCCCTTAGACCAAGGACCATGATAGTAACTGGCGAGTGAAGATTTGCCATTGAAGGTCAGGAAATAGAAAAGAGATGGATTAATAAAAAACTGGAGATGTGATCAAACAAGGGGGAGATCCCCAAAGAACCTCTTTTCCTATTTCTCAGTTTTATTTTTGGTCAGCCCTCTCTGGAAAGATAGTGGAGCCTGTAGTAATTCATGACTACAAGTGTGTTTCTTTATTTAATGTTTTTCTAGTAGAAGAAGGTTGACACAAAAACTCAAGTGCTCTTTCTATGGCTAACTTTGGGATTTTTAGTTTGATCACTCTCTCTGTCTACATCTTTTAAAATTAAGGTTAACATCTGCCCTAACTCACAGGACTATTGCAATGACAAAAATATGAGATGATTTAAAAAATATATAAAGTGTTATATTAGTGTAAGAATAAGATAAAAATATTCTTCTTTAAATTCTCTAACGAATGTTTATTTTTTAGACTATTTGATCATTATATATATATATATTTCTACTTTTATGAAAATATATGCATTAGCTGCATATATACATAAGCATAATAGATATATATATATATGCACATATGGTTCTTTTTTTCTCCTCATTTTATAAATCATTTTTACCAGTTGATAGAAGGAAAAAAACAGAAAAGCATTTCATAAGTGGTTAAATATATAAAAAATGTTAAAAAATGTATGTTGAAAAATTGAAAAAAGGATATAGACAAAGAATAAAGATAATATATGAAAATGAACTAGACACAGAAATGATTTAATAAGGAATGTAAATCTAAAGCATGAATAAGGTATTTAGTTTTGAGGTTTTAAGGAGGCTGACTCTTAGGAAAGCTTTTTTTTCTCACTTAACTTCCTAGAGTGGGTCTAATAAGTGGATATAATAAATAATATCTTTTCTGTATGTTCTAGGCCCTTTTGTTACATCAGTGGAAAACTGCCTCACCAGTAAAACATGAGTAACCACTTCTATTTTCACCACATTAATCTGTTCCCTACTGCAGGGTTGATGTATAGTAAATGTGCAATCAAAATTTTCCTTAGATGTGATTAGAGTAGCAATGACTTGACTCAGCTCATCTCATTCTCAACCTGTCGGCTCTCCTGGGGCCTGTACTGATGTGTGCTGAGCATTTTAGAACCGTTTCCTCAGAAATAAGAGATTCTTGCTTAAAATATAAATGCATGGAGTTTTTACTTTAAAAAGCTAAGGCAATTATAACACAAGTATGGATTTTTTAAAAGAACTTACTTAGATACCCAAAATATTACACGGAACCCACTGGGATTCCCATGTTCCCCACCTCCCATACCTCCCACCACATCCCACACAAACATCTCCCACAGTGTGGCCCACCACCCTCAATGAACTTACACATCCTGGAGCCTTGCCACCAACCATAGACCACAGTTCACCCCGTAGACAACACTCTCTCCCACACAGTTCTTAGTGGTATGTGCTATTTTAAAATGGCCTACATCCGTTGCCACAAAGGTACTCAGGACAACCCCCAAAGAAGCCCCTGTATTTCAACTGCTCATCCCCTCCCTGCCCCAAAAGTGTCTGGTGAAAAGACATGTGGAAAAGAAAAAGGCTTATCTGTACAAATTCACACAGCAGGTGAAAAGGTGAGGCACTTGCAGCTGATGGCTTTTTATCGTGTTATTTATCAGCAGTTATTTGTGAGAACTATCTGAACCTCTCATGTGTTCAAGAATGATAGAGTCACGTGAACTTTCATTTGCTCTAGTGTACACAACCAGCATTAACAGATGTATATTTGCTATCTATTTTGAAGATAGGACACACTCAGAAGCTCAGTGAAGCAAAACAGTGGTCCATTCTGCTCATTATGAGACCTGTATTACAAAACACTATATTCAGTTATCATTTTTATGCTTTGGGTTTTGTCAATAAATACTTGTGTTTCTTAATTTTAATGTTATGCAGCACATACGCTAACAAAATAAAATTTCAATTGTGAAAAAAAAAAAAAGAACTAACTTGAAATTGGAAGTAGTCTTTACTCTAAATTTGTTATCTTGTGTTGTGGAAGTAATAACATGCTTCTAGAGATGAAGCGTTCAAATAAGAAAGCAGTGTATTCAAGGAATGATGGGACTGGGTGGTAGGGAAGGTAAGAATTGAAAGAAAAGTAGTAATAATGCAATGGCTGAGGCATCCCTGTACTGCAGAGCCTAAGATGAGGTGTGTATTTTTGTATACTTGTATTGGCAGAGCTTTCTGAAACAAAACTCTTTGGGGAATTTGGAACTCTCAATAAAACAACCCTGTGAACTAGGTAATGGATCATCCCATTAATTGTTTAGCTTATTGGCCTTAAATATAATACAACAGAGGCACCTTGATTTTGACACCATCTCTAAGATTATGACACATATTTAGCTATGGATAGTTAAAGGATGGTGAATTACTCATGTCTGCACATCTCAGCTCTTCAATGCCTGTTCCTCTTGATAGGTGTCTGCACTCCAGCCAGTTGGCCCAATCCATAGAGCGCACCAATGAAAACACGACCCTTATCCAGACCGTATTGATAATATTGCACTGTTAAAACCTGCTGATGAGCACATTGGCCCTCCTCTTGCCCGAAAAGAAACCATCCAAATCCCTGGGGCCCATAAGATTCTGTATCCTTCTCTACCATCTGCAGATACATTTCCCTGCTCAGAAAGGAGAGGAGCTATGATTCCCAATTCCTTTCTGTGGTAGTGATTCTTTCCCATTCTTTCCTATTGGATCTTAGGGGTTGGAACGTAACATTAAAACTTGTAGTGTTTTACACTTATCTTGTCTACCTTTGAGTAAAGTCTTAGTTATTAAAGGGGAAAGAATGTGCTTGTCAATCCTTCTCTAGACTAGAAAGTTAATGTCACTCTACTAAAATATATTTTATCAATGTGTTATCCTGTAGAAATTCAACCACTTCTATAGGAAATAAAAGCTCATGATCTACCATTCTATGACTATTCAATGATATTGGGACTCCTATGGTAGGAAGTCTGGTGGTATTTTAGAGCTGGCTTATGGAGTAAGAAGATTTAGGTTCTGCTATTTATTATTTATTTATTGGGCCCATCACTTAACCTGTCCAAGGCTGAGTACTCATCAGGAATGTGTGAATGATAACAATACCTAGATCATGAGTCTCTTGGGAATCTATGAGATACTAGTGGATTTGCATTGTTAACTGTAAATTGCAGCCAAGCACCAAAAAGTTATCTAAGATGGCCTCCACTGGTCAACTTGCAAGCCTTAAATATGTAATATGTCAGTAAAATTTCACATATTACTGAAGTTTTCATGCATCACAAATAAAAAAAAAATGTTTGTAGCCTTGCTCCTCCTGTTTTATTTATTTTCATGGTTGTTTAGAACCTTTCAGTTCTTCTAAGTGTAAACTTAAGAAATTTTTTGAAAAATAGATATTCAACTATTATGCTCTATGATCAAGCTATGGTGTTCTCAAGATTTCCCTGGGGTGGCACCTAACAGGTGTTCAGTAAATATATTCTAAGGAAATTCAAAAAAGAGAGCAACCTGAACATGTGTTCCTGACTTTCATTTCCTCTCATCTCCTTCTTCAGCATGAGGCATCTGCCAGGGAAGGCAGGATGGTAGATCCTGGAGTGTAGGTATGAGTACTTAGGTTCTAAAGAGAGAAAAGTTCCAAAATTTTGTTCTTGGAACAAAAAAAGAGGTCTTGCTTGTACCTGGGGTGTGAGGAGAAGCCCGGAATTCTGTGCAGCCAAAGAGTGGTCAGCTGACATGTTTCCCTTCCATGAATTTTGCATTGGAAGGGAACCCTCAATTTTGTGTCATTGAGGGAAAGCTTTCCTGGTCCAACTGACCCATGAGGTCATGGAGTGAAATTGTATGAGTAGACTGATACTATAAGTTCTTGTGAATAGGAGAGGGCTGCTACATGCTCTGGAAGGTCAGGGAACAGAAAGCCTCAGGAGAGTTAACTATTTGCCCATTTGTTCTCTGGTGATGGTCCATAAGGATGGAAGCTGCATTGTCTTTCCCCATTTGCTGGCTTTCCATTGCTCAAAAGACCTCACAGTTTAACCAGAATTCCCAGGGTATACTACACTGAGTCATATTTCCTGCTAAGACATGTTGAAGTCCTAACCTTCAGCCCAGTGGATGTGTGCCCTTTGGAAACAGGATCCTTGAAAATGTTGTTAGCTAAGATGAGGCTCAACTGAATCAGGGTGGATTTTAATCCAATATAAATGGAGTCCTTACAAGCAGAAAACATTTGAACACAGTCAAGAGGAAGAGACAGGAGACAGATGGCTACATGGCAGGTGTAGAAATTGCATTGTGGATTGCTGGCAAGCCACCACCAGAATGTTCCAGACTTCAGAGAAAGCATGGCCTTACTGATAGCTTGATTTTGGACTTCTAGCCTCCAAAACTCTGAGACAATAAATTTCTGTTGTTTAAGCCAACCAATCTGCAGAACTTTGTTACAACAGTGCTGGCAAACTAAGGCACAAAGTATATATACAAAAAGGAGACAAAGGCAAATTACAGCTCATGAGTACTAGCAATCAGAGGCAGGAAGACCAATCCAATTGTCTGGAACAGTTGGCCCCTATTTAAGTAAAAATAATGAAAACATTAATTGAGAAATTTAATAAAAAACACAAGACCTCTTGAGTGGGTACAATTGGAGCACAAAATAAGGGAATTTTGTTTTGAATTTAGGAAACATCGCCCATGAATTAAAAAATCCATTACAAGACCTGAAAAAGAATATCGGCTCTATTGAAAACAGAAGAGGTAGACTGGAAGTTCAAGAGAAGAAACTGCTCATACAACAGCAGGCAAAGATGTAGAAACCATGAGGGAAAGTGAGAGGCTGGGATGGCAGGTTCAGGACTATCATGCAAGGAGTAGTAGTTGCAGAGAGGGAATAGCAACAGAGAGAGGAAAGGTAACACTTATGTATAATTTCCCTGATCTCAAGAAGGCCTTGATTGAGTGGATTGAATGAACAGACTTAGTCTCAGGCAGAATTAATAGTAGACATATAGCCAGGCAATAACTGAATCTAAGGATAGAAAACCCATCATAATCTTCCACTAAAAAACAACAGGTCACAAAGAAGAGGGAATCAGACTAGCATCAGATTTTTCATCTACAATGCTGGAGGTCCAAAGATAATAAAAATAATATTGACTACTTAGAACAAACACAGCAATTCAGCCAAGATGTCATTAACTTGAAAAATAATTCAAGAACATATTCAAAATAATTAAGAAAGGATTCATAACAGCAAGGCAAGAATGACAAGTGAAAACTTTGGCAATCAATAAATCTTGCATTATATAATTTCATATAAATGGTTGATAAATGTAAAAAAACCAAACATTTTTTAAGTAATGATTTTTTGAAATGGAAGATACATTCTGTTATGGGGGTAATAAAACCGATAGTCTAGAATTCGGTTTATCTCAACAAAATATGAGTTAGGCATAAAGATGGAAGGTAAGGACATAACTTCAAAAGTCATAGTCATCCTGCTGGGCTGCTGTGCAATAGGAATGAGTTGGAGAGTTACCGGAATATAGGTTTAATTATTATAGAAATGGGAAAGTAATAACTCATCAAATTAAAAAGCTAGTATACTTTTCAAAATTATTAAGAAGGAAAAAGGGAATTAATAGAAATTTGATTAAGCCATATAATATAGGAAGGGGGAAAAAGGAAATGATATCAAACTAAAATACATACTAGACATGACGTAGAGTAAAATTACCCATACAGTTATTTCACTAAATGTGAAATGGATGAAACCCTCTCCCCTCACCCCAGGATGCATGAATGGTGGTCATGTAATATTGATATTGATCTCTGGCATGGAGACAAAGCATGCATATTTTGTTGAATGAATGAAATTTGTGTGTGTGATTTCCTGGGTTTATCTCCCCAAGTTAATGAATATATCCACTATGTCATTCAATGCCTTTTGTGAGTGTTGCTAAATATTTCTATTGGGTGTCGTTTCAATAGCAGGCGACCCTGAGTGGGTCCTTTGTGGTGGACCTTGCTTTCCAAGAACCAGTCCACTGGTTGTCTGCCAGGCCTGGGTCTCAATTCTGTCTCTGCCCTTAACTTTCAGTGTAATTTTAGGCACTTCACCTCAGGGATATTCAGTTTCCTCATCTGGTGATACAAATATTGATCTTGAACAGTGATTGTGAGCATTAAATGTATTAATATATGTAGAATTCTTTGGAAATTTCTGGCTCATAGCAGGCACTCTGAATATCGGCTATTTGATTTTTTCATCTTTCTGTCTTCTCGACTCACTTATACACCTTCTCAAACCAAATTCACAGGGTTGAGTAAGCCATGTTGTTTAGGCTTGATATAGTCCAGAAAGAGTATGGGAAGGATACTACGGAAATGTTCCCACACCTTAGGTTACTGTGACTTTGGTGATGGGAAGGATAGCAAAAGTGCATGTCTAAACAACATGTTTCATGCCAAACTGGATGTATCCAATTGCAAAGCTTTTAACCCAGCAGTATTTACTAAGCAGTCTATAATGTTCATCTGAAAGTTCTCTGTTTAGTAGTCAATGGTATTTTATTCAGTATTGTCTTGACAATAATTTATATCTCATATTTATGATAGTCTCTATGTCATTCCTTATTAAGATCACTGAATAATAAAGTTTATTAAAGTCCCTTTCCCCTCTCTCCTTTGCTATGCCTTTTAGAATTTTCAGTTTGGATAGATCTTTATACACCCTGTTTGGGAATTTCAGTTTAATTTATTTCAACAAATATTTATTAGACATTTATTATGCATTGGACTCTTTTAAAAAGGGAACTTCAAAGGCAAACAAAACACACAACTTTACAAAACTCAGGCTATAGTGAAGAAACAAGCAAGTAAATAAAAAGGTACTAAAATAGAGAGAAACTCAGGGTGCAAGGGGAGCTCTGATGAAAAGCTTTTAACCCAGACCTAAGAGTTTGAAAGTGTTAAAGGAAAGGTTGGGTTTAGGCAGATGAAGTGAGTGTGATGGGAGGCGTGGAAAAGGAAGAGAGAGACAGGAAAGGCATTAGCAACAAAGGACTAGTGAGAGCAAAGGGTTCAGGGTTAAGGTTAAGTCTGTAGAGTGTTTGTGAGTGTTGATAAAATGAGAATTCTTACTAGAATCTCATACCACTGAGTATCCTGAGAGCCTGGTGGTTCCTCAACTCCTTCCTAAAGAAAGAGTCTGCCACTGATTCCATCCAACATAGTCCCTGGAGGCTTTGTTATTTGAGGAAATGATCCCCTAAAGGGAGAATAATAGAATCTCTGGGATGAGAAGAAACATGCGCAGTTTTAAAATAGTCATATTTCTTATTCTTCCCTTTAATAATCCCTGCCATAGACTTGCGTTCTCAAGAATGCATTCCCTGTTTCTCTACAAAATCAATCACTGAACAAACTCTATATCCCTCAGATGTACAGAGTTCATCTCCTTTTCAGGAGTCCATAGACTCCCGCTCCATTCTCCTCGATCTTGTTCTCTTGGCCACCTTCTAGTTCCACTCCACACTGGAAGCACCATATAAATTTTCCCACTTGTTTAAAAATCTTTCCTATCCTGAGCTTGCTTATCAACTTAAATAGGCCTATCCTCCTGTTTTCACTCATTACAAATCCCCTGGCTTCAACCCTTACACTCCTTTGCCTTTGGAAACCTCGCTGATGACCACAGTATTAGATTTCAGGCCTTTGGACCCACTGCCAGGACCAGAGGAGCAAATAGGTACCTGATCAGAATACTCATTGGCCAGTAAAGGTGTCTCCTCCATATCTTGATGGATCAAAGCTGGTTTATTTAATGCTAAAGTTTAAAGATAGAAGGAGGGGAGAAGAAAATCAAAATGGATTTCATTATACCAGTTATTTTATAAAACTATGTGTGCTTTTATCGAAGATAATGTAACTTTTTATATTCAGACTTTATTCATGAAAATATGCATGTGTGTGCACGTGCCGGTGCACACACACACATCAAAGCAGAAAAGCAAGTATACTCTTCTAGTACAAGGCAACATTCTAAGTATGGTAACATCATCTGGGCTTTAAAAAGGAAAACTTTTGGTTCCTTAAGTTGTTAACAATTATAATCTTTACATCTAAATTTAATTGCCTAGCTCTTAGAGCATTCTTCTCTTTGTCGGAGGAACCCACTCTTTCCTTCTCTCAAGTTTTCCAGCAGTCTTTCACATGCTTTGAAGTGTCAGATGTCTTTATCAAATACATTTTGCATGAGGAACAGATGAGGGTCAATTTGATCATAGTTGAAGAAAATAATTTTGTGGCTGGATTGGTAGGTCTGCCACCCTATTATTTCTTTCAGCTTTTTAATATGACCATAGTCAAGTGTGCAGGCCTAACCCATTAGTGTTATCTCCTGCAAAGTCTTGAGAGCAGGACTGATAAGTACTTTCATTTTCCCAGGGGATGTGCTATTGCAATTTGAAAAAATGGGAGGTTTGCTCCTTTATTCATCCTGGCTATGTCTACTCTAAAAGAAAAGGCAGGAGCACTGAGGAATTTTAATTTTTAAGAAATCCTCTCTCCCACTTCTTGTTTTGCCCTCGCTGTCTGCTCTCTGTGTCCATTTGCTGTATGCTGTCTGTGTCTGCTTGTCTTCTCTTCTCGTCTTCTCTTTAAGAGGCACTGGGAACCAATCCTGGTACCTCCGATGTGGGAGAAAGGCACTCAATCTCTTGAGCTACCGCAGCTACCTGATTTGTTGTGTCTCTCATTGTCTCTCTTCTTTGTCTCTTTTTGTTGTGCCAGCTCTCTGCATGAGCCAGCTCTCTACATGGGCCAACTCTCCGCGCGCGGGCCAGCTCGCCTTCACCAGGAGGCCCCAGGAAACGAACCTGGCACCTCCCATATGGTAGATGGGAGCCCAATCACTTGAGCCACATATGCTTCCCAGGAATTTTAATTTTAAGGGTCTATTTTCCTTCTATATGCCTCATCTTCACCTGATTTCTTATCTCCCAGCCTTCATTTGTCTTTCCTTCCCCCCAAAACTTCCCTGTTTACTCTGTGGACAATGATCAGTCAGTAAAATCTTCAACTTGGTGGCAGACTAAGCTTTCCCTAAATGAGCAGTTCATTTCCCCACAATACCAAAAGGTCCAAGCAGCTGTTTCAGGGGAGAATTTTTAGTGGGCTTATAGGAGATTAACTTTATAGATTGGGTATTAGAGCAATAAAGCAATGCCAATTCTTAAATCTTGGAAGAGAACTAGGAGATGTCATGAATAAACCTAGATTATTACCACTCAAGCCTTTTCTATATTCAGAGCCTCTGTAGCTCACGTGCCACTCTGAGATTCATGGTGATGGAGAAGATGCTGATTGTGATTGTGTTGATAAATGGTAATACACAGGTTGTAGGGGAAAAGTGCTCCTTATTAAAAGAAGGGGTGTTTGGGGAATTGAGGAAATCTCCAAAGTCCTCCTAACTTGTCAAATAAATAAATGAATAAACAAATGAATAAGAAAAAGAAGTGGAGGTTGAAGGGCAATTCAGTCTAGTTATCCTAACATAGCCCATATTTTTGTCTATCGAAATGTGTTTGCCCTGGAGCCAAAGAGCCAGCTGTGTTCTGCTGGGTGATGTATGAAGCAGAAAGAACACTGTCTAATTTTTATATCCAGTTGAGCCTGAAGTACCTTGAGATGGGGAGGGAGGTGGCACATATCACTCCCACTCAGGAATTATTATTCATGCAAGAATCACTTGTCAGTTATCCCTGTCTCTGTTAACCCCTCCACCACTGGGTGGTAAAGAGGAGGGACTTGTGATCTAATTAAAATTAATTGGTTGCATGCCAATTAAGCAGGAGCTTTGGGGGCTTTGTTTTACTGGGAAGGGGTTGGTTGTGTTTTCTTTCTTTTATTTTTCCTCCTTAGGCAAGGGTAAATGCCCTGTAGCTCTAGTCCCATACATTTCTTTCACTTTTAATTTGTTTTGGAATGGTCACCTGCATTGGGTTAAGTGCTTGAGAAAATGGGGGAATGTCACTGACTACTTATTTGGCAATCTCCTTAGGTAGAAATCCTTATTGCAAGGCCCTTGTACCTAGGCCATTTACTCAGTCAACATCCCTTGGTTTTCATGGGATTCTGAAGAGTTATTGTTTAGGTTTTTATTTTCTTATTGCCCATGAAATACTTATAAAGAATGATTTAGGAATGATCTCAGAAATGAAATAATGTCCCCAAGGAATTGAACAAAGGGTTCATTGCCTTTGACAATGACCAAAAAGGGAATAGGACACTGAGTTGCCATTGTTGAGGTAAATATTAATTATTTCAATATTATATTTATTTGACCAAGAACTCAATTGAAACAATATCTATATAGAGTTTCCATAGCATCTATAGAGTTAGAAAGGACACTAAGACCATATGTATACTATGGAATAAATTAGATTCCATCACAGTTATTCCTGTGCACTCAGTCTGCTAAACTAATAAACAAGATTACTGTATGTTTGATCCAATTGTGATGAGAGGTATTAAAGAATGCATAAAATACTTAATAGGTACTAAAAATGCCTGTAAATTTCATAGCCATCTGTGGATAAGAACTTGTGGAAACTCAGATGTTAAAAGAAAAATGACATATGGGTATTTAACAACACTGCTGCTTTCCAGTTCACCTGCCACCAGGGACCTGGCATGCCCAAGCCATGCCTTCCGCTGTGTTTGAAGGTAAATGGCAAGAAGAAAGATCTTGCTGCGACTCAGCTTTGTCAGTGATGCTATACAGATCTAGTGCTTTTGAGGAGCAGAAAAGGTGAAATTCTCAAGGAGAGTTGCAGTTCCAATTTTTTTTTGCATTCAGAAACAGAGTGTTACTATATCGGCTAAAAGCATGGAATCTGAATTCACATTGACTGGGTTCAAATCCCAGTTCAATTTCCATATGACCTTGGGTCGGTAGCGTAACCACTCTGTTCCTGTGTCATCATCTATAAAATCATGATAATTCTGGCATCTACCCCATACCATAATTATAAGGATTATATGAGGTAATATTTGTAAGGAGCTTAGAACAGAGCCTGGCACATAGTAATGCTATTTTTAAATCTTTTTATTTTGGAATAATTGATGCTTTCTTAAGAGCTGGATATATATTATTTTTCTTTTTTTGTTGTGCTGCTTTTAAATATATATTTCATGCAAAGTAAATGCCTTTTGCTCAAGTCCCATTTCATTTGCAAAGAAGTTCCCAGCCAACCCATCTCCCACTGATCTGCCACATCTCTGACTTGGAAACGGAATGTTTGCTGCATACTTCTAGTATGCTTGTTATTATTTATTTCTCACAATAACCCTGCAAAGTGAATATGATTAGTTCCATTTGACAGATGAGAAGACAGATGAAAACCCAAGTTTTCTTTTTGTCTTAGTTTGAGTGTATATGATACTTCTCTCACAGAATAGCCAATTGAAATGACTCAAAAATTGTAGTCACTTGACTTTAGTGTTCTGAGTGGGAAGTATCATTGAGATATATAATCTCACAAGTTAGTCTGACTCTGTGGGGTGTCTCTCATTTAAATATGCCCAGCCACTACATCTGGAAGATGACTATAATACATAGCGTAAGCCCTTTCCAACCCCAGGATGGTCAGAGGAGGTCAGGGTATAACTACTTTTGGGTTGTTTATTACCACATCACAACCTAACATATACTGACTGATACCAGTGGGAAATTTGTTCCTCAATGAGGTATAATTGGGAGTTCTGTTACAGTAATATAAAGTAGTTAATCTTGAGATCTGCCAGGTCACATTGGGGAAGAGGTTGGGGACAGAGAAAAGAAGGAGAGAGAAATTAGGAAATACAGTATTCCATGTCACCCAGCCAGACTTAGAGTGGCTACCTTAACTTTATATTAGGGACATAGTTCTTCCTGAGAAACATTTGCCTTCCACAGGCAGCTCTATGCTTTTCCTATGGAAGGTCTCTACACCCTTAATTCCCTTCCTTCCTGCAAATAGCAAGGTAATTCATTTGGAAAAGGCATGTGGCAAGAAGTGAGGATACAACAGTTTAAAATATGATAGCATGGCAGTCTGTTCTCAGCAAAAGAAAGAAGTAGAGTGGAACTATTTCAAATCACTGCTACCAAAAACCCAACCTCAAGTAGCCTTTCAGAACACCTGATAAGGTCAAAGGAAGCACAGTTATTTAAAAGAGACTGCTAAATGTCCTTTTCCTCCCATTTTCTCCAGTGGGCCAGACTGAGCTAAACTTTTAAATATATAGCCAAGCTGAAAAGGAAAGAATAAAAGGGTGGGGGAAGGAAGTCTCTCCGGTGTCAGAAGAGGAAAGGGAAATTAAAACCAGAACACAATCTCCTGATCTGATGCCATCAATGCCCAGAGGGATTTCAGACTGGATATAAAGCCCTCGGGGCCCAGGAATGGGGCTTGGCTTGAGTACCCACACAAGGTCAAGAGATGTGGCCTTGGGCCTGTGTGAGCTAGAGAATTTGAACTTACATAAAGCCAGAAGTCTTAAGTGATAAGAGAACTAGAAAGATTCCAGATTCCACTCACTAGCACAGAGAAGTGACCCAAGTGTGTTTTCTTGCCCTGGGCTACAGATGAACAAAATGACCCTCTGAGAAATTGAAAATGCAGGTTTGCCTGCACAGGCTGTGTAGGCTATCATTGCACTACATGCATACTACAGGATTTCCCCCAAGGATATAAATTAATAAAAATACTGATATTGGACCAGTGAAATTCCTAGACTGTCACCAAGAAACAAATACAAAATTTCACTGCTGCAAGAGTTCCATAATTTCCAGCACCCCGGGGGGTGGTGGTGGTAAAAATAAATCCCTGCTAAGGTGAGCTCACAAAATTACAAATACACATGAGGAAATGAAGGGATTTAAGACCTTGAGATAGTAGAACAATGCAAAAGAGACTTTAAAATAAGCATATTTTAAATAATTAACGGATCCTGTAAGCCATAGATAAAGAACCCATTACGACCCAAAATAGATCTGAAAAAAGTGAAAAACATAGTCATTGCAATTTTTATAAAACTTAATCTAGTATGTTAAACTCCTGGAATAGACTTAGATAAAGGATTAGTGAACAGAAACACATATCTAAGGCAATTACCTCAAATGCAGTGTAGAGGGAAAAAATTGGAAAAAAAAAATATGCAAAGGTCAAAAGACCCATAAGCTAAAATGAGAAGATTTAGAAACAGATCACAAAGTTAGTGGTGATCAGAGATGACTGTGAATTTATCAAACTAGATGACAAGCATTCAAACTTGAGAAGCACAACAAGTACCAAGCAGGATAAAAGAAAATAAATCCACACAAATCACACATGGCACAGCAAAACACCAAACACAAAGTCAGAGAGGACCTACAAAGGAACAACACTTATATGCCAAACGTTAGCAGAATGTTCTGGGTTTCTAAGTTCTTGGCTTCATCGCAAGAAAAAATTCAGAGACGTGCCAGTTGAATGAGGCCAGTAAAGGAATTTATTAAGAAACAAGACAAGGGTGCACACCCCAGACATGGATATGGGCATACTACAGGGTGAGATGTGCCACGTGGGGCCCCGGGGTAGGTCTTTTTAAGGCCTTTTCTCCTTCCCCCTCCCCATATTAAGGAGGGACCTCAGCTACCTGCTGTGCTGATTGGTTGCCTTTCTACCTTCACCTGCCAGCTTTCAGGGAAACAAAAGGGAGGGCTTTTAGGGGCTTCTTTGGAGGCCAGGAGTTTCAAATGGGACCTCTGTGACCATGGTCGTGGTGGGCTTTTCAGCTGTAACAGTAACAGCTTTGTTCTCAAGCAGCTGCCTCTCCTCAGGGGGCTTCGGGTGGGGACTCGTGGCTGTGTTCCAAGCAGTGGGCTTCCAGCTGTTATGGCTCTCATTTCTTATACTAACCTGCCTCACAAAATACATTTCTTGTCAGTAAAACAATGGCAAAAAGATAATGAAAAAAATGTCCTCAAGGAGCTGAGTAGGGGGAAAAACTGCATCTTAGAAGAAATCCAGTTCAACAAAGACTAAGAGTTTCCCATTTACAAAATATCACTGAATGAGATTTTTAAAAAGTAGGTTAGAAGAAAATTAAACCCAGAAAGAGAGAGTGAGATCCAAGAAGCAAAAGTGAACAGGGAAACAAGCAAATTGTTTGTGCATCTAAATAAGCACCATCTTTGAGGAAGGTGGTGAGCCCTGTGGCTGACTTGCTGACTTGCCTGGGTGCTCTCCTGGGTGTGAGACTGCTGGATGGAAGGGGTGCTGGGCACGGGTAAAACGCTCGGTCTGCTTCCACCTTTTAGAGGAGTGGACCTGAGCACGGAGAGCAGGGGAAGCTCATTATCCCCAGGGGACATTGTGCTTCAATCTTATGGAGGAATTTTTAATTTTGAAGGGTAAATTTTAAAGCCTTGATCTGCAATAAATACTGGAATGCTTATTTGCTGGAAATCTTAATGCTCAGCCTTCTGTTCTCCTTACTTCCCTTTGAGTAGGCTCAGTATGGAGGAGGGACCCCAGGTCACTTTCTTCTCTCTGGGTCTTGGAACTGTAAGAACTGTGAGGCAACAACAAAGAAAATATGGGGCTTTAAAAGAAGACAGTCCTCCCCACATAGTGCAGCCCACTTTGGTTCCTTAACACTAGGAACCAAGTGTTCCTTCCTGTTAACACTAGGGCCAGAGTTCATGGTATTTCACCTGTTTGGTGTTGGCCATGCATTGCCCATAGCTGGTTCTTGAGTCTGGCTCCCTCTCTCACCCCTGGCTTCACTCTCCTCATATTTAATTGCCCTGGGGCCCATCCCATCTTCTCCCACTCCCTCTCTTTCAATCACATGAATCTAATTTTGGTAACTTGTATGTTGTTTATACACCTGGGTCACCACTGATTGAGTTTATAGCCTTTTGAAACTCAATATATTCATCTCTGTACCCCCAAGTTCCCTCCACATTTTTTTTTCAGTTTAGGTCAGTGGTTCTTATACATCAGGGGGCATCAGAATCACCTGGAGGTCTCTAACCTCAACCCAGAGTTTCTGAGGTCTGAGATGGGGCCTGAGAATTTTAAGTCCCCTGATGAGGCTGGCACTGCTGGTCAGCATAAAACATCTCTTTTAATTTTGTTCAAACAATATATAACTCAATACCTGGCATTGGGGTGACAAAGAGGCAACTGTCAGTGGAAGACATAGCAACTCTAAGTTGCTATCCTTGAAGTAGAGCAGAGGTCTAAGAGGATTAAGGCCAGGTACCTGACAACAGATAGCCAATCTGTTTTTCTGCAATTTTCTGCAAGGTGACCTTCCATATTTATTCATACTGACCACTATGTGCTTACCATGTGCTAGACACTATGCTAGGTGCTCTAAACATTTTGTTTGTCCTCAAAAGACTTCCATAAGGAAGGGGATACAGAGAGGTCGATGAACTTGCCTAAATATCTCATGGATGATATGTCATAGAGTTGGGACTCAAAGTGTGGTTGGCCTAATTTCAAGGCCCATGCTTTTAGCCAAAACTACGTTGGGAATGGCCACATAGGATTCGCTTCTGACTCCATGCACTTCTTGAGACCTTCCTAGGAAGATGAGGTCTTCTCAGGTTTAGGGGATAAGGACTGGAATAAATATTGGACTAATGATGTATCCCTTTTACCCAGATAAGTGTACAGCTAGTAATCCCAAGGCTTTGAGGAACAAATCACACCCATTGTCCATTAATCTCTTGGTGTCTAAAATGTTATGGGCTGCCCAGAAGATGATTTTTCTCTATAAACCTGCATAATTCTTGTAGCTAGTATATGCCAGGAAATCAGTGGTTGCAAGTGGTAATGAAGAAATGTTAATGAAGTCTTAATCACCCTGAGAAATTTTCTTTAGTGAAAACATCCCCTTTGGTATCATTTCCAAAGGACTTCATAGTTGCATCTTTCTTGACCTGGTTTATTACTAATTGCAAAGCATTCTGAAGTCCAACTCCAGCTGCTGATGTGGAAAAATGCTAAAGTGATTTCTGATAGAATTGGGGAATTTTTTTTTTTAACTTGGGAAAACATAATTAACATTTCCCCAGGATAAACTGTGGGATCGATCTATCTATCTATCTATCTATCTATCTATCTATCTATCTATCTATCTATCTATCTATCTATCTAT
>JAKSZT010018658.1:2707860-2719463 GCA_026826555.1 Tolypeutes matacus | reverse complement strand
ATCTATCTATCTATCTATCTATCTATCTATATCACCTATCCACTGTTACTAGTTTTGACCTGCATTTTTTTTTCTAACTAAAGAATCTCCTTGAGTTCCTCTGCATTCATTGAGGCTCACTTAATCTCATGTCAAAGGCCAAGGAAGAGTTACCTAATCAGATAGCACCAATGTAAACCATATGCTGGAGAAGCTGAGCTCTCTCCCATGGGTTAGAGAAAGAATTAGACAGGGCTGGGCCTTCATATAAATAGCTAAATAGTTTGAAACAGCAAGAGTCCTCTCTCATTTTGCTGAATCTTGGCATTTATCATTAAGACAGGGGTCCTCAAACCTAGTTGCTTTATAGAATCTTATGAGGAGCTTTACAAAAATATTAATATATAGTGCTTTCCCTCACCTCAAGATTCAGATTCAATTAGTCTGGATGGAGATATGAACCAGTATTTAAAACAAAACAAAACAGGAAATACTCCAAGTGATAACAACTGCTTTAAGGCATTGATCCACAAACTGTTTTTTTTTTCTTCTTTTTATCCAATAAACCTGTGGTAAATGATTCACTGACCTGAGGAACACTGAGATACTATTAAAGGGCCTATATTAGAACTGCTTAGACCCGTGGTTCTCAAAGTGTGGTCCCTGGACCAGTGGCATCAGTACCACCCGGGGACTTAGAACTACAAATTACGCCTGGTCTCAGACCTACTGACAGAGACTCTGGGGATGGGACCCAGCAACCCGTGTTTAAACAAGCCCTTCAGGGGATTCTAATACCCGCTGAAGTTTGAGAACCCCTGTATTAGAGTCTTTTAATGCAAAGTGCGTTCCAACTTTGGCATCTTCTGAAAGCCTGTTAGAAATATGAAAGGCAGATCCCAGAAAAGCTTACAAAATCAGAATCAGCAATTTAATAAGACCCTGGGCCATTGTAATGCTATTAAAGTTTGAAAAGCACCATGTTAGAGGTAGAGTAGGTGTATTTTAAAGAATTTCACTGATCCCTTAAGATATATTAATCAAGGCAACACTGGGTATTGAAACAGATGAATTCAGAAATCTCAATAGCTTAACACAATGCAAACATATTTCTTGTTCCACTTAAAGTCTAATCAGTGGCAGGAGGAGTTGTGCTCTGCGTTATAACTCAGGGCTTACGTTGGGAGGTTTTTTTTTTTTTGGTCCTGCCTTGGAAATGTAGTAGGTTCATCACTTTTTCCCACATTGCATCGGTTAGAAGTCAGTCCAATGGTCTGCCTAGATGCAAGGGAGGCCTGGGAAATGTAATCTCCTTCCCAGAAAACTTTCTACTGATGGAAGGGAAGCATGAATCTTTGGTAGCTAGTTAGCAGCCTTTGCCATAGTAGAGGTTCTAAAATGACAACATAGGAAAGGGGTAGGGCTGTTTTTACCTTCCCAGAATCACTTTGGAAGCAAACCATATACCTTACAATTACTTATTCACATTTTAGTATGAATTGGAGGCACCCTCTTATACTGTTTACATTTCAAGTCTTCCTCAGATAATCAGAGCTAAAAGTAGGTTTCATAGAGATTTAGATACAATAAGAGTTTAGTAGAGAGCATCTGGAACATCGGAGGTGCAAGGAAAAGAGGAGGTCTGGGTCACCAAGGAATATGTGCTGAAATTAGTTTACAAAACTCATTCAAATTTATTCCATTTTAGATGCAACAACCCTATTAACTAGGTATTATTGTCTCTACTTTTCATGAGAGGAAAATGAGTCACAGACAGGTTAAAAATTATTTCCAGGGTCACAGCTGGTAGACTCAAGGCTTCCATCTCCAAAGCATATGCTTATTGCCAAAATATGACACAGTTGTTGCGGACAGACTTTAAAGTGTCCTCCATCCTCCCTACCTCTTAGTGTGAGTAGGACTAGTGACTTGTTTCTAACTGATAGAATATGGCAGAGGTGATAGGATGTCCTTCCAATAATTCTGTTGTTATATTAGACTCCATCTTGCTAACAGACTTGCTGCAGAGTCTCTGTCCTTTGCTGGCTTTGAAGAAGCAAGCTGCCATGAGTCTTACAGTTGTGAGGAAATGAATTCTGCCAACAACCTGAGGGTGCTTGGAAATGGCAGAGCTTAGCTACATCCTCTGCTTAGAGGGTCTCATGGGCTGCAGTCAAGGTGTTTGGTAGGGCTGAGTTTTTATCAGAGGCTCAACTGGAGAGGGATCTGATCCAAGTTCCCTCACAGAACCTGTGAGATGCCAAATATGCGCCGTTTTAAGCCACTAAGTTTGTGATAATTTGTTATGCAGCCTAGAAAAGCAATGTAATAGTTAAATTCACATCTCAGCAGCTTCACAACCATGCCTAGGGATGACTGGGACTGAGAGAAATAAAATCTCTCTCTCTCTCTCTCGCTCTCTCTTTTTTTAAAAACACATTTGCCTGTATTGAGAAACACCTATCAGGGTCTCTTTTCACCTTGGCCATCAAAGAAGCATCACTATCGGGCAAATAATTTAGGGGAAAATAAAAAAGTATAAGGCAACCAGTTTTGACCTCACTCAGCTTTGTTGGGCTTCAGAGAGAGACATAACTATGCATTGTCCAGCAAATAGATGATCTACAGAATCTCTACAAGTCTTGCTGTGTCATGCCAGATTACACCCTTGGCCCTGATTGCACCAAGTTTTCTGTATATAAGTCCTTTACATCTTTAGTTAAATTTATTCCTAGGTATTTGATTCTTTTATTTACTATTGTAAATGGTATTTTTTTCCTGATTTCCTCCTCAGCTTGCTGGTTATTGGTGTACAGAAATGCTACTGATTTTTGAGCGTTGATCTTATAGCCTGCAACATTACTGAACTCCTTTATAAGTTCTAGAAGCCTTGTTGTCGATTTCTCAGGGATTTCTATGTATAGGATCATGTCATCTGCAAATAATGAAATTTTTGCTTCTTCTTTTCCAATCTGGATGCCTTTTATGTCCTTTTCTTGTCTCAGTGCTCGTGCAAGTACTTCTAAGACAATGTTAAATAGGAGCGGTGATAGTGGGCATCCTTGTCTTGTTCCCGATCTCAGAGGGAAGGCTTTTAGGATTTCACCGTTGAAAATGATGTTAGCTTTGGGTTTTTCATATATACCCTTTATCATTTTCAGAAAGTTTCCATCTATTCCTATCTTTTGTAGTGTTTTTATGAGGAAAGAGTGCTGTATTTTGTCAAATGCTTTTTGTGCATCTATAGAGATGATCATGTGATTTTTTTTCTTTCAGTTTGTTTATGTGGTGTATTACATTGATTGATTTCCTTATATTGAACCATCCTTGCATACCCGGGATGAAACCCACTTGGTCATGGTGTATAATCCTTTTGATATGTTGTTGAATGCGATTAGCAAGTATTTTGTTAAGGATTTTAGCATCTAGGTTCATTAGAGAAATTGGTCTGTAATTTTCCTTTCTTGTGGTATCTTTATTTGGTTTTGGTATTAGGGTAATGTTGGCATCATAGAATGAGTTAGGTAATATCCCTTCTACTTCTATTTTTTGGAAGAGCTTAAGTAGAATTGGTGTTAGCTCTTTCCGGAATATTTGGTAGAATTCAGCTGTGAAGCCATCTGGTCCTGGACTCTTCTTAGTTGGGAGGTTTTTAATGACTGAGTCTATCTCTTTACTTGTAATTGGGCTGTTGAGTTCATCTATTTCTTCTTTCATCAATGTCGGCTGTTTGTGGGTTTCTAGAAACTTGTCCATTTCCTCTAAATTGTCATTCTTGTTGGCATATTAATTTTTAAAAGTATCCTCTTATGATACTCTTTATTTCTGTGGGGTCAGTAGTGATATCACCTTGCTCATTCCTTATTTTATGTATTTGCATCTGTTCTCTCTTTTTCTTTGTTAGTCTGGCTAAGGGTTTGTCAATTTTGTTGATATTCTCGAAGAACCAGCTTTTAGTTTTGTTTATTGTTTCCAGTGCTTTCTTATTCTCTATTTCATTTAGTTCTGCTCTAATCTTGGTTATTTCCTGTTTTCTACTTCCTTTAGGTTTAGTTTGTTGTTGTTTTTCCAATTCCTCCAAGTGTGCAGTTAGGTCTTCAATTTTAGCTCTTTCTTCTTTTTTAATATATGAATATATTATTTAATATATTATTTATTTATTAAATATTATTAAATAATATTTAATATATGAATTTATGGCTATGAACTTCCCTCTCAGGACTGCTTTCGCTGCATCCCATAGGTTTTGATATGTTGTGTTGTTGTTTTCATTAGTTTCAAGGTAGTTACTGATTTCTTTTGAAATTTCCTCTTTGACCCACTGTTTGTCTAAGAGTGTGTTGTTTAACTTCCATATCCTTGTGCCTAACCTGTTTCTCTGGCCCTTATTGATTTCCAACTTCATTCCGTTGTGGTCAGAGAAACTACTTTGTATAATCTCAATCTTTCTGAATTCATTGAGTGTTGTTTTGTGGCCTAGCATGTGGTCAATTTTGGAGTATGTTCCATGTGCACTGGAGAAGAATGTAAATCCCGCTGTATTTGGGTGTAGTGTTCTGTATATGTCTATTAAGTCCAAATCTTCTAATGTATTGTTGAGTGCCTTAGTTTCTTTATTGATTCTCTGCCTAGATGTTCTGTCTAATGATGATAGTGGTGTGTTGAAGTCCCCTGCTATAATTGTAGAGGAATTTATTTCTCCTCTTAGTTTTTCCAGAGTTTGCCACACATATTTTGAGGCACCTCGATTAGGTGCGTAAATGTTGATGATTGTTCTCTCTTCTTGAGAGATTACACCTTTTACTAATATGTAGTGTCCATCTTTGTCTCTTACAATAGTTTTGCATTTAAAGTCTATTTTATCTGATATTAGAATAGCTACTCCTGCCCTTTTTTGGCTATTGTTAGCTTGTAAAATGGTTTTCCAGCCATTCACTTTCAGCCTCCTTGAATCCCTGGGCCGAAGGTGGGTTTCTTGTAGACAGCATATAGATGGATCATATTTTCTTATCCATTCTGCCAATCTGTGTCTTTTGATTGGTGAATTTAATCCATTAACATTCAATGTTATTACTCGTAACGAATTTCTTACTTCAGTCATTTTTTCTTTGGGTTAATGTATGTCATATGTTGTTTTGTTTCTCTTTTTGAGTTTTCAGTTGTTTTTAAACTCTCCTCCAACTCTCTCTCCTTTGTGTTTTCCTTTCAACTTGTAGAGATTCCTTTAGTATTTCTTGAAGTGCTGGTTTCTTCTTGACATACTCTCTTAATTGCTGTTTATCTGTGAATATTTTGAACTCTCCATCATTTTTGAATGCCAATTTTGCTGGATAGAGAATTCGTGGCTGGAAATTTTTTTCTTTTAGTGTTTTGACTATGTCATACCACTGTCTTCTTGCCTCTATGGTTTCAGCTGAGAAATCAGCACTTAATCTTATTGTGCTTCCCTTGTATGTGATGGTTCTCTTTTCTCTTGCTGCCTTGAGTATTTTCTCTTTGTCTTGAGCATTGGACAATTTGAGAAGTATATGTCTTGGAGTTGGCCTGTTGGGATTTATACTATTTGGGGTGCGCTGTGCTTCCTGGATCTGCACATACATCTCTCTCAATAGAGTTGGGAAGTTTTCAGCCATAAGTTCCTTCAACACTCCTTCTGTTCCCTTTCCCTTCTCTTCTCCTTCTGGTATGCCCATAATGTGTATGTTTGTGCGTCTTGCATTATCGGTTAATTCCCTGAGACCATACTGGATTTTTTCTATCTTTTTGTCTATCTTTTCTACAATCTCTTTGATTTCAACTGTATTGTCTTCCATATCACTAATTCTTTCCTCTGCCTGTTCAAATCTGCTGCCATGTGAGTCCAGCGTCTTTTTCATTTCTTGACTTGTGTCTTTGTTCGCCATCATATCCATTATCTTTTTAGGTGTGTTAGCTATTTCTTCAGTATGTTCTCCCAGTGTCTTCTTTATATCCTTAATCTCTTCCTTCAGTTCTTTAAGTTGGTCCATGATATTTGTTTGGATAGCTTTGATTAGTTGTTCGACGTACTGCATTGCTTCCTGTTTTTTATTTTGTGCATTGGACTGGTCCATGTTTTCCAGTTTCTCAGGGTCATTTGTATTTTTCTATTGCCCTCTGGTCATCATATTATCTTGATGGGTTTGTTCAGTTGATTAGCTTTTCTCTATGCTCTAGAATTTTATTTAGCTGTTGGTTCTGCGTGTGAGTTAAGTTTTCTCTTTGGCAGTTTTTCTTCTTCTTTTATTTCCTTGCTTCTTTCTATGTTCCCTTGAAGGCAAAAGGTTAGGGCCAGAGGAATCAAAAGATGTAAGGAAGGCAGAAGGATAATAGATATATTGATAAAAGTAGAAGAGGGGCAAAATGAGACTTAATGAGATGAATATTTAACTTGTGTAGGCAGTGTAGAGTACTAGGAAAAAATATGGAGTTCCTGCAATGGATTGGGAAAACAAATGGAAGAATATATATATAGTGATTTAGAAGGCTAGAATTATGAGGAGGGAGAGAAATAGTAAAGAAAGGTCTGAAAGGAAAAAGTTAATACTAATTTAAAAAAAAGAAAAAAGAAGAATAAGAAAACAAAATAGATGGGATAGAAATTGACACCCTTAAGTTGTGGGCCTATGAAAAAATGTTGTCTCTAAGAGCCACAACAGAAAACAGAAGGCAGAAAGGTGCAGGAAGGGTAAGCGATAGTTTGTAATACAGAATCAACATATACAGCGAGTGGGAAATTACTGAATAAGAAGCCCAGCAAAGAAGCGACAAGCTGGCAGCACCTATTTAAAATAAAAAAATAGAAGGAAAAAGGAAGGGGGGAGGAAAAAGTAAATAATAGCAATAGACCAGAAAGTAACAGAGAGAAACCAAAGATCCACACAGGCAAGCAGTCAAACAGAGCTAAGGGGGGTCAATGATTCCCCTAGGGTCCATGTGGATCCTTCCTGCCTACTTGTGTTTATCAATGAATTTCCCCACAGGGTTCTATATGCAGGTCCTGAAGCAGCTTTTAGCTATTAAACTAAATTAAAAACAATTTATTTTTCATTTGTTGAGGTGACCTTACTTTTTTTTTTTTTTTTTAATTTTTATTTTTTTTAGCTAAATGCAGGACCCAAAATAATTCCTCCTCTAGACCAACACCCTTACAGAAGGGACCCTAGCTGGGCCCGTGGAGATTAATCAAGCATGTCCCACTTTCCGGACTCCCCAGGTTAGCTGAAGCTCTGATGTTAGTCAGTGAGGAGTGCTAAAGACGGTGGACCCTTCTGGTTCCGAGCTCTAGCGTCACCGGGCTGCTCAGTAAATCAGTTTGAGTGCAGATCCGCGTCTGCTCTCAGCCTAATGGTGCTTCAGGTCGGCTTATCTGCTCCTCAAAGCTATGGGGCGGTGTAGGCAGCCAGATCAATGTCTAAAAATATAAAATACCCTTCCCTGTCTTCCAACAGAACCCTCCCTTTTTTTGGGAAGTGTCCCTTCCTCCCGGCTCCGCAGCGGCCCGGGTCTTATCCCTGGGTGGCTAGGGAAATCAGCTGCGTTTCCCGACCAAAATCCCCCCTCTGGTTCACCGGGTGCTGATTAGCTCGTTTGCTCAGTTCATACAAGGTCCAAGGGGTGCTAGGCAGCCAGATCCCCAGAAAATAAAACTTTTTCGCCCCGCCCACGGCTCCAAATAGCTGTTTTATTTAATTTTATTTTTTTTTCCCTAACCGCGGGGCTCAGCCGTCTGTGCCAACCTCCACCGGTAGCCTCAAAACTCACGAATCTCCACTGTTCGGTCTACGCCGCCGATCCGCGCAGATAGATGTCCCAGGCTTCTCACTCCACGCATGATTGCACCAAGTAATCAAAGATCGCTCCATCCTAAAACTTGGAAAGTGTTTGCTGCCAATCAATATTCAGGTAAACGTTTAAGATCCTCCAAGAAAATAGCCTAGGAAGAGTTAGGAAAAATCATAGCAAATGTAAATTTTGTTTCTGTGTCTTTCTGTTGTATTGGAAAAGGTTCAAAAATTTCATCTTCAAAATAAAAGAAAACTCAATCATTATACTGGTTTTTCTTTTAGTTTAGGTGACCTCCAAAAAAATGGCTTGCTTATAAAAACAGCTAACGTTAATTAAGCATTTATTTTGTGCTATGCGCTGTTTTGATGTTTTCTAGGTATTAACCCACCCTATCACTGCGGTGTGGCTATATTGCTCTCCTAACAATTTTCACAAGGAGGTGAGAAATTTCCCCAAGATCACAGGTAGTAGGTAGCAGAATGAGGACTTGTATTTGAGGAATCTGGCTCCATAGCCCATATTTTTAACCACTATCCTATTGCCTCTCTGTGTTATTTTTATGAATTTTTTGTGTGGGGAGCAGAATCTCAGAAGATCACTAATTGGGTATAAACTTAACCTTAAGGATATGTGAAACAGCAGCTGTGAATATGCAATGACATGAAAGGTCCTCATGAAGAACTTCTGTCCATCAGTATATTCACCTACCCCATCCCCAACCTATCATAGTGCCCAAATTCCCACCATTATGCCCATCCTTTGGGTTAATGGCATGAAGGGGACTGGGAAAATGCAAATTCCCCCTAAATTCAGCCCTGATGGATAGGACTGGAAAAGAGTAAGCTTTGTAAGAAGAAAAAGGGAGAAACAAAGCCCAGTCCTTAGATTGCAGCCTATATAAGATGCACCAAGTGACAATGAAAGAAAGACAAGGTAATCAGTGGAGTAGAGCTTCTCATTTTGTTTAAGACCAAGTTTGGTTAGAGCCATCAGCTGTACTTTCGGCAAAACATATCTGTATCAGTCCGGGTTCTCTAGAGAAACAGAATCAACAGCATCAACAACAACACGTGTGTATATATATCAGATTTATTTTAAGGAATTGGCTCACATGACTGTGAGGGTGGGCAAGTCTGAATTCTGTAGGCAGGCCAGAAGCCTGGAAATTCTGGTAAAAGTGGTATTGCAGTCTTTACTCCAAAATCTGCAGAGGAGTTTGCAGACTGGAAACTCAGAGATGAGTGGATGGTGTAGTCTTAAGGCAAAATTTCTTCTTACGAGTTCTTTGCTCTTAAAGGCCTCCAACTGACTGGATGAGGCCCATCCACATTATTGAGGGTAATCTCTTTTACTTAAAGTCAACTGTTAAAGATGCTTATTCTATCTACCAAATACCTCCACAGCAGCATCTAGGCCAGTGTTTGACCAAACAACTAGACACTGTATCCTAGCCTGGTTGATGCATAAATTAACCATCACAATGATCAAACACTTTTGGGAAGCTGATAGGGTTTCCCAAGGGAAGTGCTCAAGGGAAACCAAAACCCTTTTGAAAAGAGAAGTAATTATGCCCATTTTTTTTTTTTTTTTTTTTTGGTCTTAATTGGCTTTTAGTTTCTGCACATATGCACACACACACAATCATATCCATCACATACAAAAGTTTTTTTAAAATGTTGAACTAGAAGATGTTTGTGTCCTTCACTAAAGAAGAATCATGCTAAAGATTATTTTAAATATATTTTAATTTCCCAATATCTACTTTTATGTCTTTGTAGTGTTCCTGGAAACTGGAACCTATCATGAGTAATAATTTCATTAAGTTACCTCACTGTGTTGGTAACTTGTCATTTCAAACCCAGCTTGGTTAGGAGGAAGTATAACCAGAGAATTTATCCTTGGGGAGAAAGCATCAGCTCCACTCATCCAAGCAGCAGAAATGATTGATCTACTCTGAATCATATTGATTGCATGTTGCCTATATACTCTGTAAATGGAACTTATCAAGCATTTGCTACATACTGCCCAAACTCTTATGGGTTTCCTAAACCTTAGCTTTACAAGTCTTCTTGGCTATGGTCAACCTGTTGGAAGCTTTTGGTCATATCATGAGATTCTTTATGCCAATAGCATTTAATGACATGTCCTTCAGTCATACCATATGTATTAGTCAGCCAAACGGGTGCTGATGCAAAGTGCCAGAAAATCTGTCAGCTTTTTTAAAGGGTATTTATTTGGGGTAAAAGCTTATAGTTACAAAGCCCTGAAGTGTCCAACCCAAGGTTGCTTTTTTCACCAAAGTCAGTTGCCATATGTTGAAGCAAGATCTCTGCAAGTGTTCAGCCTTCCTCTCTCTCAGCTGTAGGCTGGCATAGAGTTTCTTTCTTTCCAGGCTTCCTCAGCAAAGCTGCTCTGTTCTCTTCAGCTGCAAACTATCAGGCAAATGGCTCATCTCTCTTCCCAGGGCCACAGGATCAATCTGCTGTGTCTATGGAGCTCTTTTTCTTCCTGTGCTTTCTTCTGTGTGCGTTCTTGAGCGAGTTTCCGTTTATATAGCCCACCAAGGGGTCAGGGACTTAACCTGAATTACACCTTACTGTTGTGGTTGAATCAAAGCCCTAATCTTAACATAATTTAATAAAAGACATCTCAGCTGAATCCAATACAATTGAAGGGTATCACACCCAGAGGAACAGGCCAGTTTACAAACATAATCTCTCTTTTTGGAATTCATCAATAATCTTAAACTGCCACACCAAATTCACCAAAATAAGGTTATGGGCTACAATTTTAAGGGATGAAAATTGTACAAATCGATTCCCCTTTTCTCAAAAGTGCAGAAAATGATGCTTTCATAAGCTAATCTGTTAACACAGAAACATTACCCTACAGGACAACTTTTTCACTTTATTGGTTTACAATATCTTCCAATTTTGGATGTATTTTGATGTATGTTTAGGTGTACTTGGCTTTTATATGGGCCCATTAGTAATCTGATAAAATTATTTCAGTACTGATTTCTCATATGTACTATTGCATATTTTTCATCCAGATATTGAGAAAAGATACAAAATGAGAGCTCTTAGATTTTACAGTTGCCATATCTCTAATACCTTGGCATCCCAAAGGGGCAAATGATAATTTGATTTTTTGTCATAATTTCTTGGTTCAGATTTACCACAAATACTATCTTTTTTTTTCTGATTCCTTGATCCTATCCATTTATTTTGACTTCCTTTATTAGAAATATTCTCCCATTAATAGCAGCTAATACAACATATGCATCTTTGCTTTTATAAAAATCCCACAAAACGCTGCAGAGTATTACTTGTACACTCTGTTATTATTTTACAACTTTTACAGTGTCCGGCTGGACAGACTAACTGAAGTACAGGGCTTTGGTCACAGCTTCCAGGACATTCCCTACATAGGGAATCTGGTGCTACCTATCCATCCTGGATGCTGTGAAGGAGCCATGAAGGAAGGGAGGACTGTGGAAGAAGAGGGTGGGAAAGTAGGGAAGGTGAGTTTGGGGTTCCATTTAGGGTTGGAGGAAATGAGACCCAAACATGACTTCCAGCTCTCTCTCTCCAGCCCACTCTAGAAATTTTGCTACAACTAAAAGAAGGAGAAGGAGAAGGATGAACAAAACAACATTTTTTAAAGGTAGAAGGTGGATCCTTCTATTTTCTAATATATATTTCCAAAATAAGGGCATGGGCTACAATTTTTAAGGGATGAAAATTGTACAAATTGATTCCCCTTTTCTCGAAACTGCAGAAAATGATGCTTTCATAAGCTATCTCTTAACATAGATC
>JAKSZT010018658.1:2635014-2707760 GCA_026826555.1 Tolypeutes matacus | reverse complement strand
GAGGGAGGGGGGAGGGAGGGAGGGAGGGAGGGAGGGAGGGAGGGAGGGAGGGAGGGAAGAAGGAAGGGAGGAAGGAAAAGGTGTATAAACATTTAGAGTTTTAAAATATATATATTTTTTATTTTTTTAAAGATACTTAGATTACACAAATGATACATAAAAAATATAAGAATTCCCATATGCCCCGCTCCCCACACCTCCCACACCTTCCCACATAAACAACATCCTTCATTAGTGTGGCACATTCATTGTAATTGATAAACGCATCCTGGGGCATTGCCATTGAGCATGGACCATAGTTCACATTGTAGTGTATACTCTTCCCCACACTATTCTGCAGGCTATGGGAATATATAAAATGACATATATCTGTCATTGCAATGCCATGCAGGGCGATTCTCAAGTCTCCAAAAGCCCCCACATTACACCTGTCTTTCCCTCCACTTGCCCCCAGAGCCTCCAGTGACCACTGCCTCTACATCAATGCTATAATCTCTTCCATTGCTATAATCCCAACAAGTCTATTGTAGAATACCAGTAAGTTCACTCTAAGTAAGTCCATAGTTCATTCCCCAATCCTGAGGATTCTGGAATGGTGATGTCCACTCCACCTCTAATTGAGAGGGGGCTTTGATCCCATACAGCCAATGGATGGGACTCTCTTGCTTGCAGTTGTAGGCTCTTTCGTTTCCTTGGTATCATGGTATCATGGTTGTCAATCCTCACCTCCTTGACAGTTGTCCTGGGTGAGTCGATGAACTGGAGAGTAGGCATTCAACTCCACTGAGACTCAGGGCCTGGTGAGCACATGGACAGCTCAAAGACTCAAGTCATCTGGATGTACACCTACCAACTCCAGCACCAAGTATAGGTTCAAATAGAAGGTACAGATGAGCCATGTGTATGGAAGCCATAATTGAGTCCAATTCTGTCACTCTCAGGAGCACAAACTTCAAAGTAGGGCCCACTGGCAAGGCACCAAACTCCAGAACTATCTGCCCTGACCACAGGACCTGGGTGTCTCCAGAGCCCTCAGGAGCCCCACCATTTGAGGTAGTATCCACTTTAGCAGTCTATGAGATCCTGCTGAGATGTGCACAAGCATCTCTTCTGGTATGACCTCCCAACTCTCCCTGACGTCTCCCAGCCATATAAACTAATTTGTCTTTACCTTTTCCCCCTTTTATTTATTTGAGGTCTTTTTCCAGTTGCATTGCTAGTTGGTGCTTGGTAGCAATCCCACGGTGCCAGGGAGGGATCCCTAGGAGTCATGTCCTCTGCTGGGGGAAGGCAATGCATTTATATGCTGAGCCTGGCCCAGAGAGAGGCCACACTTGAGCAACAGGGAGGCTTTCGGGAGACAACTCTCAGGCACTCCACAACACTAGGCCAAGTTTCAATTTCAAGAGCAAAGACTCACAAAGCATAGTCATCAATATCAAGGGCCCATCAATGGACATCCTCCCTCACCAGTCATTGCCCCTGCACTTGGGGTATAGCTGCTGCTACACTAGAGAATGTGACAGAGCTCTCCAGGATGGGAATTCAATATTCTCTTGGTTACAGCATGAATCTCCACCCACTGTGACAATGCCCCATGAACACCTGAACACATTTATATACCTTATATGTATGCCCAGTTGAACTTCCATGCATCCCCCATCACTGACACCCCACACCAATGATCCTTCCCTGCCCCAGTTGCAACCCTTCTGTGATCCAAAGCTTCTTAAAAAATGAAGCCAACAAAACAACCAAATGCAATCAATAAGAGAATGAAACAACAATGGTAGGTTTAAATATAAGAAATAAAATACATAAAAATTTAAAGAAAACTAAAAATAAAATAAAATTTAAGAAGGGATATTAAAAAATAATGAAAAGTATTTTTAAAAATGTTTTTGACATTTTGCCTTTCATCACTGTAATATCTGTTGTCCTGTATGTACAGTGACATTTTCTTCCATTTATTCTCCAGTGCCTTACTTTTTAAAGTTTTGTTTTCAAAGAAGTTTTAAGTCATAGTAAAGTCACATACAGAATGCAGGGGACTCCCATATACCCAACATTCTCCCCCTTATCCTCCTTCCTGTATTAATACCTTTGTATATGTGGATGGAACATTTGTTACAACTGATATACAAATCGTGAAACATAGCTACTAACCATGGTCAATGGTTAACATTATGGTTTACATTTTAGACTGTACACTTTTATAAATTTTGATGATAGTTAACATGGCCTGTGTCCATCATTGCAAGATCATGTAGAACCCTTCCATTGCCCACTAAATACTCTTGTTCCATCTATTCTATTCTTCCCTCCCCCTACTGTCGGGGCCTGCGGCAACCACCTGTCTTCACTCCTTGGATGACAAGATTCATAGTTACTTGCAACAACACTGAGGTTCTGACACACTGGTTTGTTCTCCCCTATTAGGAATCCCCCATATTCTCGAGAGACTCCTGCCCCTCTATTTGAGAACATTGGTCCAACCCAGAATGGGAGTCCAGCTCCTTCCCATTCATTATGTGGGTCTCCACCCACTGATACAACACATTATGACAAAATGATCATTCGCACACTCCCTAGAAGCCTGCCCCAGGTGCGCCCTGTCCTGAATGCCCCCCACCATCCAACACCCTAAACCAGGAACCCTTCCTTGTCATATTGCTGTAAGAACGTTCCCATCTTTGTACTTTCAACCACGTATCTGCCAATCCCCAGTGTTCACCTGGTCCCTCCCCCAACTCTCTCCCCAGTTCCATGGACTGTCCAACCCATCCTCCCTGCTCTACCCACCTGTCAACCCTGCACCATCCAACCCAATAGTATCACTACCCTCCTGTCATATCCCTTCAATGCCCAACTACACATTTCCACCTTATCATAGATTACACCCGTTTGGGCATTGGCTCACAATTTTCTTCTCCCTTTCTATTTCCTGCAAACTCATCTTCCAGACAATAGCTCTCTGAGTCTGCTCAATTTGTTTATTCATATCAGTGAGGTCATGTAATATTTGTCCTTCAGTGCCTGGCTTGTTTCACTCAACATAAGGTCTTCAAGATTCATCCATGTTATCCCACGTGTTAGCACTGTATTCCTTCTTACAGATGAGTAATATTCCATTGTATGTATGTACCACATTTTGTTTATCCATTCATCTGTTGATGGGCATTTGGGTTGATTCCAACTTTTGGCAATAGTGAATAATGCCACTATCAACATTGGTGTGCATATATCTGTTCATGTCCTTGCTTTCAATTCTTATGGGTATTTGCCCAGCAGCGGATATGGCATTTCTATAGTTAGTTTTTGAGGAATTGCCAAACTGTCCTCCACAATGGCTGGACCACTCTACATTCCCACCAGCAGCAGGTGAGGGTTCCCATTCCTACACATCCACTCCAACACTCGTAGTCTTCTGGTTTTTTTAAGTCACCAGTCTAATGGGTATAAGATGGTATCTCACTGTGGTTTTGATTTGCATTTCCCTAATAGCTAGTGATGGTGACCATTTTTTCAAGTGCTTTTTATCCATTTGTATTTCTTCATTGGAGAATTGTCTTTTCAAGTCACATGTCAATTTTTTAAATGGGTTGTTTATCTTTTTATTTTCAAGGTGTAGGATTTCTTTATCTATGCTGGATATTAGGCTCCTTTCAGATATATGGTTGCCAAATATTTTCTCCCATTGGGTAGGCTGCCTTTTTACTTTCTTGATAACCTCCTTTGAGGTGCAAAAGTTTTTAATTTTGAGGAGGTCCCATTTATCTATTCTTTCATTTGCTGCTTGTGCTTTCGTTGTGAAGTTCATAAAACCATTTCCTATTACAAGGTCCTGTAGATGTGTCCCTACATTATCTTCCAAAGTCTTTATGGTCTTGGCTCTTATATTTAGATCTTTGTTCAATCTTGAGTTGATTTTTGCATAAGGTGTTCCTGGTGTTCCTCTCTCATTTTTTTGGATATGACTATCCAGTTCTCCAAGCACCATTTGTTGAAAAGGCCATTCTTTCCCAGTTAAGTGGGCTTGGTGGCCTTGTCAAATATCATATGACTGTATATGTGAGGATCTATATCAGAACTCTCAATTCAGTTCCATTGGTTGGTATGTCTATCTTTGTGCCAATTCCATGCAGTTTTGACCACTGTAGCTTTGTAGTGGGTTTTAAAGTCAGGTAGTGTGATTCCTCTGATTTCATTTTTCTTTTTCGATATGTCTGTGGCTATTCAGGGCCTCTTGCCCTTCCAAATAAATTTCATAGTTAGTTTTTCCAATTTAGTAAAAAATGTTGTGTTGATTTTTATTGGGATTGCATTAAAACTGTAGATTAGTTTGGGTAGGATAGGCATCTAAATAATGTTTAGTCTTCCTATCCATTAACAGGAGATATACTTCCATTTATTTAAGTCTTCTTTGATTTCCTTTAACAGTTTTGTGTAGTTTGCTGTGTATAAGTCATTTACATCTTTAGTTAAATTATTCCTAGGTATTTGATTCTTTTAGTTACTATTGTAAATTCTATTTTTTTCTTGATTTCCTCCTCAGATTGCTCATTATTGGTGTACAGAAATGCAACTGATTTTTGCACATTGATCTTATAACCCGCGACTTTACAGAACTCATTTATAATTTCTAGGAGCTTTATTTTAGATTTCTCAGGGCTTTCTATGTATGGGATCATGTCATCTGCAAATAGGGAAATTTTTACTTCTTCCTTTCCAATTTGGATGCCTCTTATATCTTTTTTCTTGCCTCAGTGCTCAAGCAAGTACTTCTAACACAATGTTAAATAGAAGCAGTGATAGTGGGCATCCTTGTCTTGTTCCCGATCTTAGAGGGAAAGCTTTTAGGATTTCACCATTGAACATGTTGTTAGCTTTGGGTTTTTCATATATAACCTTTATAATGTTCAGAAAATTTCTTTCTATTCTTATCTTTTGCAGTGTTTTTATCAGGAAAAGATGCTGTATTTTGTCAAATGCTTTTTCTGCATCTATAAAGATGATTATGTGATTTTTTTCTTTTGATCTGTTTATGTGGTGTATTACATTGATTGATTTTCTTATGTTGAACAATCCTTGTATACCCGAGATGAAACCCACTAGGTCATAGTGTATAATTCATTTGATGTGTTGTTGAATACAATTAGCAAGTATTTTGTTGAGGATTTTAGCATCTGGTTCATTAGAGAGATTGGTCTGTAGTTTTCCTTTCTTGTGGCATCTTTGTTTGGATTTGGTATTAGGGTAATTTTGGCATCATAGAATGAGTTAGACAATGTTCCTTCTACTTCTATTTTTTGGAAGAGTTGAAGCAGGATTGGTGTTAGTTCTTTCTGGAATGTTTGGTAGAATTCACCTGTGAAGCCATCTGGTCCTGGGCTCTTCTTAGTTGGGAGATTTTTGATGACTTCTTCTATCTCTTTACTTGTGATTGGTTTGTTGAGTTACTCAATTTCTTCTTTCATCAATATAGGCTGCTTGTGAGTTTCTAGGAATTTGTCCATTTCCCTAAATTATCCTTTTTGTTGGCATATAATTTTTCAAAGTATCCTCTTGTGATACTCTTTATTTCTGTGGGGTCAATGGTGATATCCCCTTCCTCATTTCTTATTTTATGTATTTGCATCTTCTCTTGTTTTTTCTTTGTTAGTCTAGCTAAGGGTTTGTCAATTTTATTGATCTTCTTGAAGAACCAGCTTTTGGTTATGTTTATTTTTTCTAGTGCTTTCTTGTTTTCTATTTCATTTAGTTCTGCTCTAATCTTTGTTATTTCCTTCTTTCTACTTCCTTTGGGGTTAGTTTGTTTTTCTAATTCCTCCAGGTGTGCACTTAGGTCTTTGATTTTAGCTCTTGTTCTCTTTTGATATATGCATTTATGGCTATGAATTTCCCACTCAGTACAGCTTTTCCTCATCCCATAGGTTTTGATATGTTGTGTTGTCATTTTCATTAGTTTTAAGGTAGTTACTGATTTCTTTTGAGATTTCCTCCTTGACCCCCTATTTGTCTAAAAGTGTGTTGTTTATCTTCCATATCTTTGAGCCTAATCTGGTTCTGTGGCCCTTAATGGTTTCCAGCTTCATTCCATTGTGGTCAGAGAAATTACTTTGTATAATTTCAATCTTTCTGAATTCACTGAGCATTTTTCTTTGGCCTAGCATGTGGTCTATCTTGGAGAATGATCCATGTGCACTCGAGAAGAATGTATATCCTGCTGTATTTGAGTGTAGTATTCTGTGTATGTCTATTAGGTCCAGATCTTTTAATGTATTATTCAAAGTCTTTGTTTCTTTATTGATTCTCTGCCAAGATGTTCTGTCTAATGGTGATAATGGTTTATTAAAGTCCCCCACTATAATTGTAGAGATATCTATTTCTCCACTTAGTTTTTCAAGTGTTTGCCTCATGTATTTTGAGGCACTTTGGTTAGGTGTATAAATGTTTATGATTGTTTTTTCTTCTTGAAAGATTACCTCTTTTACTTAATATATAGTGTCTGTCTTTGTCTGTTACAATGTTTTGCATTTAAAGTCTATTTTGTCTGATATTAGTATAGCTACTCCCATTCTTTTTTGGTTATTGTTTCCTTGTAAGATTGTTTTCCAGCCATTCACTTTCAGCCTTCTTGAATCCCTGGGTCTAAGGTGGACTTCTTGTAGACAACATATAAATGGGTCATATTTTCTTATCCATTCTGCCAATCTGTGTCTCTTGACTGGTTAGTTTAATCCATTAACATTCAGTGTTATTACTCTCAAGGAATTTCTTACATCAGCCATATTTTCTTTGGGTTTGTGTATGTCACAGGTTGTTTTTATTTCTCTTTTTGTCTTTTTAGTTGTTCTTACACTCTCCTCCAACTCTCTCTCTCCTGTGTTTCCTTTCAAACTGTAGAACTTCCTTTAGTGTTTCTTGAAAAGCAGGTTTCTTATTGGCATACTTTCTTAAATTCTGTTTATCTGTAAATATTTTGAACTCTCCATCATTTTTCAATGCCAGCTTTGCTGGATAGAGAATTCTCGGCTGGAAATTTTTTTCTTTGAGTACCTTGACTATGTCATACCATTGTCTTCCTGCCTCAATGGTTTCAGATGAGAAATCAATGCTTAATCTTATTGAGCTTCCCTTGTATGTGATGGTTCTCTTTTTTTCTTGCTGCCTTGAGTATTTTCTCTTTGTCTTGAGCATTGGACATTTTGACAAGTATATAGGTCTTGGAGCAGGCCTGTTGGGATTTATACTGTTTGGGGTGCACTGCACTTCTTGGACATGTACATCCATCTCCCTCAATAGGATTGGGAAATTTGCAGCCATTATTTCCTCCAACATTCCTTCTGTCCCCTTTCCCTTCTCTTCTCCTTCTGGGATACCTATAATGCATATGTTTGTGCATTTTGTGATCTTGTTCAAATCCTTAAGTCCCTGCTGGATTTTTTTCTGTCTTTTTATCCACCTCTTCTACTATCTGTTTAATTTCAGTTGTACTGTCTTACACATCACTAATTCTTTCCTCTGCCTGTTCAAATCTGCTGTTATGATTTCTTGGATTTGATTTCTTGGATTGTGCCATTCATCACCATCATATCCATTATCTTTTTATGTATGTTTACAATTTCTTCAGTATGTTCTCCCAGTGTCTTCTTAATATCCTCAATCTCTTCCTTCATTTCATTAAGTTGGTCCATCATATTTGTTTGGATGGCTTTGATTAATTGTTCAATGTTCTGCATCTCCTCCTGGTTTGTAGTTTGTTCATTGGCCTGGGCCATGTCTTCCTGTTTCTTAGTACAGTTCATAATTTTTTATTGATGTCTGGTCATCTTTTTATCTTGATGGGTTTATTCAGTTGATTAGCTTCTCTGTATAATCTATGGTTTTATTTAGTTTCTGTTTTTGTGTGGGTGTTTTCTCTTTGACACTTTGTTCCTCTTATTCTATTTCCTTGCTGTTGTCTATGTTCCCTTGAAGGAAAAAAATTAGGGCCAGAAAAAGTGAAAGAAGTAAGAAAAGAAAAAGAATAATAGTAAAAATTAGAAGAAGAACCATATAAGACCTTGGAAAATGAATATTTAGCTCATGTAAGCAGTGTAGAGTAATAGGAATAAAAAAGTGGATTACCAAGTGGCAAACCGAATACAGAAAAATATATAGAATGATTTAAAAGGCAAGAATTATGAGGAGAGGGGGAAAGAAAAAAGAAAAGACAAAAAGAAAAAAGTTAATAAAAGAAAGAAAACAAGATAGACAAGATAGAAATAAAAACCAGAAAAATTAAGGACTAAAGAAAGAGAGGTGGAATGTAAGAACAACAACAGAAAGCAGAAGATAGAAAGATGAAGGAAGGAAAAGAGATAGCATTGGTAGACAAAATTGGTATACACATAAAAGGGGAAATCAAAGAAGAGGAAATACAACAAACAAGAAACAAGCCAGCAGCACCTAATTTTAAAAAGGGTTGAGGGGAGGGGGACGGGTAGAAAGAGCAAAGAAAAACTAAAAAACAACAAAAAATCCCAAACACACAAGCAAACAATCAAATACAAACTAAGGAAAAACAGCCTGTGGAGCTTCTCAGGCTGCATGTATTCATCTATCAATTAACCTGCAGCCTGCCCTCTACAGGTTTTGAGGCATGTTTTAGCGAGTAAACTAAGTTACATTTCTTTAAAAAGGGTAACCATTTTTTAGGAAAAATAAGAGACCCCAGAGAAGTTAATACAAAAATATTGTCTATGTTCTCCCTGTCCTAAAGTACCAGCTGGATGTTTAATATCCTGGTGGATCACTGCTCTAAGAGGAACCAGGAATTGAGCCAGGGGCCTCATACTTTCAAAGCAGAATCTTTTCCACTGAGCTAACCTTTCTCATTGGGTCTGTTGGCTCTTCAGAAAGCTATCCAGTCACTTTCCCTAGGGTAGGTTTGACTCTGCAGATGGGTAGATTCCTGCTGATTAGGAGTCTGTCTGTCTGCCCCGTTTCTAATCTTATTGCTTTCTCTCCCAGGGAGGCAGGATGCAATAGCCTCTGTGAGCAGATAATCCCTTCACCTCTCCAAGTCAAGTGGAGTTTCCTTCTGAAATTCAAATGGGACCCTGGTGACTGAACTCACCACAGAAAAAATGGCTCTCAACTCTTCCAGACCACCCCCTCCTTCCAGGGGACCCTAAATATGCTCTGGGAAGCTTTTTAAGTGCTTCCTACTGCCTGCTTCCCTTAGAGGAGTTGAAATTTTGATAGTTTTCCGCATGAGACTAGTCATGCGGATTGCCTAGACTCCACCCCCTTCCCCAGCCAAGTTTCTCTATATCAGGGCGGTTATGTAAATCAGGCTTCCTCAGTAGATTCGCCTCTCCCTTCTTCCTCATGCCACCTCTAGCCGGCTGATATGTACCCTGAAGCTCAAATGGGGTCCAGGCAACCAAACCCACAGAAAGGAAATTCCTTTCCACCCCTCACCAGAACCCTCTCACTCTTGGAGAACCCTCCAGCTGGGTGGCTGGCGGCAGTTAGGGCTCACAGCTGCTTCCTGCCCTGAGGGTGGGGCTTAGCTGTTGCAGTTTCCAGCCAAGGATTGAGAAACTCATGGCTTTACCCTGAGCAACCTATTCCCCTGTCCAGCTCCCTCCAGATCGATGCTACAAAGCCTCCTGCTCTGTGGGTTTCCAAAACAGCCCACTTGGGCAGGATCTTACCCCCACTCAGCCATCGTTTGCAAGAGAGATGGTGAGCACCCTTTTAAACCAATGCCATCTTGCAGCTTCTCCTAGATTTTTTTTTTAAGTCTATTTGCTTTGTTAAATTTCCATTATAGGATTTCCCTAAATAGTACTACATTATCATACTTATAGGTAAATTTGACTTTTGGATATAAAAACCAAGAGGTAAATTCCACTCTGTTTTAGGAACTACAAATTTAATTACTGGAATATTATCTGGACTGAGTATAGCACCAAGGTTAATACATTCCTTCATTAATTCACCACCTTCTGGCAACATGACTTAGAGCCAGCCTGCTGACAGATTTTGTAAATAAAGTTTTATTGGAACACAGTAACCCTTATTCACTTATGTATTGGCTGCAGCTCCTTTTGTACTGTAACAACAAGTTTAGGTAGTTGCAACAAGGACCATATGGATTGCAAAATGGAAAATATTTACTATCTGCCTCTCTACAGAAAAGGTTTGTGGACCTTGGTTTAGAGGATCAGAGATGTGATACCTGGCTTAGTTTCCTGATCTAAGTAATGAGGACATAAATGTCTACCTTGTCCGACTTAAAACATCTCCCATATATATTTAAAGGTGACTTTAAAAATATGAAGTAAAATAACTATCATTTATTGAGAGCTTGTTATGGGTCAGGTGTTTTGCTACACCCTTTGGATGGATTATTTCATTGACTACCTAGAGGTAGCTGCTATCATTAGTTCCATGTGACCGATGAAGAACCTGAGGTACCAAGGACTTAATTGACATAGCTAGAGTGACATGGCTAGGGCTGAGTTTTCGACTTGGGAGGCCAGTTTCCCAGCTCAGAAAACTACCACTCTCATGTCCCTTTTTTGTATGTTGAGGATCAAGTATCTCTCTCAGTAGAGCTGGAATAAGGACTGAATGCAAAAGTCAATGTAAAGGTCTGGCACAGTGTAATTGCACAATAATGTTAGATTGTTTTAGATTAATCATCTTTAAGGACTATTTCCCCAGAGCTACCTACACAATTGTATTTCAATATATTTGGACAATTTTGCATATTGAGTATATTTATTCTTTATGAACGCTTAGGCCCACTGATATAAAAGGTGTCAGAAATTATATGTAAATCATGCAAACTCAGGTAATGTTGCTGTAGTGTATGAATGTCATAATTTCAGTTACTTAATTTGCCCTGTCCTGTGCATCTAACAAAGTCTTGAAGGCTATACATGTTCTATAGGATGTTCAATATTAAATGCTCTATTTGACATGTTATACAATAAATCCTAAAATGGCATATGCTGTGAAAGATATTTAGGGGTGGGGGAGGGAGGGGGTAGGTAGGGACCATCCTAAATGATGAATCACTCTCTGCTTAAATGCTGTTCTGTTAATTCGAGTGACATTTTGACAATAGCATGCTGTCAGTCCAATGGTTTGACCTATACCACAACCTCTAATTATTACTAATTAAATAATTAATTATTCATAGAAGTGCATGCCATTAGCATAGCAGCAATGTGTTGGAATATGAGTTATATGCGGTTTATGAATCTTCAGAAAATAGATTCTTTAATAAATTAATAAAGGGGCTCTGGGGTTTCATTAAAAGGTGGCTGGAGGGTGTGCTTGCCTGTTTCCAAGGAGACCACAGGTGGTTCGTTGGTTTTTTTTTAAGTTAAACTTGTTTGGGCTAGATGATTTTTTTCACCCTTTTCTCACTGCTCTGTCCTCAGGCAGAGAACAGAACATTTTAATGAAACCCCTGTTGTCTTCATATCACTTTGATCCCCCAGTGTTCTCTCCAGTCTACACATTGGCCAGTCGGATGAAGGGATTTAGATCCCCCCTCCCCCAGTATTAAAAACTGTGGCATGCCCTCCATGAATAAACAACATTGTGGTGGAGAACCAGGGAAAAATAAAGGCAGAGCAAACAAAGGGATAAAGGAATATGCATAAATTCAAATGACACCTGCCTCATTTACCCACTTAATTACCCTGACTCCTGACTCTGTTAGCCACTGTGATTATTTTTCGAGTTAAGCCTGATGTGAACAACTTAGAGAAAAATAAGATGATCGTTTTTTTCCCCTCAACAGTCTCTTTGCCACATGGAGTTCCGCTTCTTCGTTATCTCACCGTAATAATGATCGTGGTAATATTAATATCTTCCAGCACTGCTCACTAAATGGTGATAAAAATAGTAATATTAATGTTTTCTAACATCCATTTTTGATGCTCTGGGGCGCATTATAAAGTCTGTCTTTGTTTAAGCAGTGGGGTACCCACAAAATATCATTACAGTTATCATTAGAACTCAAGGGTGCTCTCTGGAAGCTGAAGTCTGAGTGGAGCTCTGTCAGCAAGCATTCCAAGGCCATGTATGGAAAAAAGAAATGAATAAAAAAGAGGTTTTTTTTTGTTTTGTTTTGTTTCAACATTTGACTTATTTTGGAAGAGGTGACTTTTTCTTTTCTTTTTTTTAAACTACCGGTCATTCTCACAAAAAATGGGGGAGCTTGTTTTTCTGAAACCTGCCACAATCAGCCTTTCATAGTCAGTAGGGGACCATCCATCGGGTTTTTTCCTCACTCCCTTTCCCCTTCTCCACAAATAGGAAGGGAAACAGATACCCACCCAGAGCCCATGATCTGTTTTCCACAGTTCTCTTCAGCTAGGTGGCATTTTGTCCAGGGGAAGGATGATAGAAAACCAAGAAAGGAAGCCTTCACATGACCGAGCTGTCGGAGGCTGAAGAGGAAATACTGAGTACATTTTCGTTACTAATGGGGCCTGCTAAGTGGAAACAAAGCTTTCTCTGGAAATCTGTAAAAGAAAATATCCTTTAGCGGTGGGCTTAATTTTCTGACATTTCCTTTTACTCTCATCCTCTCCATGTAAAGAACCAGCTGCAAGCTTGAGCGTGACCGACCACTCCGCTTCTGGCTGCTAGTCACCAGGAGGCCGGGGTCCCGTCTGCACACTGGGGAAGTGGTGGTAGTGCCTGCCCTGGCCTTGACCCAATACCCTGTTGCTTTCCTCTTCTCCTTTTCCAGCTCTGTGACTTTTTTAATCCCCATCTTCACTTTTCTCTTTAAAATATTCTCTCCCCAGTTCCTCAGACATACTTTCCCCACCCTGCTCTCTTACTGCTTCCCTATCATTTTTCTGCCTAGTTATTTTCTCCAAGCTGTCGGCTAAGTGGGCAGTTTTATTTGGCTTTTTTTTTTTAATTGAGCAAAATATATAGATGGCACTATTAGTTCATAAGTATCTGGACTGAAACATACAATCAAGAAAGGTAAAGCAATATCAAGTCATTAAAGTTAATTACTAACACAAATGGATGTTTGCTAATACTTAGTGTAGGCCTAGGAATCATTTTAGGAAAGTATCATCAACCCTATAGGCATCCAAGGCGCCACCTCCCCCTCCTTTCTAAAAAATGGACTCAGAGAAGATTAAAGCCTTAATTAAACACATGCACTATTTCTGTATTTAGTTTTCACAAACAACATCCTTTTAATGTGAAACTGACATTCTGGCATCGCTTACATGCCCAGAAGAGTCAGATAATCAACAACAGTTTATAATAACATTGTGCAAGAATAATTAATAAAGTCTGAAGTTCAATGAAAAGAAATGCATGTTCCCTTATAACACAATGAAGAGATGTTTGTTCCCATGTGTGATATTTAGAAGTTTTGAAGCTTTAAAAATTAGAGAAAGAAAGGATGTGGGAGCTTATTATAACTTTGACAAATCTAGGCATTTTGATTTCTTACATTTTCTTCACTCTTTTTTTTTTTCCTTTTTCACCAGATGAGATTGGTCCCTCAAATATGATGGCTTTTAAAAGTACCCAAGTCCTGGAGCAAATTTAAGCCATGTTACCATCAAGAGAGAAGTGCTTGTGTTCTATGTTATAATCTAATGATCACTTACATTCTTAAAGATACATAATTTCCCATCAGCTCCAGTTTTCAAAGACCTTTTGAAAATTCTTCCCAGAATTCCAAGTCCATCATTAACTTACCAACTTTATAGGAATATCTATACAAACCCGCTGAATTACTGTTTCTCTGTAAAATCAAAGCAAGAGTTGAGTAAATTTGCTTTGTTCATACAAAGGGTTTATAACATGAAGTGGGCTTTTAAAAACATCTTACTTACCTAAGATAGTTTATAATAATAAGTGTAAGTCATCACTGTAGTCTATCTATCCATTCATCCATTAATATTTTACCAAGTGCTACGAGATATAGCATTCTGAATCCTATTTGCAAACTTAGAAAATAGAAATGGAAACAAAATTGAAAACCCAGTGAGGTTTAGAATACTTGATTCAGAAGCACATTTTAAACCCATGAAGGATTTAAAAATTGGCCTTCAATTTAGCTACCAAGCTGCTTTAAAGAGCAGTCTTGTTTCCAACTCTATTCAAGGCTGGACATGCTGTGTATGTTGTCTTCTGATGCCCATTGGAGCTGCAAGCAGAGGGTTGATAGGAAGCAGAAGTCCACTGTTTAGGTTTCCCCTCCTTTGTGGATATGAATGGAGCTAAAACTTCTACCTAACTCGCCTCCTTGCCCCAATCCTCCTGGCTTCTTTTATCCCATGTCCTTCACACAGACATACTTGGTCATTGCTTTGCTACCACGAGACATTCTGGAAGGGAGGGTTTGTGTCTTATTTTATTCCTATAATGTCAGCATTTAGCGTTTTATCTAACACATAAAAATAAATGTTTGTGGTTGAATGGGTCAAATCAAGCCTATTGAACAGTGCAGCACAGAAGGGAGTTTATTTAAGAGGACATTAGCCTTGCCAAAGTCAGACTGAGCCAAAATTTTAGACCAAGTAAATTTTACTTCTCACCCCAAAACTCTCATTTTGTGTCTTATTTTTCACAGTTATTCCCTACCACCTTTCAGCTTCTAGGTTTTCTAGACTTTGGAATCTCCCCCATCATCACCCTTCATCTCTCCTGGCCATAACTATGTTCTACTTCTCTAAGAGGACCTAACTTTTTATCCCATGCAATCAAACCTGTTTTAAATCCCATTCATACAGGCATTTACCCCTTTGAAAAAGATATTTACTATTCTTGTAAAGACTATCATTAATAATAATATTTGATATTTATACATTCATCTACTTCTCTCTAAAGTGTAAATAACTGATAAGTGATAATTTACTCTATTTCTCAGAGGCATTCGTCTATTAATAAGAAATATTACTTTAATAAAAATTATTTATGTAATAGCGGTGCTTCGTATGTAGTTGGGAAATATTTTTTGACAGTGGAGCCTCCAAAATCTCTCAAATTTTGCCACATATTGGTCTTGACCTGGTTCCCTTTTTTTGTGGTATTTAGTATTTTTCAAGTACCTGTATGGTCAGTCTTTATTTTCTGAGAGAGTTCAGAATCCTTTGAGTGGATCTCATGTTTTAAAAAAAATCATTGTATCTGTTTTCTATGCCTGACATAACACAGTACTACAAATATACTAGCTTAAAATGATGCAAATTTATTATCTTGTAGTTCCATATGTCAGAAGTTTGACATTATTCTCACTGTGCTAAAATCAAAGTATTGGCAGGGCTGTATTTCATCCTGAAGAATCCATTACCTTCTCTTTTTCACCTGCTAGAGGACATCTGTCATCCTTGATTTGTGGTCATCTTGTGGTCCTCTTCCTCCACCTGAAAACCCAGCATTGTTGTATATCTGTGACCTTTCTTCAGTAGTCATATCTCTTTCTGTAACTAGGAAAGGTTTCTGTTCTTAAGAACGCATATGATTATATTGGGACAATCCAGATAATCCTGGACAATCTCCTCATCTCAAGATCCATATCCTTAATCACATCTGCAAATTTCCTTTTGCCATGTAAGGCAGCATATTCACAGGTTACAGGAATTAAGGCAAGGATGCCTTTGGGGATCATTGTTCTGTCTACCACAATCATTTTACTATTAAAATATTCCAAGAGGCAAATATTGTCTAATAAAAGATTAAAAGACAGAAGCATGGATGATCTATCATTAGGATCAACACAAGAAACATGACACATACAAGCTAAGTAATGGAGGATGATTTAATGAAGACTATTTACAAAGGTGAAAACATAGTTCAGGGATAGCTCAGTATCTCAGGGCTTGTGAGGGCAGGGGAGCCATTGCCAACCATAAGCTGAATAGGCAGTAAACAGTTTTCAGACCTAGATAGATAGTTGCATGGAGAGGACTGCCTGATGAAGGCTGTGGCTTTTGGCAGAGGGAATTAGTCAACCTGTGATGACCCAGAAGGGATAGGATTTTGGGAATAAATACCTGAATATTACTCCCTACCCATCCTCCATCAGTCTCTTGCCAGTGGCATCCCAACTCCATCCTCCCCCATTGGCTGAACCAACCAGCAGAAGGCAGCAATGGAGCCCATTGTCCTAGTCTTGAGGCACAAGGCAGGACAGATAGGAGTGGAAAGTGAATCTTGAAAGGCAAATGGGAGACATCTACTGGAAGTGGCAGACAAGCCAACATGTTGGAAGAGCTAGGAGAAACTGAAGAAGAGCAGGGGACCCGAAGACAAAAGCAAAGATTTATAAATAAATAGGCCACAAAGCACTATCAGAATTTATTCTGACACCAATCACCATAATCTTTCAAAGCCCACATATTCCAAGTTCAAAGAGGAAGAAAGAGTCCTTAAGAGGACAAAGTCATGCCAGACAGTAGTGGAAAGTGATGAATTCTTTCTGAAAATTGCATAGGCCTAATGATATCAAGAGAAGGAAACCACTGTGCTTGAATACTTCATACGCACAATTTCTCTGGCCAGATACAACATTTCCCTAGTTTCATAACCAGTCCTGAGTTGATCAGGGGAAGGGATAGGTATTAACATTTATCAAATACCTTCTATGGGTTAAGCATATGAATTAACTTCCAAAATCTTCATATAAACTGTTATCCTCATTTTTACTGAAGAAGAAATGAAAGATCAGTGACATATAACCATATATTCATGAGTTCATTCAGATAAGGACTATTTGTTGAGTGCTACTGCATGCCAGGCACTGTATGAGGCAATTGGATACAAAGTTAAATAAGGCAGAATCTCTGTTTTTGTTATCTCACTAGGTAGAAAGAAACCCTTTAACAGATCATTTCTATAAAACATATAGAACATGCTATTATTCTTGGATAACGTTTTTTGGCCAGTCATTGAGGAGAAAACATATTCTTGAAGTTCACCTAGTTTCCTCCTTTCACCTGACTTGTGATCTCACCACATGGGCATCAGCTCCCTGCCCATGCACACCACTCTCCTGACCCCATCCTCCACTGGCAGAGGGGGCTTTCCACAGGGACACATTTCTGTGTTAACCAGGAGAGCTCCCTGCAACTGAGAGTCAGAATCCAGTCAGTTAGGGACATACAGATGAAAGCTGACTGCATTTGCTTTTTGTTTAGTCGTATTCTCTCTTTGCATGAAGGGAAGGCCAGAGGAGGTGTAATGATAAACCATGGACTATTTCACTATGCCTAATTTTAAAGAATGCTTTTGAATTAAGAGAAACAGATTTTATGGCCCATTGTTCTTCCATCTCACTCATGGTGAATTCCCAATGGATCATGCACTTTGCACCCCTCAATACACACCACACCCCCACACCCCCACACACATACTCCTACATTGTTTGAGCCTAGTTCCAGGCTCTTAATCCTTCTCAGCCCAACATTCCAGGTAGCCATTTCCAATGTGTCAAAGTAGTCTTTGAAATGCATTTAGACCAATGTGGGATAGTGAAAAGGCTGAGCCTACATACAACAGTGCTAGGCTCATAAAATGGTGATGAAATGTTCATAAGGGTAACATCTCAGGCTCTCAGTAAATCCTCAAAGAACTTATTGCTACCTCTTACTATATCTCTGCCCCATTGTTCTCTCATTACCTATTTGATTGTCTTATAGTGTTAATGTTGGTGATCTGACCATGTCTTCTAAAGGTTTGACCATTCTGGGTTCTTGGTTAATCTGGCTTCAGCAGCTTTTAATGATATGCCCTTTTCCTAAGGGTTACTGCTGTGTTCACCTCTAGGCAGAGATACTCCTGAGAACCAGGACAAAAATCCATTTTATAAGGTTTCCCTAAGTCTTTGGGAAGCAAAATTTCCAAGATTAATGTTAAGAGCCAACACGAGGGATAGATCTTGTCCTAAACATGTTTTATAGCCTTGACTACAATTAGTTAAAGTCTTCTTCAGCCCTTGGTAATATGCTAAGAAATGCTATTTTCTAAATGTTACCAGATGAAACCAGGGAAGACAATTTAAAGTCAAACTCTAGGTCAACTGCATAGAATAGAATTACTAGTGCATTAGATGGTCTAGTATCTGAATCACATTTAGCTTCAAGCCTTATAAACAGGAGTTAATTCCTTGCACTTGATGATGCAGTGACTCCCCACCAAGATAAGGAGGTGGAAGACTCACCTGATGCCTGTCAATGGACAGAATTTCTGAGGAGTTTGGGAGCCATAATCTGTAGGAGTTGAAGCTTCTAAAAGGGCTTCTGGATCTGTTCCCCCTCCAGTGTATTTTGGTGAATTTGTATCTCTAATTTTTCTAACTCCTGTTCTTTCTCTATGTCTTTGGGCACTTCTAATGCTAGCCTTAGCTGGACATAGGAAATTGAATTATATGCAAATATGAAAATGCAAATGAGAGCCATAAGAATATTTCAGGGCCTTTGCCTTTGGCTCAGACTTACAAATGGGAAGAGACAGGGAGGTAAGCAAACTGGCTAGAGTGCCCTTGTTTCCAGTGTGACTTTGATCTGACAGAGTAAGTATTATGTCACTTCATTTATATCCCCTTTCCTTTCCTTCTCAGATATTTCTATACCTATTGATTCACATGTGAAAAAAAGCCTGAAAATATGACTCACATGCTAAAAGTTGTAAACCTATCACTGCCCGTTTGAGGGGAGATAATCAGATGAGATAAACTTCACAGTAAGGCCGCTACCGCTACTTTATTCTCTGTGAAAGGGGATCTTGTACACAGGAAAGTTAGAGTTTAAAATATATTAAGGGACAGCATTCAAGTGGAAAAAGTCACCAAAGCATATTAGTCTCGGGTGTGAGGAAGGAACAGTCTTATGCTTTGCTTGGTGATTTTGGAGGGTCAGTCAGAGACTCATGGTGTATGCCAAAAGTCTTTTCTTAGGAGCCATTTACTTTCTCTCTAGTTCATTTCCCAGAAGTTACCCAAACCTCAGGAATATAGGGTTCTGGATGATCCCTATTTAATGTGTCTTTAGGGTATCTCTGGCCAAACAACAGAAATATTGAATAAAGATTTCATGGCTGGCACTTCCATATCCAACCTGGGTGACAAGTTATATTCAAATGCTTTAAGACTATAGAAAAGAATCAAGGCATACTTTGCATTTTGTTCTGAACAAAACGTCAAGCATTCACTGTGTCATACAGCAAAGGAGGAAAAGTCACAGTAAAAACCATCCTATTTGTTCTCTGCTTCTGGATTAGTCATATGTAACAATGTATCGTTAGATGTTGCTCTTCTATTGGTCTATGATTCTTTAATAACAACAAACATTAATTGAGTATTTATGATGTGCCAGGAATTGTTCTAGGTACTTTACCTATACTAACCCACTTAATTCTCACAGCAACCTTCTGTGATATTTTCTATTATTATCTCCAAGTTACAGATGAGAGGCACAGAGAGATTGAGAAGCCTGCCCGAGGTTGCACTGAGAGCTGGGATTTGAATCTATGTAGTCTGGTTCCAAAACCTTCTCTCTTAACCACTGTTCCCTGCTGCCTCTCTAAACTCAATCTTTTCTTTCCTTGAAATTTATCAGTTGTGTTTTGAAAACTAAAGAGAAAAATTTGGTGATTGACCATCAGGTCTTGATGCCTAATTGTAAAAAGGTAACTATAAGCATAGTCAAGAATCCATCTCTAAAAGGACTTTAAAAGGCCTTCAAAATATTTTTTAAGATCAGCTGATTGCCCATCCTATGAAATGTCCTCCTTGTATAATGGCAGAAAAACTCATTTCAATGCTTCCCAGGAAAACTAAGGCAAATTGAAGTCAGAGCTTCATGTTAAAGCCTTCAGAGAGTATGTTCTTGCGGTCAGCTGATCTGCTCTTCTGAATGCATTGATCGGCCCCCTACCAATTTTTCTGGCTGCTGAAGTTCTTAGAAACCACAAGCACAGCTCCCCTCCGCCTTATAACCAGCATTAACACTAGCGGGGTTTCACACGCTATTTTCCACATGACTGGGCATATGTGCCACGCTGGGTCCTTCCTTAACTCACCCCAGCCCTTTCCCTCCTCTGCCTCCTGCTTCCCTCCTAGTGGAACACACGCCCCTCATCTTTTCCCTTTCATTTCTGCTAAAGGCTCTGAATGGGCCTCTTGTGTGAAAGGAGAGACAATGGTCCTCATTTAATAGGATTATTTACAATAGGGAAAATAGCTTTTTAAAAAGAGAAAACAGGAGAGACAGTTATAGCAAGAGGCCAGACTGTGAAGCTGTTCTTTTAGTAGGCATCTGGCACCCTCCACACCTTTTCCTGGCCACCTGCCAGCCTCTCCTCCACTTGAGAGGGCCCTTGAGTTTTGTTACAGTTTCCGAACGATGCTGCGGCAACCCAGCTCTGGGGTGTGACTCATTTCCGCAGTGAGAGTGCTCCGGTACATTAAAAGCTTTGTCTTCTTTGATCAAGTGACACCAGGGCATCCGTTCTCTTGGCCAGTGATTTCAGATGATTAGTCTTTTCCCGGGCACACCCGCGTGGAGAACAGAATGCCTGGCTGGGAAGGCAGAGTGTGTGCTAGACATGGGGAAGGGCAGCTTAGACCCAGGCCTGCCTGGGCCCAGGCAGGGCTGTTGTGATCATTGGAAAACCCTGTTCCCTCCTGGGCTGACGGATTAGGAAAAGTTGCCTCCTTTCAGTGGGCACAGCCCTCCAGACCCACTGCTGGCATCCAGCTCATCCTGCACTAACGTGGGACTACGGATTAGGATGCGACACCCCTGGCAGCCGTGTGAGCTTCAGGCCACTTTAGAGGGAAGTGGCGTGCTGGCTGGGAACCTGGGACCCAGGGCCGGGTGATATCTGGTCAGACTGCATCTCAATGATTGAGTAACAAACATACTGATGATAACAATGGCATGTTGATTGTGTATTTGCCGTGCGCCAAGCACTGTGCTAAGTACTTTGCCCATATTAAATATTGCTTCTGTCTTCTGAAATAGGTTCTTCTATTCTTCTTGTTTTCCAGGTGAAGAACCTGGTGCTCAGAGAAGGTAAGCAGCATTTGGGCAAAGCCCTTGTTTCAGGACTCTCCTGAAACTCATACTACTGAAGGATGCTTAAATCTGCATACAGTCTTGGGCTCGAGCATTTTTCTTCCCAATTTTAACATCCTAAAGATGTGTGTTTTTTAATGTTCATGTTGACTCCTTCCTGGAAGCAGAATTCAGAACAATATGGACTCTTGAGCAGCTGACTGGACAAATAGGTTGGTACAACCGCTTTATTTACAAATGAGATGAAAGTGGTAAATCTGCAAAAAACAAGCAAACTATTATGTGCAAATGGAATAAGTTAAAAATAAAGCATAAAGCATTGTCCCTACCCAGGGTTAAGAGTAGTGGAGGACAAAGGAATCCACCACATCCTCTTTTTTTTTTTTTTTTTGTTAGGAAGACCTTTATTGAAAAATTGTAAAATAAAATAGAAAATAGATCGAAAGAAACTGTAAATTTTCAAAGAGAGCCGTAGGGCCAGGTTCGATTTAACATAGTCAGGAGACTGCTTTAAAGAGACTGAGGGGGGGGGGAGAGGGAGCGCCCACCACATCCTCTTAAGTGCCAGCCAGGTCTGTGAAGAGTCTGTGGGGCTCTGGAGGTCGTCCCAGTGTCCTGTCCTTGAAATTGAATCATCGACAGCCACAACCAGTTGTGCCTTGTAAGTCTGGTTCTTTTCTGTGTCCTGGCTGGTTTTTCAGGTCATGCACTATCATTATTAGTCTTAATATTATTAGTATTGTTACTATTTGAAAAATGTAGATGGCTTTAATAGACTAATTTTTTTCTCAGTCTTTTCCTGAACTATTGTTTCCTTTATTTCCTCCTTATTTTATTTATTCAATTTTCTTCACATTGCACCATTTGTTACTTGGCCTCAGGGGGCACTGGCTATTAAAACTACACTAATAATTTTAATTGACTTAAAATGATGTAAGAATAGCACAGCTGCCAAGAAATACGGGGCCTCTGAATAGGTGCTGCATCAGGAAGGATACATTAAACAAAGCAAGGTGGCCTAAGGCTCTGAACCCCCAAATTTAGCAGGATGTCACTGAAAAAGAGATGTTCTCATCACAAAGTCCATGTGGGCCCCAAAAGAATGCTGCTAAGCTATGTTTCCAAGTCAAGACCATTATAGTGGAAAGTTTAAGTTTCCAGAAAAAAATCACTGGTGCTGGGGGTGTCACAGGGTATAATTATTAACCATTAAATGCTTTTTGCCCCCATTGAATAGGTCCTCAGCATATTTAAAATCTTATTTTTAAAAAACTATTGATGAGCAATTGTTCAAGCATGTGTCTTCATCATAGCATGAGATGCATCTATATCGATTCATAACTAACCCACCTTACTCTAACATCAGATGTAACAAATATTTAAATAAAAATAGAAAAGAAAGCAAAGGTGGTTGGGTGTGGCATCTATTTTAGAAAAGTAGCTTATACATAGAGACATGGGAAGCAGTGGAAAAGACAGTTGCCTTTCAGATTATATTGGGTAGGTGTCTTAGCCTCAGTTTTCTCATTTAAAAATATGAGAACACTAATACCTGCTTCAGCTAGCTGTGTAAGTGGGAAGAGACAATGCCTGAGAGAGCCTTTTGACAGTCGTGATGCATGGTACGGTTAAGAAGAATTACACGGCCCTGCTTTGGGGAAGGTCTCCATAAAATGTTTCAGTGACAGCTCCCAGCAAGTGGAGTCCAGCAGAGTGATCATGACACACAGACAACCCTAGCCCTGGGTGATGGCAGTCATTTACTCTGCCTTAAGATAAGGCCAGAGAAAAGCTTAGCCATACAATGTGCTGGAAATATTAGAGATCAGTAAATCCAATTCACTTATTTTACATTGGAAGAAACTACAGTCCAGGGAAAGGTAATTACTTGTCCAAGGTAACCATCTAAATACTAGCAGAGGCAAGACTAGAACCAAAGTCTCTCAGTGGTTCGTTAGATGGTTTTTCCACTACCCTGCAATATCACTCTCACTGCTTTATAATTTAGAAGTAGCATGAAGCCCCAACTCCTAAATACATACACAACAACCCCATTTTAGTCAGGGTTCATAGTCTGACCTCCTTTGGAGTTGTGCATTCATGTGTAGTCACATGAACGGGATAATAATTCATCCAAAATACTGGCTCAATTGCATATTAGGCTAGTAAATAACAGATGTCTAATCAAAAGTTATCATGTGTTGCCCAGTTGATAACTGATATCATGGAACTGTAATACACTGGGATTTAGAGTTTCATCCTGCCTTTGCTAATATTTTTTCAATCTTCATCATGGTGGAAAGGGTTTATATTCTCTTTCCTAAGACCCAGTAATTTTTGGAGCATATGTCTACTAGATCATGCATGATTTCCTTCAGGAAAGCAGCTGAGATTTATCAATCATTATACCTCTAATGCCCAACATAGTACCTGAATACCTAATAGGTAATAAATAAAAGTTTGATGAATGAAAGATAAAAAAGAATGAATGGACAGACTGGGCGCTCTGTCCTGTTGGACTGGGGTTGATGTTGGATATAAGGCTTGGGAGAGTCGTGGTAAGGAAGACAGAGGTATGGATCAGATTAAATTGCTAGCTAGGCTAGATGGAGGCTGGTGGATTGGTTTTGTAGGGCAAAATGGTAAGATGAATGGGAGGTACAATTAAGTATGATCAAGTGCAGGCATTGAGAAAAATCTTTTACTGGGGGATGGGTACAAAGGATTTCATCATACTATTCTCCTCACTTTTGGTATGTGTGAAATTTTCCATGATAAAATGTTTAAAAATAAATTTTTATTTTGTCTTGCTTTTAAGAAACTAGGCCTACAAACAGGTTGGAACTCAAACAGCAAAATGCATGGAATTGGACGCTAGGGTGTTTGTGATGGCAGAACCAGGGAGAGCTCACAACAGCTCTTGGTGCTTCTCTAAAAACTGGCCATGGAGACATACAGTATTTGGAGGAGCTGTTGAGATCTTCCCTTTTAACTCCTGTGCCTTGAATGAAGTCTTCATTGGTTTTAGGAGCCTCAGGTTTGTTAAGGGTAGGTCCTGCTCTTCTACTCCAGTACTTTGGTCCCATCCCCACCCACTCCCTAATCTTTGGTACCATGGTGTAGATGAGCCCATAGAATTTCTGGGTGTCCTGGGGGCCCAGAGTTGGAGGTTTGATCACTCCTGAGTTGCAGGAGGATTTTTTTTTTTTTCTTCCTTTAGAATCTTCTTCATTAGAACCTTTCCCCACCTTGAGCACATCCTAGAGTACCGAGAACTCAGCTCTTGGTTGGAGCCTTAATAACTGGCTGCTGCTCTGTGACTTGGAGAAGATGATTCTACATCTGTGGTCTCTATATCATTATCTTTAAAATAAGGTATATGGACCTGATCAAAAATGTCAAAGGCATGTAATGTGTGTCTCTAATCTTCCCTGTATCCATGGCAGACATGGCTAATCAATCTCACTGTTCTTTCCTTATGAGCACAGATTTGGCAAATTCATGTTCACTGCAGCTGATCATGTGTGATATCTCTTCACACAATTTCTGATTTTTTTTTTTCTTAAATAAGCCTGATAAAATACTCATATCCTAATTCTAGCTTCTTATATATTTTAGGTTGGCCTCTGGTCATAAAATCCAGTGACTGAAATGAGATAATCTTCTCAAAATAACTTCAGACCTGAGTTGATTATGTTTTGATCCCCTACAACTAAATTTCAAGTCATGCCATGATCGTCTAAAATTATCTATCCATTGATGTGCTCTTTAAAAGAATATGGAGTACTTCTACTGTGCATTGTGTTCTCCATTTGCTAGATAACTTTAAAAAGCTTGCCTTGCTGTCTGGGAGCTTGTAGTTTAGGAGAGGAAATGGGGGACATCTATTAATAAATAAAATATGATGTAAGTTATGATAAATGACAAAAATTGCAGCATGCATAAAATGCTGGGGAGTTTAGGAAAAAAGAATTTATTACTCATGGGTGTTAAGTATGGGAAAAAAACTTTGACATGGGGAAATCTATTAGAAGTGCTCTTGGTTTGGCTAATCTGAGAATTGGCTTCCATAAATGATGACCATCAGCCAAAGAGAGTGACTTGAGGATTGGCACCAAGCCTGGGTATGCTCTACTGGCTTTACTCCTACTTCCCATAAACTCAAAGGGACAAAGCTGTGTGAATGACCCATTGTGCAAAGTTACTTGCTACAGCTTGAATTTTGTGGGAGTTGGTATTAGAATACAGAGTAAGCAATAGAGCTGAAGAGCTGTTAAATGTGGTACATCTCTTTCAACCGCTAATAGATATCCATTGATGAAAAGGGTGGGTATTTCCAGGGGATGGGGGGACAGTATTTGTGCTCTTTCTCGAAGTGAAAGGATTAGTGCCAGATTAAATCTGACACTTCTGTGGTATGCATTAAAACTTCTATCACTACGGTATTTGAAAACTTTGACACTAGTGTCATCTATTCAGCTAGGAAACACATGCAGAGAACTGAGAAGTATTTCTTAAAATTGCAACTTTACTTAATAGGAAATAATAGATGAGAAAGCACAATCCCTGATTTCCTAAACTACCACTAACTCATTATTTCCTTCTACTACAGTTTCATTTTTCTTGTCTTTCAGTTCATTTAAATAATCTACCAGCCCCTCCCACCAAGTGACCCAAATCTTTCTTTTCAGAAAAGCTTATTCTACTGTCATTGACCAATAAGCATTGTAAATATCTGGTAATCCTTGCAACTGTTGCAATCATTCTGCTTGATCTAAACCTGTTATTTCGACTGGCTTCATCTCTCCCACCTGGAAAGTTTCAATTATGGGGCTTTTCAAAGGGGACTCATAACAGGGTAGTTAACAGGGTGATGAATGACTGCGCTGAACTGAAGGTTGTTTAGGTGTAATTTTAAATTGCTCTCTGTATGTGGTAAACAAAGTAAGAGTTAACTAGCTTGCTAGTAGTCTTCTATTTTCATTCTCTTTAAAAGAGTGAAAAAGCACTCTGTTAACCATGTTTTAGAACTGTTTTAATTATAAACTTAATTTCTTGAAATGTAGTTTGAATGTGTTCCCTTTAAAGTACAAACATTCTTGCCAACAAATTAGCCCCATGAATTTTGGAGATGAATATCACATCTGATTTCTACATGTCTATGAAAGATCCCCCCCCCCACTATATAATTTCATAACTGCAGATTTATCTAAATAGATATAAAGAGGATAGAATTTACAATTATAAAAACACATGATGGAACAAAAACAAAACAACAACAACAAAAAAAAACAAAAAGACATGATGGAAAGCCCCTTTGTCAGAGATAACAGAATTCTATAGAATGCACCTGGTGTCTGCTTGGCTGCAGTTTCTGCACCTGCATCCCACAGACTGAGCAAGAAAAATGCAAACAAACAGGAGGAGGATAATGGGTGTGGCCAAAAAAAGGAGTGTAGAAAATGCTTGATTTCATGCCTGCCCTCTAAGTCACTTTATTTTCTATTTCTTTTCTTAACATACTCGACAATGGTAACATTTCTAGAAAAGCAAATATAATTGGGCCTGAATTAATAAAAATTAGGTGTGTGTTAAAGGAAGTGATCAGTTTGTTCTTTGCCTCTTGCTATTATCTACCACTGTCTCGGGTCCTTTCTGTTTTCTTCCTTTTGCCTTTGCTTCAATTTAATTTTATCCAATTCAGCAAGTGCTTACTGAGTGTGTGTTAAATGCCAGGCCCTGGACTTAGCACTAGGATTCTAGAAATGAGTGAGATACCTCTAAGGAACTCATGGTTCAATGAGAGGACAGAACTCATGTCACCGTACTGTCATTAACAACATAAGACCTAATCCAGAAAAGGTTTGGGAATTGATGGAGGTGATGATGGTTAGAGTAAGTCTTTCCAAAAGAAGAGAAATAAGAAATAAGTGTTAGAGGTGAAAGGAAATTACTGGGGGGAGGGGAGGGGGGAGGGAGGAAACAGCATTCCAAAAAATGCATAAAATAGGAAGAGAATCTAGCTATCTAAGGGAACTGTAAATAGTCCAATGAGGCTGTGATACAGATTTTAAGGCAACAGATATCAAATGAAAAGCAGGGAGAGGAATGTGGCATCCAGAAAATAAATAGGAAAAAAATATTAATTTTGAAAAGTAGTGAATGCTATCATCCTGTCTTCTCTCTTCAATCCCTTATCCTTAGTTTTCTGAAGACCACATTGAACTGGAAAAAGACAAGGGCAGAAAAAAAAGGTTTTGTTTCATTTTGTGTTTTTCTTTCTAGGTAGCAGAGCAGAAGCAAAGAAAGCCACAGTCTGCTAGAAAGGCCCCTTGCCAAATTTGGCAGCAATAAGGATCCACATAACCAATAGATTAAAGGTGTAAAAGTAAGTTTGAAAGTATGATTCCTTCTAGATTATATCTTGCATGGATATTCTTAAGTATGATTCCAAGTTGAATGAATTACACATAAGGTTCAACACATTTTAAGGATATTTAGGTTGTTTCTAAGCATAACCAATAAAAAAGAAAACTTGGGCATGGTGCACCTTCATTACCTATTCAACAAATAGGTAATGAGTGCCACTATGTGCTAGACACTGTTACTGGTTCTGGAGAAACAACAGTGAACAAGACAGATGAGGTCTTATAATGGGACTTATGGTTGGTGGGGGAAGACTGACACCTAAGCTAAATAAATAGATGCACAAGGTGGTTTCAGATAATGATGATATGATGGAGAGTGAGTGGAGCATGATGGGTAATAAGTTAAAGAGGATGGGCACTTTCTCTGAAGAGATGTTTGTGCAGAAATCTGAATGAAGTGAAGGAGCAAGACATAGGAAGATTGGGGCTAGAATTTTCCAGGAACAGACTGCAGAAGTTGACAAGTCCATAAAATAGGAATGAACTTGGGTTCTTGGAAGTAAAACAACAAGGTCAGCACTATTAGAACAAAATGAGCAAGGAAAAGAGTAGAAGGAAATGAGGTCAGAAAAATAAGAATGCAATGACCCATTGGGGATTTGTGGGACTTGGTACGGAGTTTGAATTTTATTCTCAATGTAACGGAAGCACTGGTTAGTTTTTTAACAAATCAATTTTATTGTTACATATTAATAAAGCATAAATCCATCCAAAGAGCAGAATCAATGGTATTTGGTATTATCACATATTTGTACATTCATTACCCCAATCATTCCCAGAGCACTTTCATTATTCCAATAATAATAATAAAAAAAAACAAAAAAACTAAACACATCACCTCTCAATCTCTCTATGTCTCACTTGCCGTACATAGCTGCTCTTCTTTTTCCTTCTCTCTAGTTTATTTATATTTATATTTTGTAAAAAGAGGCTTATATATGCAATATCCCCTGTATTCATGTTTTACATGAGGGTTTACTATCTTAGACAGTCCCATGTTACAGCTTTTAGCTTTCCTTCTAGTAATACACATGACCTTAGACTTTCCCTTTCAACCACTGTCATACCTATACAACAGCATTGCTAGTGATATGCTTTCACCACTTCTATTCATTTCCAAAGATTTACAAACAAACTTCTTATCAATTCTGCACAGATTAACCCTCAGCTTTCCATTCTCTACACTCTATTTTCTGGTGACCCATATTCTAATTATTAACTCCATGAGTTTGTACAATATATTTATTTCATAGTGCGTAATCATACAGCATTTGTCCTTTTGTGTCTGACTTGCTTCACTCAACATAATGTCCTCCTGGTCCATCCATGTTGTCATATGCTTCACGACTTTATTTCTTCTTACAGCTGCATAATATTCCATCGTGTGTATACACCATAATTTGTTTATCCATTCATGAGTTGATGGATACCTGGGTTGTTTCCAACTTTGGGAAATCGTGAATAACACATCTATGAACATCGGTGTGCAGATGCCGATGTTCATGTCTCTGCTCTCAGTTCTTCTGGGTATATATCTAGTAATGGTATTGCTGGGTTACATGGTAAGTCTGTGTACAACTTCCTTAGGAACTGCCAAACAGTCCTCCACAGTGACTGTACCATTCTACATTTCCACCAACAATGAATAAGTGTTAGCCCTGGTTAGTTTTAAATGGAAGAGTGACATGACCTTATTTGTATATTCCCTTTGTTATCAATAGTGGTGACGGAATTTATTTGCATGGAGTCCACACCCATCATCAAGAATCGACAAAATCTTTTTTAACATGATCAAAACAGTAGCGGTGCCTCTGTGGGCATCTGAAAAGATGGGTGTTATCAATTCCTTTCCTCTCTATACACACATGCTGCTTCTCATATCAAGAGGTAGAGTCTTATTTCCCTCTCCTTGAACCTAGGCTGGCCTTAGTGACTTGCTTGACCTATATAATGAGGCAGAACATGATGATCTGGGTCTTTTGATGCTAGGTCCTAAGGTGTCTGGCAGTTTTTCACCTAGATCTCATGGAATGCTCTTTCTTGGAATACTCCCTCTCAAATCCCAGCCACCACCCTACAAGAAACCTAAGCTACAAGGAGACACATGTGTAAGGCACCCCAGTTGACAGTTCCATTTGAGCTCCCAGCCCACAGCTAGCATACACTGCCAGCCATGTGAGTGAGCCATCCTTGATGTCTAATCCAGTGAAGCCTTTAGATGACTGTAGTCCCAGTTGACATTTGAATTCAATTGTATCTGAGTCCCCAGGTAAGAACCACCCCAATCCACTGAACTGTGGGAGATAATTTCAAAAAAAACTCTTTGTGTTGGTTTAGGATGCAAGAGTAGATAACCAGAACAGTCTCTTTTTCCTAGAATTCACAGTCTGTTCTGACCATGGTCCTGATGCCAAATCTGGTCCATTTAGGCAGCTCTGGTCCCTCCCAGTTATTTTCCTTTGCTTTTTCCTAGATTTCAAAGATTTTCTTGCAAAATAGAAACAGGTGCAGTTCCCTCACATATATTGGCCCAAATTCAGGAATAAGTTAGCCATGCAGTTCTGAATGTCCCAGAGCTGAGCTCAGTGATCTCTCTTGAGAGAAATGAAGAATGCCTGGCCAAGCACTCTCTTCCATGGCTCACTCTGTCAATGTTTCCCCTAGCTTTCTTTAGGAGACTTGCAGTTACAGGAGTATCATCTAAGAATTTCACTGTTATTGTTAATCAAGCAATTGGTGACTGATTTCTCAGGTCACTATGATTCTGTAGATATGTGTGTCACCTCTGGGTTAGTTAGATATTCCTTACTGTAAAGTATAGGAGAGTTCATTGGTTAATTGATCATCATAGACTGAGATCTCTTCCTCATATCATGTCAAGATGACCCAAGTCGGATTATCTCATTTGCTATGCACATATTAATTTTGGCAATAGTGTATACTTATTAGTACATTACTTACTGTTTAAGTATTTGGTAAACTCCGGTTCATTAACCTTCTTCTGAATGTCCAAGTCAATGAGCTTATAGATAAGCATGGTTATCATGAATGTAGCTATTTCAACATCCATAAATATGCATAAAGACAGGATTATGTAGGACAGAACAAAAATACAATAAAACCCCTGACTTCACACAACATTAAGATCTTTCTTAGAGAAAAGGGAACAAATAGAATGGATATCCTGTGGAACCTTAGTGCATATGAATTTTGGGAAGTAAAAGACCGAAGCCAGGCTCAAACCATGGAAAACATTTTGACTTGGAGTTTCAGTGACTTAGTTTAAATAAACAATTAGCGCCAGTAGTCTGTTGGCTCAACAGTCAGTATGGAAATCGGAACTAATAAATTATTTTCTATGATCTTCCTCATCTTATACACTATAACTCTTCATTGTCTAACGAGGCTATTTTAAAAGGGATTTGGGGTGGCTCTAAATAGCTATCAATTAGCTTTCTTTTCCCTGTGGTAAAATGTGAGCATTAAGATAGTCTTGAGTTAATCATGGTTTTAAGGGAAAAATCACTTTTGTCCCATGACCTCCTTTAGATGGGGCATAAATGTAGCCTTTATATATTATTAATCATAACCACAATGGGACAAATCATATTCTGATGCAAAGTTAAACTGAGAAATAGAAATTTCTTTTTTCTTTTAAGTCTTTGGAAATCTGAATGCAATCCAGAAATGACCCACAGGAAGTCTTTCGAGGGCTTGGGTTTGGCAGAACTGGATCTGACTAAGGCGCCTTCTGTACTTGGTAGCACACTGGTATCGCTACATTTATTGCTCTTGGAAAATATTGAAGTTTCTTTTGAATTATTTTCCTTATGAAAAAAGCTGAAATTAATGAATGCTGTAAATTTAAATTTACACCATCGCACCATCAGTCATACATATCTCAAGAGCAAAGGCGCCTAATACCATTAACATCCAGAATGATCAACCAATCTGCTCAGGCTACATTGTTTACTGGACAAATTTATCAATTTGAGGTTGGCTCGTGTCATTGTGCCTTGCCAATGCATTTCGTTTGGCTGTAAGATACACCAACATATTTTGTTTTGATTAACTGCTACCTTTTATAAAGTGATCTATTTGAAAAGGAGATGCCAGAGGGAGGAGGGAGGAAATCACGTTAACCTAATCACAATATAATGGTTTTTCTCTTTGGTAATTTATACAGAAGTGTCTTTTTGTGAAGAAAATGTAGTATTTTTCTTTATCAGGACAACATGAATGAAGATGCCATTTGATTTCAAATTAAGTTATTTGGATTAATTCTCATGTTACATGATTGAAGCAATAGGGTTCCTATTCAAATGTAAATGTGCTTGAGCTTGAGGTGTGATAAGATTATTTTGGTCAGACCATCTAAGTTTTATGAAGAGGGTTGGGTGGCGGCAGATCCTGCAGGAAAGGCAGGAACCAGTGCCTTTTGGAAGCACGCAGCTCAGCCTGGTTCTCTGCGAGTCCCTCTGCTGGTAATTCCCTTCCTCCTCTTGACCCCTTGGCTGAAGAACATCGTCGCCTCCCTCAGCATGTGCTCAGAAGTAGCTTCCTTTGTGAAACCTTCCTGATATGTTGAGGTTTTCTATTACTGTGCTCCCAGCCTCCCTTGTGGCATACCTCTGCTACTGTGCTTATTTGATAATACTTACATCTCTTTCCTCCATGCCGTCCCCAACCCCGTTATTTAAAACAAGGAATAGTATAGACAGGTTGTTCTTTAATTTCGTTGTGATGCTGGTTAGCTGAAATGCTTGTTAAAAATGCAGATTGTGATTCAGAAATTTTTGGGTGGAGCGCAGGCAACTGCGTTTTAAACAATCATTCGGGGAGATTTTAATGCTGGTGTCTACTAACAGTCCTTTGAAGAGATATTGCTGTTAATGTGGAGCTTTCTTTGTTTTTTCCCGTTTTCTCTCTCCGCCCCCCCCCCCGTTGTTTTTTTGTGCTCGCTGTCTGCTCTGTGTCCATTCGCTGTGTGTTCTTTCCATGTCTTTCCGTGTCATCTCTCTTTCGTTGCGTCATCCTGTGGCTCCAGCTCTCTGCTGCGTGGGCCAGCTTACCTTCACCAGGAGGCCCTGGAAATCGAACCCGGGGCCTCCCATATGGTAGACGGGAGCCCAATCACTTGAGCCATGTCCGTTTCCCAATGTGGAGCTTTAATAAGCACAGTGTTCACATATGTTTTTATGCACACTCAGCATATAACATCATCAAGACAAAGTCCTGGCCTTTTACTTCCTTATGAAATCCATTGCATTGAATTGGGACCATCAGGGCAGCCATGGGCAGAAGTGCATATCTGCCATCAGTTTACATAAGGCTGGGAGAAAGGGTGGAAACTGAGGTGGCTAACAGGACACAGAGAGTTTTGCTTTTCTCAGTTGTACTGTAAATATTTCTGATTTTTAGTGTCTGCACATACCAACAGGGCTCATAAGAGAAATTCCTTGTAAATCAGCACACATTTGTGCCCTCTTCATGGAATGCCCCTGCCTCACATGACACACAGGGTATGTTGATTCAACACCAATCTCCTGGCATCTCCCTATCACTGTCTTGCTTAAAGTTGGTCAACGGTTCCCTGCAGCCTCCAGGAATGAGGCTGAACCCTAAGCCCTGACTTATAGACTCTCCCTGAACTGGCTCCTGCCTTTCTTTGCAGCCTTGTCTTATTACCTCCCTCTGGTACTTATTCTCCAGCCATATGGGACTCTGCAGTTTCTCTAATGCTGCAACCAGGTCTTTCACAGATTCCATGTACATGTCACTTCCTACCTAAAAGCCTTCCTCAACATAGACTGCCTGCCCAGTCTTCAATGCTCAACTCAATTATCACCTCTAGTGGAAAGTCTATGGTGACACACTCAACCATTCTGATGTGTTTAATTGCTCTAATTTTATATGTTCATCAGACTGTCTTAATAATAGCTACACTAGCTAATCTCAAGCATATTAACTCATTTAAACATTTTAACAACCATATGTGGCAGTTTCCTACTTTACAGATGAGAGAACTGAGGCATTGAGAAGAGAGGTAATTTTCCCAAGTTCATACATCTAATAACTGCATGAGTTAGGATTCAAACTGATTAAAGTCCATCTCTTGGTCAAAACTCTTAACCTTTACACCACAACTAAATGGTCTTTTACTTGTATGCTTCTCTGCTAAATTGGGAATACTCTGAACACAGGAGCTGTATACCTGGATGCTGATTTCTTAGCAAACTACTTAGTCCACAGTAGATATTGAATTAACGTGGCTATGTCCTTAAATGGGATCATATGCCTTTGACCAAGGTAAGGATTGCAGGAGCAACATAGCCACAAAGTGATATAATTGAACCGTCCACCCAGAGCTCATTAAAATCACCCAGCCATAGCCTGTAGGGGCTACACAGAGACTTTTGATTTCTGTGTTAAGTTAGAAATCAGTAAAATGCAATAAAATGCAACAGTGATTTATTTGCAGTTGACTTCTGGAGATAGAGATGTGAGTTAGGGATGATTTGTTCTTTCGGTCTCCTGTAGCTATTTCTGGATTTCTTTGTGGCAAGGGACATTAGTTTCACCCCATGTGGTGTGGGGCAATGATGGGCCCAGAGATCAAAGTGCCGATGGTGCTTTGTGCTCAGATGCCTCTGACTGTCTCTCCTTCCTGTCAATGTTCCCATACAAGCCAGGTCAACCTGCAAGCAAATGGATATTCCCAATTCTCAGCACGTGCCTGATCTTGACAGTGTCTTGTTGTTTTCCCAGTAAGTGACCAAATTCATCTCTACTCAATGCATAATCTATGCTTTGGGGCCAGATAGACTTGAGTTAAAAGTCCAGCTTTGGAGAGTGGGTGTTGCTCAGTGGTTGAGTGCCTGCTTCCCATGTACGAAGTCCCAGATTCATTCCCTGGTACCACCTTAAAAAGAGAGAGAGAGAGAGACAGAGAGAGACAGAGAGAGACAGAGAGAGACAGAGAGAGAGAGAAAAGTCCAGCTTTGCCATTTACCATAAATGACATTGAAAAATATGCTTAGTCTCTCCATGCCTTAGTTACCTCATCTCTAAAGTGGGATTAATAAGGGTTTCCAGCTCATTGAGTCTTTGTGAGGATTAAATGACAAAATCCTAGAGCCTGAACACATAACTCTCAGCCTCCCAACAACTTGCTCAACTTGCTCAGATATATACCTTCCTTACTCCTGCTACCCCTTCAACCTCTGTCCTTTCACTGCTAAAAATTCATGAAATAATAGTCTATCCTCATGCTTTACATTGTAAACTAATTTTTTTTTTGTCCTACAATCTATTAGAATCTGCCTTCTGTCACCACTACACCACAGCAATTATCTCTTGGTGGTGAACAATGATGGTTGAATATGGTGATAGATCATATATCATCATCTACTCTCTTAATATGCAGTGTTAAAACTTTGTTTGAGTTTATTTCTTGCCCACCTAAAAGTGCTGAGTGGTTTTGGGTCAGCAAGGTGACTCTGCTCCACACATTCATTTAGAAACCTAAGCTGATGAGGCTTTCTTTCATCACTTGGGGCTTCCACTCATAATCAAGTTCATTTAGTAAGCCAAGAGAAGACAGCATAAAGAAATGCAGGGGGAGCTTTCTATGGCCCAGGTCTGAAACACATATCACCTCCACTCACATTCCATTGCTCCAACATGTGGACTAACTGGGAGGCTGAGAGGAAGAGGGCAATGTGGATTTCCTGGGCATCCAGCAACTCTTTTCACACTAACAGAATAAAGTCAAATCTATTTATATTTCTCCAATATCAAGTCTCAGGGTACCTCTCCAGCATTTCCTGAATCACCTCTGTTCTTTTCTACTGTACCATCTTTGTATGACTTTTCTCTATATAAATGCTCCAAATCACTTTCTTTTGCATCAAAACCCTTAAATCTTCCAGCTGTGCATATGCCAGTTGAGCCCTGAATTTCAGCAGAGTTGCAACCAACACATACCCTCCAATTCATTAGACTCACCTAGGACAACTAACAAATGGATGATGATGGACAGCACCCATTCCAAAAAACAGAGTATTTACAACTGCAAGTAAGGCAGTTCCACCCATCTGCCCCATGGGGTCTAAGCAACCTCTCAGTTGTGAGCAGAGTAGGCATCACCATCACAAAATCTTCAAGACTGAGGAATGAACAGACATAAGGGGAGATTGCAGCTATGGACTAAAGTAGACATTATTATTCTAGTAATAGAAGAACATGTAACACCGATATAAAGACAGTGGTAACCAGAAGTTCTGAGGGGAGGGATAGAGGGAAGAATAGGTGTAACATGGGGCATTTTGGGGGCATTGGAATTGTTCTGCATGACATTGCAATGACGGATACAGGCCATTATACATTTTGTCAAAACCTATAAAATTGTGTGGTGCAGAGTGTAAACCATAATGTAAACTATAGACCGTAGTTAGTAGCAATGCTTCAATATGTGTTCATCAATTGTTAACAAATGTACCACACTAATGAAATGTTTTTAATGGGGGAAAGTTTTAGAGGGAGAGGGGGTGAGGCATATGGGAATCCCCTATATATATTTTTTAAAGCTTTACTTTATTTATTTATTTATTTCTTCCCCACTCCCCCACCCCCTTTGTTTTTTATGTTCGCTATCTGCTCATTTTGTGCTCATCTTCTTTTTAGCAGGCACCGGGAACCAAACCCAGGATCTTCCATGTGGGAGGGAGGTGCTCAATTGCTTGAGTTGCCTCTGCTCTCTGATTTTTGTGTCTCTCATTGTGTTTCCTCATTGCGCTCTTTGTTGCATCATCTCGTTGAGTCATCTTGTTGCGTCAGCTTGCTGTGCTAGCCTGTCGTGTCAGCTCACTGTCTTGCTTGTCTTCTTTAGGGAGCACCAGGAACCAAACCTGGGACTTCCCATGTGGTAGGTGGGCACCCAACTGCTTGAGCCACATCTGCCTCCCTCCCCTATATTTTTGATATAACATTTATGTAATCTAAAGCTTCTTTAAAAATAATAATTAAAAAAACCTTTAAGGCACAACACAGTAACTACTTTCACTGAACTTTCTTTGTCTTTCCTCTCAGAAGGAAGGAGGAAAAGGGTAGACACCTTAGATCATCCAGAATCAAATCATAGAAGGTTAGGGTTGGAGGAGGCCCAACAATGTTTAGACTAAACTTTTCTTTATATGGATAAGAAAGTAAGGCCCAGAGAGGTAAATTGCTAAGAGCCAAGTCAGGACTGAAACTCAAGTCTACTGGATTCCATTCTTTATCTCTTTCCAACACTTCATGCTGCCTACTGTTGGTATAGAAGCCAGCCCTATAGAACAGGATTACTCATTCATGGTATTTTTTGGAATTTCTCCAATAAATCCAAAATAGATATTTAAAATGATAAAAATTTGAGGGTTAGTCAAAATAATGCCAACAAAATTTTCCTAGTATAGACTGACAGGTTGAAAAAAAATTTTTCCTAGTTTTGCTTCATGATCCCAGGTATTTTGAAAGTCACTTATTATTTCCTGGTGATTACTCAAATTTCAGTGAGAATGAATAAATATATATATATATATATATCTTTAATTATTGGCAATTAAGTCTTGTGATAATTGTTTTTGTGCATTAGTCATAATCACTTTTTAAGCAGCAAAGCCTATTACTGTTACAGAGTGAGTTTCAGATGCCCTGCAGATTTGAGTAATTTTGGGTAATGCAGCTGTGTGTGGTAAAAAGATTTTACAATGCCTATAAAATGTTGCCTCATGACATGTTCAGTAGTGAATCTCTGGCACCATATAGCAATTTCAGTGCTTTTCATTAAATACCAGTTACCATTTACCATTGTGTAGTTTTTAAGCAAGAGTCATCCTCTGAGATTAAGAAGGACTGCAAGTTGCAAGGTTTTGGGAGTCCTGGAATAGGCTGAAGAGTCTTGTGGATACTTTTTTTTTTCTATAAGCAAACTTAAAAGCAATAAACAAGCAAAAAACATTACACATGAGAGAACTGCATTTGATCTGCAATGGCCTTAGCAGTCATTAAGAGTTTAACGCTTCCTCCTGCTTCTCTTCTTTCCCCACAAAAGATCAGAAGATGTGACTTTCAGTAAATAGTGTGCCTGAAAAATCAGTTTCCCATGAAAACTGAGCAGGAAAAGAATGGGAAACCACAATAGATTGTACACAATTTCTTTTTGGTATTTATAGTCTTTTATGGCTTCAACTGTCTTTTATTTGCAGGTAAGTTAACAGATACAATCATCAAAGCAATCATTGATTCATTCACATCATTTATACATATTTATTTAATCCCAATATGTGCCAGACAACTGGATAGAAGCTCAGGATAAAGAGTGTATTTGAGAAAACAAGGATGACATTTTAAAAATAGGCTCTACCCTCAAAGAGATCAGTCACAGTGTTTTAGCTTTACATCGGGAACTCTGGCTCCTCACCAGAGTTGAGACTCAAATGGACATTTTCTTTTTTGAGGTGAAAGTCACATACCATAATATTAACCATTTTGAAGTAAAAAATTCAATGACATTTCATACATTCACAACGTTGTGCAACCACCACCTCGGTCTAGTTCCCAAAATACTGTGATGACATCAAAAGGAAAACCTCATACCTGTTAAGCAGGTGCTCCTTATTCCCCCCTCCCCACAGCCCCTGGTAACTACCAATCTGTGTTCTGTCTCTATGGATTTATCTATTTTGGACATTTCATAAACATAATCATACACTATGTGAACTTTCAAGTCTGGTTTATTTCACGTAGCATATAATATTTTTCAGGCCAACCAGTCATGTGTCCTTGGATATTCTAGTGTCTCTTCAAACTTAACCCATTCAAGTCTAAATTCATCATTTTTTCTAAACCAGTTTTTATCCTTGACTAAATAAAATTATTGTATTTTAAAACATCAAAGCAACATGCAAATGTTTATTTTTTAAATTAAAGTTATTCTCTATGTCAATAATTCTCTAAGATTAAAAACATGAGAATTTGGATGCATCATCATTCCAGTTCCCAAATTCTGTCAAATATTTTTTTATAGGGTTTTCAGTATTGTCTGCTCCATCCGCTACCTGCCTCCACCCCCCACCCCACCCCAACTCCCACTCCTCTCAGCCTAAGTAAATACTTTCTGGAAGATTGCGTTAATCTCTCAATGCCTAGTGCCTTGAGTCTGTCTCTTCTACCAACTCTTTAATCTATATGCGTGTTCTCTGTTTCTCAGGCATTGTGATGTCATCCCAACCAGGTCATAGACTCTTGGAATTTACAGCCTGTATCTTAAGCCTCTATTCTCAGCTGTGATGATGACTGGGTATAAATTTAGATTTGAAACCTGAGTTCAAATCCAAGCCCTAACGGTAAGTAACTATGTAAGCTGGTGAAAGCTAAATCACTTTGAATTTCAATTTCTGCATCTGTAATGTAAGGAGATTAAGTTCCAAATTCTTTAATAGAGAAAGTAGAGTATATGTGATATTCATATATATATAGAGAGAGAGAGACTTCAAACAAATATAAATGATTAGAACATGTCCCAGAGTTCCTGGCTCAGCATAATAAATATCAGTAAATTGATTTATTTATTGATTTTGAGCTGAGTCTTCCAAATGTACTCAAGACCTGCATGTTTTGGACCAATTGTTCGCTCACTTGAAACAGGTCCTTTTGCTCTCGGAGTAATGTGTTTTCTGGAGAGAAACAAAAGATCTACATCCAATCTTAATTGTGAAACAGCTCTCTCCATGCGTTTTCTGGAGTTCTGCATCACATCATATGACCACAGGGCTGAGAGTCAATCTCAAAGCTCAGTTAGGTTGCAGGAACATATTAGAACATTGAACTTCACTCCTTTGTTCACCCTTTCCACCAAAATTTTCCCGTGGTGTATGTAGTAGAAGATGCAAAGATAACATGAAGGCAAATAATTAAAATACAATATGACCTGCCTGGTCTTCTCCAGAACACCTACTATATTATCTGTTGTATATCCAGAGGCATATTGCTTTACCTTTCTGAACCTAAATTTCCTTCCTATCAAAAGTAGTTTCTGCATAGAACTATTTTGAGAATTAAGCATGCTAATGTATGTCTGATACACAGTAGATAATAAAAGATTCTTTTCCATCCTAATGATTCCACATAGCTTAGGCCCAAACTACAAAGTAGATAAATGCCCCAGGCTAGAGGAAGCACGCAATATTAGCCACAGCCATGGTTCTAGTTAAAGACAGAGTTTCATACTCTGTCCATAAACCTCCCAGAGTGAAAATGTCTGCCATTTATTGACTGACTATGATGGGTCAGGAACTTTACATACATTATCTTTAGTCCTTTTGACCACCCCAACATGCAGATAGCATCCACATTTTCTTAGGCAACAAAACAGAAACTTGGAGAGCTTAAGCATAGGGCTTAAGAGAGCAGACTGTGAAGGCAGACAGACAGCCTGAGGTGGAAATCCGACTCTGCCCTTGAATGCTATGTGACTGACCTTGGGCAAGTTTTGTTTCTTCCCTTAGCCTTACTTTCCTCACCTGTAAAATAGGAATAGTAATAGTTCCTTCTCCTTCCATACAAGGACATCCTTCACTCTTTTCTTGAATTATTGTTGTTGAATACCTGGTCTGTGTTTGACACTGTTCCAGTAGTCATAAGACAGACAAGACCTCTGTTCTCATAAGCTTTCATCTATTGAGGAAGATTGACAACAAATATGTAAACATATTGAAAAGAATTTTAGAAAAAGTTACATGAAGAAAAAAATAAGTTGAGAAGTGAGTGAGAGGAAGAAGTCTTTTCTGAAGAGTTGACAAGAAATAACATTTGAATAGAGAAGAAGCCAGCAATTTAAACATTCAAAGAAAATTTTCTAGATCTCTGAGTTGAAGCATTAGTAAAATAATACATGTAAATCAGTTATTATTATTAAATTGAGTAAATAACTTTTCTAGAAGCAGAGTTGAGAATTGAACCCAGGTGTCCCTGAATCCCAAACCAGTACTCTTTCCCCACCATGGAGCAGTGCATAGCTACTAGCTTCCAGCATTTGCATTTCTCCCTATATCATCCTGATTCTGAAGTCAAGGTTAAGACTTGGTGCAAAACCTGCGAGAATAGGGGAGTATGAGGCAGGTGCTCTGGCAGGCTCCACAGCAGCCAAAATTTTCACCATGCTTGTCTTCTCCCTCCCAGTGCCTCCTCTTGCTCCAGACCCTGAACTCTGTGAGGATCATAAGCTACCTGTGATGTAGGAAAACAATGTGATATAGCAAAGGAACAAGGCCTCAGAGTGAATTCAATTAGTCCCCTTTCCAAACATTATTAGTGTTGCATTTTGTACAGGCATGAGAGAGGTCATGGAATAACAGAGACTTACATAAAGGTACAGTAAAAAAATATTTGATGATGATGATGATGATGAAGAAGAAAGTGGAGTTTATTGTGGCATCTAGATGGAGAAATATGCTTATTTTTGACAAGGGGCTGCCCAGAGCTTCTCATAACACATGGTGGGGCATGTAGGTGACCCATTAATGTATGGTCCACAAGTGCATCTAGTTTTATTCTGGCTGCTGTAAGTCAACTTTTTCTTTTTCTTCAAGACAAGATAATGAGCTGTGTTCTGGTTGTGACTGTTGAGCAATCCTCATGACTGGGTAGTTCAAGACTTGTCTAACTTGCTCATATTAAACCTTAAACTGGTGGAAGTGTCTGATCAAGATGTTGGTTGATCAGGGCACTGTTCCCCAACAGACACTTTGAACAAACAGTAAGACCTGGCAGAAACCCCTTTCTCAAAGCTCCAGAAAACACAGGATTGTAGTAATAAGGCAAGTACTGAATCAAGAGAAAGGCCACTTGTATTTGGGCTAATGGAAAAGTTTTGGTAATGGATGGTGGTGATGGTAGTCCAATGTTGTGAACCTAATGAACAGCACTGAATTATATATTTGAATGTGTTTAAAGGGGGAAATTTTAGGTTGTACGTATGTTACTAGAATGAAAATTAAATTGAAAAAAAAGATAAGAGAAAACATAGGACTGTTCAACACAAACAATGAACCCTAATGTAAACAATGGATTATTAGTAATAGTGAAATTATTAAAGTGTTCTTCCATGAATTATAACAAATGTATACACTAGTGAAAGGTGTTAATAATAGGGTAGTATATGGGAACTCCATATTTTATGATTTTTTTTTTTTTGTAAACCTACAACTTCACCAACAAAACAAAAACAGAAAATTTAAAAATATATGTATTTTTTAAAAAGGGCAGAAGTATCACATAATGCCCTGGCTGGTCCCTCCCCCATCCTTTACTGGCTCCGTGTGGAGCTGGCCTATGCTTCCAGTGTGGATTTCTGGTCCTGGTTCTGGAGAGAGGAGAGTACTGCTGGTGCACCTATTGGGAGCATGTATGCCTGGCCCAATCTGTCTGGTGGTGGCCTGAGAAACTTGCTGTCCCAGAACTTGTCCTGCATTAGAAGGCAACTCACAGAGAACAGAACACAGGTCTCCTACAGAATGCTGTGGAAAGCAATCAAGTGGCTGCCTGGGGCATGATTGCTGGTTGTAGAAAATACAGTGCAGTACCTGGGAATATGAGGAAACTGTTTCCTAGGGAAAAGGGGATATTTGGAACTGTGTAAATTGGGGGATATGTAAGACTACACCTGCATGCGCAAGACAAGATGCATGTGCAGAAAAGATCAGGCAGGCCCCTAAACCTTGGCCTAGAGCTATTCTCTAAACTCATTGTATGGATAGACTCTGAAAGGGAGCACTTGCAGAAGCCAATTTGCAAAGACTAGGAAATGTGTTTTCTTTTTTTTTTTTTTGTTAGCTCCTGGCATTCAAGGAAAGCTTTGTCATAACACAGGCCAGATTCAAGGTTAAGGAACAGACACTCCAGAGTTTAAATTCCAGCGATAATACATCAAAATATCCAAATCTCCATGTTTCTACAAAACAACAGGAATCAATGGTTCAAGAAAAGGGAAAGGCTAAAGCATTATAACCATCAATGAGAAGGATCATACTTGGGACATTCCAGAAAAAGGTTTTTAAAAATGGTCCAAAATATGTTCAAAGAGCTAAAGGAAAACATAGAAAAAGAACTAAAGTAAAACAGAAAAACAATAGAAAAGCACAAAGACAATATCAATAGAGAAATGGAAATTATGAAAAGGAACCAAACAGAGCTGAAGACTGCAGTAACAGAAATTTTAAATTCCTTAGAGAAGTTCAGTAGTAGATTGAAGCTGGCAGCAGGAAGAATCAGTGAGCTTGAAGATAACACAATTGAAACTTCCAGTTTGAGGAACACAAAGAAGAAAAAATGAAGAAAGACAAACAGACCCTGAGGAACCTGTGGGGCACCATCAAGCATACCAATATATGCATTGTGGGAATCCCAGAAGGAGAAGAAATAGAGAAGAGAGAATATGCAAAGAAATAATGGCTGAAAATATCCCAAATTTAATGAAAGACATGAATGTAATTCTCCACGATGCTCAACAATGTCCAAACAGGATAAATCCAAATAACCCCACAGCATATCATGTTGTAATCAAACTGTCAAATGCCAAAGATAGAGAATTCTGAAAGTCACAAGAGGGAAGGAACATGTCAAATGCAAGGGAGCCTCAAGAAGATTAAGTGCTGATTTCTCATTGGAAATCTTGGAGGCAAGAAGGTATTGGGAAGATGTATTTAAAGTGCTGAGAGCAAAAATTTACAGCCAAGAATTCTATATCAGACAAAACCATCTTTCAGAAATGAGGGCAGGATTAAGACATTCCTAGATAAACAAAAGGTGAGGGACTTCATCACCACTAGACCAGCCCTATAAGAAATGGTAAAGGCAGTTCTGTAGGTTGAAAGAAAAAGATACTAGACAATTGACTAAAGCTAAATGAAGAAATAAAGTTCTCCAGTAAGGACAATGACATGGGCAAATATAAAAAAGCAGTCCTATTGTATTTTTGATTTGCAGCCCCACTTTTCACTTACTATATGATATAAAGGCAAATGCATAAATGTTACAATAAATCAATGGTTTTGAAGTCATAATGTATAGATATGTAATTTGTAACAAGAACTCCATAAAGTTGGGAGGGTGAAGGGGTATAGGAACATAGTTTATGTATGCTATTGAAGTTAAGGTGGTATCAAAGCAATTGTGATTATTATTGATTTAGGATGTTAAATTTACGCCCAAGAGTAACCACAAAGAAAATATCTGAGTTATGCAAACTCATAGAGACAGAAAACAGAGTACAGGTTATCAGGGGTAGGGCACAGGGGCAATGGAGAGTTAATATAAAATGAGTATAGGCTTTCTGTTTGGGGTGAAGGGAAATTTCTAATAATGAATAGTGGTGAGGTACTGCAACATTTTGAATGTGATTAATCCCATTGAATGTTATACTTGGGAAGCATTGGGATGAGAAGACTTATGTTGCATATATTTTTATAATTAAAAAAAGGAAGAAGAAGAAACTGAAGAGATAATGACAATTAAATGCAGTACATGGTACTAGATGGGATCTAAGAATGGAGGCAAAAAGGCCCAAAAGAACATTATTGGGACATAAGGAAAAATTGGAATATAGAACGTAAGGTTTATATCAAGGTTAACTTTCTTGAACTTGATAGCTGAACTTAAGGTGATTGCATAAATATGGTGACTTAGAGTTATGTTCTCAATCTTAATCCATTCCTGTGAGTGTGAACCTATTGTAAATAAACCTTATAAAAAATAAAAATAAAAAATAAAAAATAAATAAAAGGTTATGCCAGTTAAGGTGTAGCCCAACTGAATCAGGATAGGTTCTAATTCTGCTACTGGAGGCCTTATAGAGAAGGCCACAGAGACAGAAGTCAAGGGGTGCAGTCAGAAGCTAAAGGTTAAGGGAACCTGGAAAAGAAAAGATGCCTCCATGTGCATTGTCATGTGTTGGAAAAGCTAAGGAACCCCAAGGATTGCTGGCAGCCAGCCCCAAAAATGCCACAGTCTTCAGGGAGAAAGCATTGCCTTGCTGTCATCTTGATTTTGGATTTATAGCCTCAAAGCCATGAGCCAATAAATTCTGTTGTTTAAGTCATCTCATTGTATGGTATTTGTTTTAGCAGCTAAGAGACTAAAACAGTTTTTGGTACCTGAAAGTGGGGCTCTGCTATTACAAATACCTAAATGTGTGGGATCAGTTTTGGAATTGGATAATGAGTAAAAGCTAGAAGAATTGTGAGGCACTTGAGAGAAATGCCTAGACTGCTTTGAAGAGACTGTTGGTAGAAATATGGCATTAAAGATGCTTCTGATGAGGCCTTAGAAGGAAATGATGTTATTGGAAATTAGAAAAAGGTCATTCTTTTTACAAAATGGCAGAGAACTTGGCAAAATTGTGTTCTCATGTTGCACTGAAAGTGGAACTTGTAAGAGAAACACTTGAATATTTAGCTGAGGAGATTTATAAGCCAAGGGAGAAAGCTGCAGGTCAGCTTCATAAAACTTATAGGAAAATTGTGAGAACTGAACTCTTAAGCACAAAGAAATCAGAAATTGATTGTTTAGCAAATTCTGAGCCTTTCCAGATAGTGTACTCTGAGACTAGAGCCAGAAGCAACTGCACCAGGGACCTCCCTGAACTGTCGGGAAGTGAGTACCCAGAGGACAGGGCTCCACGGGGGGGGGGCAGGTGTTCAACTGAACAACCTGTTGCTAAAGAAGGTGTGGCTAAACATAGATCCAGTCGGTTGTTTTAGTGGGAGTCAGAAATTGAAATGCAATTATCCAGGAAGAATCTGTGGAAAGTTCTATTGTTTGATGGTTTGGACCTACTTGAACTATATGCACAACTGACAAGCTTTTTGTAAATTTCTTATGAGCAGAACTATTGCCAACCTGAACTGAAAGAGACAGAGAAAGGAAAAATTGAAGGAAGAATTACTTTAAGGTCTGAAACAGGAAAGCAAAGGTCTAGAAGGGAAAAATCTCCTCGGGCCAAGAGAGCAAGCCCACCCATGTGCTTGAGGGTGTGTGGGCTTTGTGCACCATTGTTCATGGAAAGTGCTGCCACTCCAGTAGTAGGAGATAGTGGGGTCTGTGCCCCAGCATCGCAGAGAGGCTGGCTGCCATTCCAGTGCTCAGAGAGGGAGGCACCTGTGCCCTGGTACTCCCACTCTTGGAAAGGGTGGGTCTGCTACTCCAACAGGCCCAGAGGACAAAACATTCATTCATGAATGACTCTCAGACCTCAAGATATAATGGAGGGGGCTCTGCTGGGTTTTGAATTTGTTTGGAAACTGTAACCCCTATTTTCCTTCCGATTATTCTTTATTGGAATGGAAATGTCTGTCCTATGCCCGTCCTACCATTATATATTGGAAGTAAATAATTTGTTTTCTAGGGTTCACAGGTCCACAAACAGAGGGGAATTTTACCCCAGGATGGACCACATACATAACCAATTTTGATAAGACTTTGTACTTAGCGTTGTTCCTGAAATGACTTAAGGGTTTTGGAATGTTGTGATGGAATGAATATATTTTGCATGTGGAAGGAACATGTTTTTTTTGTTTGTTTGTTTGTTTTTATCTAGAGAGTGGACTGTGGTGGTTTGGAGTTCTGCACCCCAGAAAAACATGTTCTTAAACTTAATCCATTCCTGTGGGTGTAAATGCTTGTAAAGAGGATCTTTTAATAAGGTTACTTCAGTTAAGATATGGCCAACTGAATAATGATGAGTATTAATCCTATTATTGAAGGCCTTATAGAGAAGGCCATAGAGAGAGAAGCCAGAAGCTGGAAGTCATTGGAACCAGAAGAGAAAAGTGTATTAGTCAACCAAAGGAGTGCTGGTGCAAAATACCAGAAATCTGTTCACTTTTATAAATTATATTTATTTGAGGTAAAACTTAAGTTACAATGTCCTAAAGAGTTCAACTCAAGGCTGCTCTCTCACCAAAGTCTGTTGTCATGAGTGGAAGCAAGATGGGGGGCGCTCTCTGCCTGGTCTCTTCTTCCTTCTTCCTCTTAAGGCTCCGTGGGCCCGGCTTCTTCCTGTCTCAGCTGTAGACTGGCATAGGGCTTGTCTCTCAGGGCAGGGCTTCCTATATCAGTCTGGCATAGGGCTTGTTTCTTTCCAAGTCTTATCAGTTGCTCAGCTGCTCTGTTCTCTTCAGTTGCAAATTATTAGGCGAATGGCTCATCTCTCCCCAAGGCTCCAGGATCAAAGATGACAAAGTTCTCTCCTCTCCTGTGTCTATGGAGCTCTCTCTTCCTGTGTATTCTTGAATGAGTGTCCTTTTTTTTTTTTTTTCACCAGGAGGTCCTTTTATATCAGCCCACCAAGGGGGCAGGGACTCAACCCTGAGTCGCCTTACTGAGATGGTTAAATCAAAGGCCTTAAAATGATTTTGCTAAGTAAACTTAAAACTTTTGAATTTAATACAAACAAAGGGTATTACACCCAGAGGAACAGGGCACTTTACAAACATAATCTTTCTTTTTGGGGATTCGCAAACAATATTGAACTGCCACAAAAGGAGAAGATGCTATGTGCCTTGTCATGTGATGAACAGCCAAAGAACCCTAAGGATTGCGGAGAGCCAGACCCAATAATGTCACAATCTTCAAGAAGAAAGCCTCACCCTGATGGTGCCTTGATTTTGGACTTCCCTAGCCTCAGAAATGTAAGTGAATAAATTCCCATTGTTTAAGCCATTCCATTTGTATGGTATTTGTTTAGCACCTGGAACCTAAAGCACTAAGTGAATATCCTTGTTTGTAGGAAATGTACATGGAAGTATTATGTGTTCAGAGAGAATGATGCATGCAACCTGCTCTCAGATATTAAAAAGAGAGAGAGAGAGAGAGAGAGAAATATGATAGAAATATGATAGATAGATCAATAGATGATTGACAAAGGTGAAAAAATATTTAAATTGGGGCATCTGGATATCTGGAGTGATGAGATTAGATTGGAGTTCCCTGTACGGGGTTTGTATTATTTTTGCAACTGTCCTATAAATTTGAAAATATTTCAAAATGAAAAAGTTACAAATAAAAACAAAACCCTAAGCTGATATGGATTTCTTCAGGTTCTGGAGTTTTATAAAAAGAATTCCCCAGCCAAAATGTTTACTTTTTTACAAATAATTTTTACTTAATCTTTTTTAAAAAGTAGACCAGTCTTGTAACATAGTGATTTAGTTTTTACAGATAATTAAAAGGGGAAAACTTCCTTCTGCCGAAATGATCTATATAAACCAATAAAAGTCACTTTGAGGCCTGGATAATTATCTAACCTTTTTAACTCAGCTGTTCTGAGCTCATAGTAGATATTTAATGGAAATTTATTGATTTATTTGCTTTAGACTATAAAGATTTGACCTAATAATTCTGAAGACCAAATACCTTGAGCACTTAAGAAAAACATATTTATTTGTTGTTGCTTTTCCTAGAATCATAAAGTCCTATTGAAAGGAAAAAAGTATTCTAGTCATACAAAATAAATTTTAAAAAGGTAGAATTTACCCGACCCAATATAACAGGAAAGGACACCATCCTTGTTTTGGTAACAATTTTTGTTGACCTATATGCTACTGAATCAAAAGTTCCCTCTTCCATCTTACCCCAAACCAAACTTACTGTTATTATCATTCTCTGGTTGGTTAAGTTTTGACATTTCTTTTTCTCATTGAAAAATAGACATAGCAGTGAGTTTTCAGCTTTTGCTTGTATGCTTGAGTCAGTGCCTGGACCTTCATGGTGATTCATAGTGCTTTTTTTTTTTTTAAATATAAAGTGGATACGATATCTATCATGAATTAAATTAGAGGTGCAAGGATTCATGCTCTCTCTCCATGGTCTAATGATACATATTGTAAATCCCTTGGAATATTCATTTTGGGCATTAGACTTCAAGTAACTTCTGAATTGGTAGCAATTGATGTAACAAATTATATTCAGTTTCCCCCCAAAATAAACCTTAGTAGAAATAAACATGTCTTATTTTCCCATGGAATTTTTGAGACATCATATACATACAATAAAATACGGAGTGCTTAATCGGGTGAGTATTGACAAATACCCATAAAACTACCACCCAAAGCAAGATATACAATATTTCCATCCATTAGCCTAGAATGTTCCCTTGTGCTCTTTTCATCAATTCCCACCTTTCAGAAGCAACCCCTTCTCATTTCTATTATCACAAATCACTTTGCCTATTCTTGGAGTTTGTATAAATGGAATTTTACAGTATTAATGTCTTACTTTGGAACATTTAATTCACAAAGTGCTTTCATTTTCATCATTCCATTAGTTCTTTACAGCACAGAATGAGGCAAAAGTACCAAGATACCAGTTTTACAGATGGGGACAGAGAGGCTCAGAAAGTTTTCATGGCTAGCCTAAAATCACACAGCAGAAAGCATCAGAGGCAGAACTGAAGCTGGGTATTCTGACCCAGGTTCAGGACTCCTTCTGCTGAACTCTAGTGGGTCCTAGAAAGATTCAGACTCATTATCACATCATAATAATCGCAGCAATAATATGAATAATCTGTCTCATTTGCATCTTCTCCGTTTGTGGTGGTTTGGAACTGTACCTATCCCAGAAAACCGTGTTCCTAAAGCTAATCCATTCCTGTGAATGTAAACCTATTGTAAATAAACTTTCTTGAGGTTACTTCAGTTAAGGCATGGTCCAAGGTGGGTCTTAATCTTCTTACTAGGGTCCTTTATAATGGAATGAATACAGAGAGAAAAAAACATGGAAGCAAGAAGCCGAAATCAATGGACGAGAAGGGAGAAATCAGCAGATACTGCCATGTGCCTTGCCATGTGGCAGAGGACCCAAGGGTCACTGACAGCTGGTCTTCTGGAATAAGCCTTGCCTTGATGATGCCTTGATTTGAACATCTCACAGCCTCAAAACTTTAAGCTTATAAGCTAATAAATTCCCATTGTTAAAACCAACCTCTTTTATGGTATCTGCTTTTAGCAGCCTAGCAAACTAAAACACCATTCTTTTAGGCTGTGTGATTTTCAATAAGTTATTTAAGACTCAGTTACCTCATTTATAATGTAGGAATCATAATATCCTCCTTCTTGACCCTGGCATACTCCTATTTGTAACCCAAGACTTTAATTTCTTCATTATTCCTGCTAGAGGCCCTTCAGTGCTTCCAATGCCAACAGACAGAATTAGAAGCTAACAGTTGGGGCTATTCACATACATGGTGCAAGTCTTTCAGCTCTTGTTTTGTTTACAGTTTTCTCTCCCTACCAGCTCCTTGGAAACAGACCCCAGGTCTTGCTCAATGCCATTTCTCAAGTTCCTAGCACAGCGCCTGGCCCAGAGGTGATGCTCATTATCTGTAACAGACAGCCAGGATTAAAGTCAGGCCAGGCCCCTTCTGTGAAAGGCCTTGCCTCAGCCTTGTCTTGCGTCCACCTGGCACTCACCGAAGTGGGTCTCCGCAGATGGAAGCTGTACCTCTGTGGCTCCTGTGCCTCTGACTGCACTTTCAGGAAAATATACTTGGGCTTGATGTTTAATAAGAGGGTATGGAAAATAAGATGAGGTTCTTTTCATGGTCATGCTACAATAAAAATGGTAAATCACACCATAAATCCCTTAGTCGTGAGACTGTGATCCAAATCAATCCGGGAGTAGAGGGTCAAACTGCCTGTTGGCAATGGTTGCCTGCCAGGCCTGGGAAAGACGACTTCTCCTCATGCAACCCTTCCTCAGGTTGCCACACACTAATTCCCCAGTGCTGCTGCCTTTTGCCAGCTACCTATTGTTAACTGCAGTGCTGTGGTGGAATTAAGGGAAACAATAATGTCTGCTAATGTTGTCAACACCTTGGCAATATCTGCCTTTCTTCAATTACTTTTGTTTACAAATTACTCCTAATTTTGTTCTTAAAAGCTAGTTAAGAACAAATGCTGCTAGGATTGATGGGAAACTAACTGCATGATTAAGTAATTACGTTTTTAAAGCTTGCCTTACACTAGGACTAATGATATGTCACCCAGTAGCAGAAACCCCAGATAATGAATGAGAAATGTTTATATGTACTTAGCTGCTTTCAAATCTCCCTTCACGCTAGAGCTGGTGCTGTGCATGGGGTACTGGGACGAAGAAAAGGAGCGACAGCTTAGCCTGCCCAGCCTTTGTGCAGAGCCGCAAACTCCCACGAAGGCCCCTTTTCTGCGCCATTCGACACTTTATTTTTTTGTAGGGCTGATTGTTCAGTTGGTTCACTGATGAAAACACTACATCGTTTTGTTGAATAAAGAGCTGAATTAATTTAACTAGTAGGTGATTGTCCTTTCACTGCAGGGGCCATATTTAGACTGGGTCTTTTGAGTATGTAGAATAGAATTAAGAGTTGGGGCTGAAGGAGTTTGTCTCCCGTCCTCCAGCTGTGGACTTTCTTGGTGTGGATGTTGGGGGTGTGGGCAAGGGATGGGAGAAAAACAAGAGGAGACCCCTCCACAGTCATACCTGAGCAATCTTAGGTCATGCTGAGGGATGCAGAGCTCTCTAGACTTGAAGGACGGGCATCAACTCTCTTCTTCTGGACTACAATGCTGGAGGTAGAGTTGGAAGTCATTTTCCAGTGAGGATGACATTTCCTCAACTATAAAGTAGGTTCTCCAATTGCTCTACAGTTTTCTTTGCCAGGTAAAGATAGTGAAAAAGCAATTTTTTTGTGCAGGTGTGTGTATAAAATAACTCTATTTCAATATGTTGTTATAATGCATGTGTGACTTATATACGCATATACATTTATATAATTTATATTTATATATTAATTAGATATTTACAAATGACAACATATACATATAAAAAGCATAACACAGTAAGTACTCAGTAAACTAATATAATTATATGTCATCGTGTATTAATATATCAGAATGTAATATGTACATACATCACACATAAATACACTGGTATATACTACGTGTATGTATACTTTACCCATATAGACACATATGTATATATTGCATGTCAACATATACAGTCTCAAAATATATATATAACTCACAATAACTGTTAGGAAATGCATGAGTTAATGGGTATGTGATAAGTTAACCATTTGCTTATACTGAATGGTGATAGCTAGAGTTCTGCATTTAACTCTAGGCTCACATTGTCCTAGACTTTCTAACACACAACTTCTTGACTTTCTTAATATCTTAGAGTCCTTTGCTTTAAAGAGCAGATTATAAATACTAATCTTGTAGGATTGCTTTGTGAAGTAAATGAGATTATATATGGAATTCATCCAACTGTCCTGCACATAGTAGGCACTCAATAAATATTAGTTTCCTTTCTTAGGAACTGTAACTTTGCTCAAACATTGACTAATAGTGACCCCCGAAGAGAAGCGACAGACTATGCAATTTTCTCTACTTGTGAATTTCTAAATAGTTATCTCTGACTGCCAAGTAATGATGACTGTAATAAACAAAGGAGATTTCCGTTTAAATAAGTGGATGAGTTTAGCTGACTCTGGATATACAAATGGGCCCTAATTAACGAATGCCTTAATCGTTCTTCCTGCTTCTCCTTTGTAGATACATTATTTCCTGCCTAAGGGTGAGTATATTGAGTATACATACATTCAGATAAGAATACATATATGTATGTGCTTTTTTCTTGTACCAGTTTTAATGGAAAAGAACAAAGACTATTAATTAGGGCTACAAAAATTTCATCAAGGACTTCCATTTGCATCAGAATAAAGTTTTTCTTCCTTGGCCTGGCATTCAAGGCCTTCTGAATCTGACTTCAATTATGTTTCATGAAGTATTCAATTTCCCTGAGCAACTAGCTCTCTTTCTTCTGAATTTCCAAAGGGCCTATTACCTATACCACTCATTTGACATTTATGGCTTACTTACAAGTCTTTTGTTATCACACTTCTCAGAGCAAGGAAATTAGCTGTTGAATTTAGTTGATGAAGAATTTTCTTATTCCTTAGAAATATATATATGTAGAATACTATAAAAAATGAAAATTACCTATATTTCCACCACAGAGGTAACACCCCAGAGAGATGTTGGTTAAGTTCCTTCTAAGAATTTTCTGAGTATTTATATACATATTCCACATATATTTTTTGAAAATTTAGCATCATGTCACATATATATATCATGCATTTTCATAGATGGGCATTTAAAAATTTTATGAATATTATTTGGAAATATTTTTAATCACTGCATAATAATCCATCTTATAGGAGTACCATAATTAATTTATCTGTCTATCTACTGCTGGTTTTTTGTTATTGTACTTTTTTTCCTGTTAACCAAAAAATATGTCTACATACAAATCTTTTTCCTCCTCTCTGATTTTAGCATTAGATAGATTTTCTCTAAGTATAAATCACTATCTTTAAAGAATGTGAAGTTTTAGGAGTCTTGATACATATTACCAAATTGTTTTCCAAAATATTTCTGCTTCTCCCTATTTATATTACATCAAACAATATTGAGTACCGCTCTCACTACCATCTCAATTTGGCATGGCTTTTAATTCCAAAATGTTTTTTTGCTTTCTTTTTTTTTTTTTTTTTGTTTATTGAAGTATATCACTCATATATAAATATACATAAACAATAAGTGCATAGTAATAGTTGTGAACTTACAAAACAAACATACATAACATCATACAGCACTTTCATACCTCACCCTACCACCATAACTCATTTTGAAGCGTATATCTCTGTTTACTACTATCATAGAATATTTTCAAATCATGAACTTTTCCAGTCTTGCAAAAACATCTAAGATCAACTTAAATTCATTTCTTTAAAAGTAACTTTCTTTTCCCCCTTGACTGGTACAGAGATTTTTTTTTTTTCCTAGAATTTTAGCTTTTCTAAAGTATGCCTAAGTATGGGTCTCTTTGCTTGTTGTTTGTTTGTTTGTTTTTCTTGAACTTGGTCAGTGATTTCACTGTGCATATACCAACTCTGGGCCCCGGATCTATTCATGGATATTTAAAGAACAGTCTGTAATTCTTTTGCTAGATGACTTGCATGAAAAGTGTGAAATCCTTAGTGTGATCCCACTGTCTTTCCTGCCTCTGCCCCATCTAATTCTAGATGCACATTCCGGGACGCTGGATATGAAGAATCGGCATCTTTCACTCCTGGCCTTGCTGCATAAGAGATGTCATCATCTCTCAAAGGGGAACCACAAGGGAGGTCCTGATGGGGTTGAAAACAGAACAGAATTCAAGGAGGGGCAGACACCTCTGAGCACCTCAGTCATTGGATTCAACCTGAGGTTAACCTGAGTTGGTGGTAGAGCCCAACACTCAGATACAAATTACTTTGTTTGTTGGGCTTTGGCATGAGTGGAGATTGAGATTTTGCAATTCGTCCCACCCATGCTGTAACTGAGGATGATTCTTCCCTGAAATTGGCAAATTTTTCATGTACAGTCACAATTTTCAGGTCTGATGTGACATTACATATTTTCTGTTCTCAGGGGTGTATGAAAATGAATCAGGCACATATTTCTAGTTGCCATCATGCTCTGATGTATTTTAAATGAAGAAACATTCACATTTGGGGAATAATATCTTAATGGCAATCATACTTCTCAATCTAAATTGTTGGTCCCCACAATAAAGAAATGAAATGACCATTCTTCCTAGGATAAATAGATATGGAAGGCCTATCTCACTATTGTTTTTTTTCCCTGGAGGTTCTGGAGATTAACCCTGGGAACTCATACATGGGAAGCAGGCACTATACCACTTGAGCTGCATCTGCTCCCTCTAATGCTTTTTTAATATTAAAAATCACAAAACACAAATCATCATTTGTTGAGTTATGTTTAATGAATTGGTGAAAAATAATTGTCACCAATAATGAATTGAAAAACAGTAAAATTCACTTTCATGTCTGTTTTAGTTTGCTAAATTGGGCCACCGCAATATGCCAGAATTGGGTTGGCTTTTATTGTGGGGATTTATTAACTTATGTGCTTACAGTTACGCCTTGTTCAAATCATGGCATAATCAGAGATGCTTTCTCTCCAAGCTACAGCTGCAGGTGATCAGTCACATGGTGGCATGATCAGAAGATGTACAGCTGTGGGCTATCAGACATATGGCGGCATCGACTTGTCTCTCCCCTCTCCTTCAGGCCTTGCTGCTTTCAGCTTCTGGCTAAAGTGGCTCCCTCTCAGCTTCTGTGTTCCTCTCTGTCTTGCAGCCTTTTTTTGTGTTTGTGGCTTTTTAAGACTCTGCTTATAAAAGGACTCCAGTAAGAGGAGTAAGACCCACCCTGGATCACACAATCTAATCAAAGGCCCTTAACTGAAGTAATTTAATCAAAAGGTCCCACCTATCATATGTGTACATTCACAGAAATGGATTAGCTTTAAAACAAGATTTTCTGGGGTCCACAAAAGACTCAAACCACCACAATGACCCAATAGTAATTGCTACTGGGGCAAACCACTTAAGGTGGATGGAACAGAGCCAATTACCGTGATTTGATTTGAAATTCCTTAACCCATTCCCACCCTGTGCACGGTTATCTTCTCTCTACTCCTGGAAACCCACATATAAGGAAAGTGTAAAAATTTGTTCCCATATTTATAGTCCACTAATGGGGGTTCTTGGATCATTTTGGGGAGACAGGTTTTAACATTAGGAGTCAACCCAAATCGGAAGTCAGTGAGAGAACAGGGGATCAACTCACTTCAGTCTTTGTCATAACCTCGAACTGCCCTACCACTTACCCACTACTATGCCTGATACCACTACAGCTAAAATAAAATTAGAAAGTGCATATCTTTTCTACAAACTGTTTATCTGTATCACATCTACATACAAAAGGCAGCACATTTATATTATTGAATAAACAGCTCTGGTGCCCTTTTTCCTTTCAGATCCTTTAAAACTCAAAGTTCAAATTGGGCTAGGGTCAAAGTAACACCTTTGTTTGTTTGCTTGAGGTTCACAATGAAAATTAACTTCTAGCTCAGACTAAGGGCATTGGACCAGCCTGTGGTGAAATGTGTTCCCAGAACCATCAAGTGACTTGTTGGGTGAGCCAAGCTAATTTTTTCAATCTTGCTGAGCTTCAAGTGCCTATATCAGAAAAGTTAAATATGGTGCTCATTAGCCAATGATAATGAAAGCTAATAATAATGGAGTAGTAAAATATGAAGGACATATTTTAGGTAATATAATTCCTTGGACCACACAGATATAATGTTATTATGGTTATTTAATTTTAATTTCAGTCCTCTCATATAGTGGTTCTCAACCACTGCTGCATATCAGAATCACCTGGGGAAGCTTTTAAGGCATGCCAATGCTTGTGTCCCACCCCAGGCCAATTAATCAGTACATGGTGATTCTAAAGGGAAGCCAGGGCTAAGAAACACTCCTCTAATGGCACAGAATGCCAGTTGTCTTGTACCTCAGATTAAATTGGAATGGGGAAAATTGGGAAGCAAGTAGTTTTTCTAACACATGACTCCCAGCTGGTTCGGGCTCTTAGCATTAAGGATAAGTGAAGTCAAGTAAAGTTGGTGCAAATTCCTTGGCTATTAAAAAGTGACGTATCTGCTCTCAGTGTTTCAGTTTCAAACATTTCACTCTTCTCATGTCATTATTGCATTCCATGTTGCCGAGATCACTCCTGCCAGCTCCCATTCATCTGGAAGGGTCAGACCTACACTTACAACCTGAGGCCCCACCTGTGTTCCTGACAAGGTCTGTCACATGGTGGCTGTCACCAGAAACAGTGCACATCAACTTCAGTCTGCTGCCACTGCAGACCGTGGTCAGTTGGATTTTAACTTATCAGTCACACCATCCAATACTAGAAATGAAAATAAATGGCAAAATAAATCACTTGGGGGAATCAGAGACTGTTGGACTTTTGGCCAAGTCACCCAGAGGTGATTTATAAGCCTTTCTTGACTCTGCCAAATCCCCTTCAAGGCATAAAATGCACGAGCACAAGGCTGATAGGGAATCTTAAGGCGGTCTTGCAGAAATGTTCAGAAAATCACTTGGCTGTTTACTTTCCCAGGTAGGTAGTAAAACTGGAACTTGGGAAGGAGTCCAAAGGGTGGGAGAGAAGCCATGCCTAGAGGCATATGTTCTGGCATCCTTCTCGCAATCTTACTTCCACTTATTGGGTTTGGAGGAGTTGAAGGTACATAAGAAGGTAAAGAATGACTATGCATTGTTTTTCCATTTAATGATCTATATTCTCACAATGCTTATGGGAGGTGATATAGAATGAAAATTTGAAAGACAGTATGGATATTTGCAGATAACTTGGGTACCATTTACTGCCTTGAACTATTTGGTGACAATCTCATTTTGCATGAAATTATTTGGAGAAGATTGGGGTTCACTTTAAGAAAGATGCCAAGTGTGTCTCTAACAGCAAACCACCCCAAATCACCCATCCCAACAGCTTGGTGAAGGGCAGTAGCAGATGTTATACTCTAGATTGCTTCTATTGAATTGCCACTCCAAGATAAGATTATCCTTCACATCCAGTCCAAGAATTTAACAAGACCCTGTTAAGGATGAAGTGAGCATTTTCAGAAAGGTTTACAGAAAGCAGAGAACCATGTTGGGAGGGATACTAACACTTCATAATATCTAAGATATTAGAAAATAAAAATTTTCAATGAACATTTTAGGTTAATATTGTCAGTGCTGTTAATTCAATAGTCAAATTGAATGAAGTGCAAAAGAATCCCTAGTAACATAGTAATATATAATGAAGCTATACTTCAGAGAGAATATGTTGAGTTCATATGGTCATCCATATCTGCTTAATTCTTGGCAAAGTTACTCTAGGAAATTTTTTTTTTAATTTCAGGAAATGTATTAATAAATCAAAATACACTTCTAATGGAAAGTCGGATTTTAATGTATTTTCAATACTAATTTCCATAAGGAAATCTTCTCTAAAATGACCATGAAAGTCAATGGGAGTACACTATATTTTTTTTTTACAGAAAAACACATCCTGGTTGTTATGAACTTCTCTATAATAGTGTATTCTCCATTCTGAAACGATTAACCTAAAAGCCAGGATTCAAAGGGAAGTTGTACAACAAGTGCTTATTAGCTGTTAAAGAATATTTAGTTTTTCAAAGAATGGATCCATGTGTTCTTACTTAGATTAATGTTTACATACTTTAAAATCCCCATTCTTCTAATGCTTGTTCTTTTAAGGCAATCGCTTAGAATGGCATGGCAGAATCCGCCTGAGCCAAAGCACATGCACACAAACATTGATTTAAATGACTAGTCTTATCATGATGCACATGCAAATTCCACTTCCTTCTTTGCTTGGAATATTTTAAGAGAAATTTATAAATATCTAAAATAATAGGGAAGCAGATGTGGCTCAAGCGATTGGGCTCCCGGGGCTTCCTGGTGAAAGCAAGCTGGCCCATGCGGAGAGCTGGCCCACATGGAGAGCTAGTGTAACAGAAAGAGACAAAGAGGAGAGACAATGAGAGACACAACAAACAAGGGAGCTGAGGTGGCTCAAGTGATTGAGTGCCTCTCTCTCACATCAAAGGTGAACTTCGGAGACCAGAATGCTCCCTAAAGATGGCAGGGAACTCCTTACAGAGCCAGAAGAGAGAATAAGAGAAAGAGTATGTGATAGAAAGGGGCAATGCTGGCAAGCAGATTATAGGACATCACAGTCCTAGTTTGGGCTAACCCCATTGGGTGAGCAGCAAGATTGGGCAAGCCTCAGAAATTCATAGCAAAATGGCCTCAACAAAGTCCTGCAATAGAACTGCAGTAGAGCTCTGATAATATATGAAGTCCTTCTCCTCTCCCACTCTCTTTCCCCTTGATAGCCTGAGATTGAGGACAGGTGATATTGTAGGAAGCTGCTGAGATTCTACCACATGCTTAATGGAAATGTTATTCAGCAGACCTGTAGACAAACCATGAAAGTCACCTTCTCTTGGAATTTAGGGGTGAGGCCTAGGGAACATTTGGTTTACATTGTTGGCAAAGGGAACTTCTACAGGCCAAACAAAAATACCTGTTATGTTTGATTGGCAGTTTATTTTCCACTGTCTCTAAAATATATGTAAAAATTCCTTGAATAAGTAATATGCAGGGGTTATGTCCCCATATTAGACTCCCTAGACTGTGAAATATGGGTACCATCTTATTGGTCACTATGAGCTTAGTCACTGGCACAGCAGCACGCATAGAAGGGTGCTCAATCAAATTTTGTAGAGAGAATGAATAAATGAATAGAATGATGAATGAATGAATGAATGCTCTACCAGCTTGTGGGTAAAATTAAAATCCCCAGAGTTAAAAATGAAAAGACATAATTTTCAGCTCACTACTTGTGCAGTATTATTCACTATGTGCTGCAAAGAACAAGGAATGCATTTGATTAATTTCAAAATTAAACACTTGTTTACGAATGGCTTTCCCAGTAGTCACAGGGAATTTGTCTTGAATGCTTTATTAAAGAGCTGTTCCTTGTCACCAGCCAGTGCTAATGCGTGTAAATATATACAGGTTGCATCCATTACCTTGAATTGTCAGTGGCTCATTAGGAGAGTGCAAATGAGGTAAAACCAGAAATCCTTCGATCAACTTCCCTCAAGATTCCAAATCAAGTACAAGATGTTTTAAAAACTTTCTATCCTTCAAGCATATTAGTACACAGAAAGACCCATTTAGTCTCTACGTCCAGTTCTGTTTTATGTTCTCCACAGTGAGAGTTGCTAAGACCTTAGGCTCTCTGCTGTGAGGAGGCTGTGTACAAACTACACATCAGTGGTTAAAGGACGACTTTGTTGTTAAGGGCCTAGAATGAGGGATGCAGCAGGTTTGCAGTTGTTGACTGCACCCTCTTCTAGAAGTTCATGTCCCCTTATGGGCAGTGTCATATATTCATTTGTGAAATTTAGAGAAAGACCAAGTAGTTTAGGGCTACCCTGTCCAATATGGTAGCCAATAACCACATGTGACTATTGAGTCCTGGAAATGTGCCTAGTCTGAACTAAGATATACTACAGGTATAATGCCCCATACTGGATTTTCAAGACTTAGTGTAAAGAAAGAGATTGCAAAATATTGATTACATGTTGAAATGTTAACATTTTGGGTATTTGGGTTAAATAAAATATGTTACTAAAATTAATTCTACTTCTTTCTTTTCATATTTTATAATATGGCTTCAAGAAAATTTAAATTACATATGTAGCTCACATTTGTGGCTTGCATTATGTTTCTATTGGATTGTACTAATTTAGAGAGGCCACCAGGTCATGGGGCATGAATTCTAATTATTTATTTATGTATTTATGTATTCAATAAATATTTATTGAACTTCTATTATGTGCCAGCCATTTGTCAAGATGTGGTTTAATTGGGAGCCAAACAGACTCAAGTTTGAATATATGGCCCAAACTTGGCCTCTGATGCCTCCACGTCTGCTGTCTGTAATAGCTGATACTGCAGAAAATTCTATCCCTTGCCATCTTTGGTCTTCAAACAGGTTTCTGGTGCTCATCTCTCACTCTGTCAGTAAGAAAATAATGTCATCTTTTGAAGGGTCAGTGGAGGCACCCATAGCAAAGGAACTTGGGTTCCTGACAGCCTAGTTTGTGGATTTTACTTCTAAGTTCAACCTTTATGGAGTCTGTAGTTTAATAGGGAAACACAGACATTAATCAAATAATCACACAACTTAAAACTTGAATGCAAAACTCTGTTCAGTGCTGTGAAGTCAAAGTATAGGGACTTTGTATGGTCTGGAGGTAAGTCCTAAGGGATGAAATTGGTTACATGGGAGTTGGGGGTGGGGGAGAAATGAAAGTAGAGAAAGAACATTCCAGGTAGAAGAAAGAATATTTTCAAAGGCCCAAGTTAAGAGGGACTATGCCGACTCCTTAGAATTGAAAGGAGGCCATTGTAGTTGGAATATAGGAAGCCACAATGAGAGGGCTGCTTAAGGGTGGTGGACCCTACTGTAAAAGCCTTGTAGGTCCTTTCCACTCAAGTGTCATCTGCAGAGCAGTACATTTGGTATCACCTGGAAACTTGTTAGAAATGCAGAATCCCAGGCCCCAGCCTGACCTACTGAATCAGAATCTTCATTTTAACAAGATTTCCAGGTGATTTGTATACTCATTAAAGTTTAAGTTACACTCATACAAAATTGATTAAAGGATTTTGTTTTAATGCTTAGAGCAATGGGAAGCCATGGCAGGGTTTCTGTGGTTGATGAAATGACCAAATTTATATTTTTTAAAAGATTATCATGGATGTAGTTTGTAAGAATGGGTGGGCAAAGTAGAACTAGAAAGACCAGTACAGTAAAATAAGAGACCACAGGAGCAACGACTGGGTGGTGATGGTCTACACAGAGAGAAGTGAATGGAATGGAGAGACATTTCAATGTAGAATCACTCACTGGGATTTTGTGAATTGAAATGATGGGTGAGATAGATAGATGTCCAGGGTGAGTGCCAGGTCTCCAGTTTTCATACCCTTCGCCAAGCTAGGAAAAACTGGAGCATGGCCAGTTGTGGGGCTGTTTGGGGAAAAATGAATTTGCCTTTTTATATATTGAGGTTGAAGTGTTTTTGAAAGACCCAAGTGGAAATATGAAGAAAAGAATAATAGGTAAGTAGGAAGGTAGGTAGGTAGGTAGGTAGGTAGGTAGGTAGGTAGGTAGATAGATAGATAGATAGATAGATAGACTGATTGACAGATAGATAGAGATTCTCTCTCTTTCTCTCCCTGTACTTCAGCCTTCTTTTCATCCTTGGCAGTTGGCACACTCCCTTCTCATCTCAAGCATTTGAACATATTCTTCCCTGGGCCTGGGTTCCATTTCTACTTTTATTTCTTCACATCCCCATGATTTCTATTTACATGGATCACTTGATCACCTTTGAATACACACAAACACACATACAGAGAAGATCTGAATTCATAATATAAATTTAAGTTTTGGGGGTATGGGAGAGATGACACACAAAGAAAGGTCTTTGCATGCATGTCTTAGTCCTGACTCTGCTCTGGCCTGAGCAAGTAAACTAAAAGTTTACTGAGCTGAAAAATAGAGGAGGGATAACGCATGCTATTATGGATTGTGTTGGTTAATGTTAGGTGTCAAGTTGGCTAGTTTATGGTGCCCAGTTGTTTTGTCCAACACTGGCTTAGAGGTTGCTGTGGATGTATTTTGTAGATGGAATTAGGATCTACATTCAGTTGACTTTATGTAAAGGAGATTACCCTCAAAAAATGTGGGTGGGCCTCATCCAATCAGTGGGAGACCTTATGTGCAAAGAACTAAAGGTACCAGAGATTTGAGGGAATTCTGCTTCTCAGCTACACCTTCCACTCCTTCCTGAATTTCCAGCCTACAAAATTGGGACAGAAGACTTTGACATCACTCCTATTGGAATTTCCAGCCTGCTAGTATGCTTCACAGAATCAAACTTCAAACTTTCCAGGCCCTACAATCAAGTAAGCCAGTTTCTTAGAAGTCTCTCTTCTCTCCCCTGCACTCACCATCTGTTAATCTTGACAGATACACGGGGTGAAAAACAATATGTATTACATGTATATATAAAAGTGCTTTGAAAAGATATGAAGCATATTAAATTATGCTAACATTATAAGATAATATTATAATAGACATTTTGCCTGGGTCCAATATGAAAAATGTTAAATCAAGTCATCCTGGGGTCTCAGTTTTCCCATTTGTTGAAAGAAGTTAAATGAGATTAGATTTAAGATTCCTTCCAGCTCAATTCAGGTCTCAGTCTAAAATATCTTTCTTAATTCTGCAAAAGCACAGTTCTTTCCACCAATTTTGGTTTTACAGTATAGGGATTAGGTTCATGATACTTCTGTAAAAATTTCCAATAACTTATCTTATTTTTCCTCTTTAGTTGAAGTACCGATTCAGAAAATGGAATGACAATTCTGTGCTATTTAAAAGCAAATTATCAAATTATTATTGAGTGTGTGATGTGTGCTAAGCACTGTGGCAGATAAAAAAGGAGGAATGTTTATAACTTAGAGAAATAAAGCATTAATGTATTAAAATTATGTTACCAGAATCAAATGACATAATACAAAAATGTATTATGATAACACTTGACTTATTGCCCAGATCCTGGGAAAGGAGCTTTTTGGTTTGTTACACATGCTAAGAACATTGATATCAGAAAAAAAGGAGCCACCAAAGTGACCCAGAACCCTTTATGGAGATTTCAGTAGTTTTGGAAGAATTTGGTTAAGCCTGGGATATGGATAAGATTTTGACATGATGAGAAGTGGGGAGGATATTCCTAGTGAAGGGAACAGTGTGTGTAAAGTCACAGATATGGGAATGTACAACACATGTCTCCAGGGTATGAGAACAGAAATCTAATTAAAGAGGAAGATCTATATAGAGAAATAGTGAGGAATCAGGCAAAACTTACACATTGCAGACAAAATAGTGTTCTGTGTTAATACCTGGATAAATGTTTGAACTAAGAGACACAAGGTGATTCCCTGTACTTGAAAAAAAAAATCTAAACTATAAAACTTGAACAAAAAAAATGTAGCCTTGTAAAAAAAATGGAATCCAAGCTATTCTTTGCATTTACAGTATCTAATTTCCCTTTTTCCATTGGATGAGCAGGGCAGATAATTCTCTACATGTATATTAAGAGTGAGAATGTGTGGCTATTGGGACATTCAGAATTTAGGTGACCATTTAAATAGGAGAAGAACATATATTATAGGATCCAAATGCCTTGCAGTTGTTTGGATGAAATACTCCACCATCACCAGGTAAGAGGATAGCACTGTGATAGAATGGGAAGGATGGTATTGACCAGCTCTAGTTTGTGGTTCTGTAAGCTTGCTGTCATGCAGAGGAAGCCCTGGAGAATAAAACCAGGGGCTCCTTCTGATAGGGAAACTGTTTTCTGCACTGGCATGAAAGAACATCCTGACCTCTGATGTAGAGCCCAGATTACTGTAGCATGATCTGTCATTATCCAGCCATGCTAGCAGGGAGTGTAAAATAGCCTCTAAACAAAAGATGTTGTGAAGCCAGCATTACATTTCTCTCTGTGTATCCTGCCATCCTTTACCACCACCAACTCCATAATCATAGGGTCCTATGACTAGAAGGAAGCTGCATGAGAGTTATATTTAACTCACCTTTCCTAAAGCAAACTATACTTAGGAAAGTAGCTCTCTATGTTTGGAAAAGAACTTTCTGGAAAAGCTATATGATCACTAGTTTTCAATGATTCATACACTTGTACCCTGGAAGTTTCTGTCACTGCTTAGACTAAAATTCCCTTAAGGAGTTTTATTTTTGACTTTTCCACTGCTGAAAGATACCACCTTCTTTGTTTTAGCACGTGAGTAAAGCCACTCTCTTGGTTTCCCTTTTGCAATTCACACTGACAATCAAAGACATGTAGCAACAAACAGACTCTACAACATTGTTCTGGGAGCAAAAGGCAACCCAAAGAGCTCCCTTATCCTCCAAAGATTTGCAATTCAGCTGGGGAGGCAAGACAATTGTATCTATATCGATAACTGGCAATACTCTGAATTTCAGGCCAGAGAGAGAGAGCCTTGAGCCAGGTGGTCTGTAGAAGATAGATGGTGGCTGGAATGATTGAGGAAGGCTTCATGGAAGAGCACAACCTTCGAGAATACTTTATTTAAAAAAAGTATGAATAAGCCGAGAGGAGCAAAGGAAGTGATCAAGGCGAGTAGACCGGGATGGCAATGTAGTGACTGCTGATAAACTGATAAAAATCCTGGCTTTAAGTTGTTTTAGGGGAGCATCCCTGTAGTTTCAACCCATCTGATAGCAAGCCACCTTTCCTCCCTCTTTTTCTAAAGCTAACCAGATTGTCTCCTTAAGCAAAACTATCTTTTCAGTTATATCAAGTTCCCCCTAGAAGGAAGATGAGGATGTGAATGTCTCCCCTCAGAGTGAACCTTGATAGCCAAGCAAGACCGAAGTCCAAGAGAGGTTTTTACTTGACCCTCCTCGGCCCATGTCCGCACATCCACCACAAGTCCAAATCCCCCGGGAACTCCAGGGAGTCCTAAGCTTTCCTGATCTTACGCACTCTTTCTTGTTTCTCCAAGAGTTTGATCTCTAACCTGCATGTGACTATTAAAAAACAAAAAGAAGAAAATGAGTTCAACACCCCCCCCAATTAATTGTTTTAAAATCCTGTTGTTCAGCTTGATGCCAAAAGTTAATGCTTTTCTCCTGCTGTGCTGCTTACTGCTTTTCATTCCTTTCCTCTCTTCTACAATAAGCACCTATTGTAAATTAGAAAGCACATGCTAGTGTGCATGCACACACACACACACACACATACACCAAAATTTGGATTCTGCCTTTTCTAATTACAAATCACCACCTGTGGTAAAATTATTGAAAAACAGATGAGCTTTTCATTCCAGCAATAGCCTTAAAACAAGCAGCAGTTCCAACTGCCAGTGTGATGTATAGACACCACAGAGGGCAGATGAGGGATTAATTAGGTCTGTCCTTGCACATTGCCAGGGGAGCACTTCTGTAGAGGTGATTGAAAACTAGAAAGAGTGGCATTAGTCTTCATTGTTGGTTAAAGGCAACAAAAATAAAGATGCAATTGAGTTGACAAAGCTTCAAGGTATGTGGCTGAGTCATTTGGAGGTGTCAAAACGATCAAACTATAATTAATTAGCTAAAGTGCTATATTTAATCCCTCAACTTTAATGAAGAATTCTGCATCCAAGAACAAATAGAAAAGGAGGTGCCATTGGTTTCTGATATTTGTTAGGCTTGGAGGGAGAGGTGGTTGGGGAGAACTGAAGTTTTTCTTGGGTTGTAAGGATCAACACCCCCTGCTTTTAATCTTATTGTCATTTCCCTTTCTGTTATAGAACAGTGGTGCTGTTCTCTGCATTTCTATGAGGACAGCAATTATAGGCATATAGCCCTCATTGCCGGTCTGTGAATTCTTTTACACAGGAGGCCTAGAAGATTGACTGTGGGGTCTTTAGCTTTTGATCACTTGCATATTCCTTGAAAAATTTTCTACCAGGTAGTGAGTCTATTTTAGAGCTCCAGGAATCTAGCTTTGGGCCATAAAGTCATGAATAATTCCTATTCCTAATCAGGGCACATTAATTGAATACCTACTATGTGTAGGGTACTTCTTCCTTATTGCTAAAACACATGCGACAAGCATATGATACAAAATATTGCCTATGAAGATGATGATATAATTTTTTCCCTATTGTCTGTAAATTTTTTTGCCCACATTATTTTCCAAATTGGTTTCTGAGCCTCAAGGGAGCAGGAAACAGGTCTGTGTTGTTCTCATTGCACGGGGTCTAACTCAGGCACTTAATAGTTCCTTGATGAGGCTGATGATTCAACCAGCACTAAGCAAAGGCAGTCTGAAATGTATTAATAGTTAGCATTTTTATGTATTGGCTACAAATTAGCAGATTCCCCCCCTATTATTAAGTGTAATTTGTGCTTATTAGCCATAATTTAGTATTGGTTACCTTCTTTGAATATGTAAAGTACTTTATTTTCTGTATTATAAATTATTAATCACAATAATAAATTAGGAAAATCACTACCCTATTATAAAATAAAAGAAACAGAATTAATGACATGATGATCCATATTCAAAAAAGCTATTGTATAGGTCTGTCTGTCAAGTTATAAAAATATGCAGAAAACCCCTTAGAATAAGAATTGTTTCAAGTGCCATCAAACACAGATTTCATGTAAAAATAGCATTTCCTCTATCTTAAGGGTTATATTAAAATCTTTATTTTTGTAACTTTTAAAATATAAACCACTATTAAAGAGTGAGGAATTAAACCGCCTTGATCATTATACCTGGGAAAAGTATTAGCTCAAATATATTAATTAGTCAGTTAAGTAGTATAGATTTTTATTCCCTATAAATATCTTCTTGCCTAGAGTAATAGCATAGAGTAGTATAATGGGAAAGGACTCCCCTCTTTTCTCCCTCTTTTAACAAGTAAAATATGGAAGTTATACATTTCTTCTCTGAGAACTGGAAATTTTCTCCAGGAGAAGAGAGATTGCTAGAGAAATGCAGACAATTTGTCTTGACCATCAAATAATGAAACGTTTCCAAAGAGAAACCATTGGGAAGTTAAATAATAAACAATCTTTTCATTTCTACACTTTTCTCTCCCATCCTGCACATTAAAATTGCTCTGCTCCCCCCAAATTTTTACGCAAGTGACCTGTCTGTGTCACAAAATTTTCTGTTCACTTTTACTTTAATGTCTGTACTTGGACTGCTCATTTCCATGTAACTATTATCTGTCTCCAATATTAAGACCCTTAGGGGTGGGGTTTGCAAAAAGGTGTCAACTGGGAAATGTCACAAATAAGCATCAGGTAAAACAAAGAAATGAAGGCAGAACACACGCCATGCACCCCCTTCAGTGGTTTCCTTTACTCATGTGACAGAAACAAGTGCAGGGCCACATGTAACTTCAAGCACTTGATAATAATGGTGACGACTGTTCCCTTAGCTGCAGAATGCAATTAACATACAACCACGTACTTGACAAGGTCAACAGGTGATAGTGGATAGAACACACAAGGACAGAAACATTCACCCAACTTGTCTGTGTTCCACATCTATGATCTGCCAAAATAATGCACTAGACACTGAGCTGCTATTTAAACAAATAACAATTGTTAATATCTTATACTTAAATGCCACTTTATACTTTTCAAAGTGCTTAAATAGACCATCTCCTTTGAGCCTCAAAACAAATCTGTATGATAATTGAAATGATTCTGTTTTACAGATCCTTTAAAAACAACCAACACAATTTCTCCAGCTGCTGTATCAACCCAAGGCACAGTGCTCATCTCCTTCTATCCATCATTATTGAAATAAAGTTTGGCATTAAACACCTTGCATGGTTTAAATCCCAAGTGCAATTCCTTTTATAGTTGTTGTTAAAGCTATGATTAGAGGTGAAAAGAATGTTGTGGGTTCTTAAGGTGTTTACAATGTATGTTTTGCTCCTCTCTGTTTTTTTTTTTTTTTTTTTAAGAGTTGAGTTTGGCTTTGAATATACACAGTGTGTGACTGAAAATACCAATTGAGTCTTCTCTGCACAGGCAGAGCTGTAACCATTCTGTGGGGACTCCTTTGCAGGCTCAACATTGCTACCTTTGTTTCAAAAGAGAAATTGTGCTGTTCTTTATTAGTGAGCAGCACAGTGCAGGTACTACTGCGTCTGGTTTTTCAGGTGGGGAGGAGATTGGGAAATGGGTACTTCTAGATTGCTTATAGGGAGCAAAGAAAGGGTTTTGGAGGAGGAATGGCAGATCAGTTAGCCCAGTTCTAAGAAAAGCTCCTACACAAAAAAAGCCATGGGCATTGCCCTGTAGTTAAAGCTGAAATGATGGACATTCTACATTCTCTTGTAAGGAATAAGTTTCTGGCAAGTAACAAGGAAGGAAGGAAGTTTGTAAGGGACTTTCAACAAATGGGTAGAAAATATGTGACTCTAGCTCCATCTTTCTTATTTTCTCCATCCCCTCTTCCTACCATCCTATTTCTACTTGCATTTTCTCAGACCACTAGTACTAACAGAGGCAAAGAGAAGTGTCTAAAGACTCAATTTCATCCGAGTAAGTTTCTTAAGAAAAATGTGAGATTGTAAGGACAACTGAGCATGTACTATTTTATTGCAGAGCACACAAGTGGAGAAAAACATGTCAGTAGCATATTTCTATAGCTGACATGCAACAATACACACCTGAGGCAGCCTGGGAAAACTGCCAAAGTATCTTACAACATTAACTAGTGGTCAAGGATCTTTGCAAGATCCTTGTTACATTTATAAGTGTTAATATAGTCCAGAAGAGTGTGGGCATTTGGGAAGCGTAGGAGGGAGTGCCAGGTAGCTCTTGAATCCAGGTTAACTGGTTTCATGCTCTTGCCCAGATGGTGTGGCCTGGCCATTTGTCATCTTGCTTCCACCCCACCCCCCTGCCACCTCAGTTACGGAGGTTGTTGTGCAATAAATTTCTTTGCATATTTGCAGTACTTTTCTGTTATTATCTTGACATATTCTTATAAAGTTTAACTGCCAGTCAGTCTTAGAACACTGAATCCATTTATTGTCTGAGAATTCTGAAAGGCGCACAGTGTGAGGCAGGCATCCGTTGTGTCCCTGGTGTCCTCCTGTCCTATATACCACCTTGGTTATGGCTCTGAGTTACCAGAGCCACTGTGGTGGTGTAGCTTCGTGGCTGAATTTCTTCTACACTGATTCTCCTCCCTGGTTTTCTTGGTAATTGCCAAGTTTCTTTTCCCCCTTGGGAGGAGAGAGGGCATTGGTGGCGGTGGTAACGTGCCGAGTTATTTTTGTTGTTGCTTTTTAGTCAACCACGGGGCTGTATGTTGTTGTTGTGCCTTCCAAATGGAAGACATCAGAGACCAATAGACAGAGAGTCTCAAAAACTGTCAAGGAAAAAGAACCCCCAATGTAGAAGCCCATCTACATAGCCACAACACTACACAGGGCTTGAAGAGACAGAGAGGAAATAATGGCTACAGGTGACCTGAAAGCAGGGTAAACAACACAAATCCCAGCCCCCTTGCCCTCTGGGAAAATGCCAACAACTTGTCTTCTAATAGTTTTATTTTCTCAAACAGCTTGGTGGGGAGTGGAGCCCCTAAATGAAAGGTTCTCAACCTGGCATGATTTTTTTTTTTCCTCAGGGGACATTTGGCAAGGTCTAGAGATATTCTGATTGTCACAGCTGGGGGAGGTGCTGGGGTGGGGGTGGGGTGCTACTTGCATCTGGTGTGCAGAGGCCAGGGATGCTGCTAAGCATGCTAGGATGCACAGGACAGTCTTCACAACAAAGCCTTCTCCAACTCAAATTGTCAAAAGTGCCGAGACTGAAAAAACCCTTCTCTAGATAAATAGATGCGAAAGTAAGAATTTAGGCAGCCAAGAGAAAAGATTCACTTATGTTTCATGAGTCCTTTTTATCCATGAAATGCCAATTGATGAGTCATTGCAGTTAGAAATTTGAGCGAACGTATTGGGGGAAATATGAGAAGACGGACAAGAGATAGACAAACAAGCTGAGTCAGGGAAGGAACTTAGCGTGAGTTGTAAAGCCATCCGATCACCACTCAGAGTTGATTTGATTTTTCTTCATAGTCTCTTATTTTAAAAAATATCATGTTTTGAAAATACCTTCAGTTACTTTCTTTGCCCTAACTAAAGATTTGCCCAAGCATATTCAAAGCACCTTCCCCCCCCCCCACCCCGTTATCAGTCTTTGTAGTTCCTTGAATTAAGGAGGATGAGGAATCTCATTCAGAAGTGAAATTGTGATGATAAAGAGCTAGCACCAGGTACTTCACTTTTCTTGATTATATGGATCCAATAAAAAGGAAGTCCAAAATTCAGCAGCCCTTGAGTAAGTGAATAAGCAATCACCAATACTATAATGTACTTGGGAGTGAAAAAGGCAATATTAATTAAATTTCTACCATTTATTGGGAACTTACTATGTACCAGGCCCTGTACTAGGTTCCTTATTTATCTTTATTTCATCCATACTACACTTCTTGGTAGATTTTTTTTTTTTTTAAATAACAGATATATTCATGCATTTATTGTATTTATAAATATACAAGATATCATGGATATTATGCCCCATACCCAGATCCTTTGTCTCCCTGTTTATACCACCACTTAGTACCTGGGAGCTTGTAAACAAGTCAATGTCAACCTCTCCCAGTCCACCAAGGGAGCAAGAAAAATCAGCAGACTCCTTTTACAGATGTCCCTGATTTGCATTTCAGGGAAGTGAGGCCTTTTTTCTGGAAATCCCTTGCTCTTCTGCTGCTTAGCTAAAGCCTGGTTTATTTACCTCTAGGCCACAGCACAAAGCATTCCATTTAGTAGGAAGAGCATATATTTTTCAGACTTTCCTTCTTCTTCTTCCTTCTTCTCAACTTGGCTGGTTAAAACTCACCAAGTGCTAAAACATAATACCAATGGGTAAGGATTAATTGTGATGTTTATTTTGGCACATTTGCCTCAGGATCCGATGTATGTTTTCACAAATCTAACAAATAATTTTACCTAGGATACCAGACACTGTTCAACCCCCATTAGCCACGATTGGATTTGAACCAGTGACCTCAAGGTGAGAGGCCGTGCATCATATTACCAAAGCCCCAGGCCACAGAGTTCTCTAGCTGGCTGCCTCTTTAATGTAATTGCCAACAGCAAAATCAGCGGTGGGAATTATCCCCAGTATGTGGATCTTAAGGTCTTAGAATTTTGGCATTTGAGAGCTCTTCCTTTTTTGCCTTGGAGTTTGGACCTATTAACTAGCAACATTTCTAGAGAAACTGCAGTGGGAGAAGGCTTGCTATATATTCAGCACCAGTCTCCTGAAAAAGAAGTAGGATATCGGGTTATAATCATCTGATTTCCTGTCAAGCTGGTTGATAGCTCAAGCCACCAATGCCCATGTTAAAGGAAATATTCGAGAACATTAATGATTTGCTGGTACCAAGAGATGCGATGAACAGTTTAAAAATACTGCCCCTCGATGGGAGAAAATGTATTTCTATTAAGGGACCAGAATTGTGCTACGCCTGTTGGAATTTTTGCTTGTGCACAGGAATTTAGCTCTAGGTCTATGTCTGTCACTAAAATTGACAACTGCCTATGGCTCTGTACAATTGAAATGTAGATCTTAAATTTCACATCATTATCCAAATAAAATGTATCTGCCAAGGGGGACTGGTATTACACAGTTAGAGAACTGTGATACCAGTTGTCTGATTAACATATTGAGAGGAATATAAGAATTTCTCACCTGTTTTCCAGAGGGAGGCTGACTTCGGAGTTCCCATTAAATGGTCTAATTGATCAGGCTCCCTGCACTCAATTCAGAGATGTGCAAGCAGTGGTCTGTGGAAGCAAGGTCTTCCGGTGATATGTAATATCAATAATGTAAGAAAAAGAGATGGCAACCAAGTCAGACTTTTCCTTAATTCTGTCTTCCTAAAAGGGAAGAGGGGGAAACACTAACCTCAAATTACCTGCTCTTGGCTTCAGATTTACTCAGCAAGGACTCAGAAGGAAGATTTACAACCCGACTTTCTCTTCTCAAAGTCTTCTTATAAGATTCGACACCTGATAAACCTCACTTTCAGATATCCATGAAAGATGCCAGAGCCGTGGAACACTAAAAATGAATACCTAATTTAAAAAAGCAAAAAATACTTGGAGTTTACTTGAAGATATATGCTCCCAGTAATTAGCACATGTGTGTAGCTACTCTTTGCTCTGTTAGACCAGTTGTGTTTTTTTTTTTTTTTTTTTTTTTTTTTGGTTGAGGGCTCAATTCCAAATTATAATGGTCAAGTTAATAACCAAAGGCCAGATTTAGATTAAAGTGAGTTAGAGGATATTTTGGATCAACCTATCTTCTCTAAGCCACAGTTTCCTCATCTGAAAATAGCAACACAGTTTCTGGTTCAATTATGAGGATTGAAGCATTTGACACATTGGCACCTAGAGATACTTTAATATCCTTCCAGCCTAAGCAATTGTCTCTACCTTATTTGAGTTGCTATATAATGCATTAAATAACTTTAAATATGACACTTTTCAGTCTTCCTTGTACTGCAGTTAGGGATTAATTCCTTAAAATCTTAACCAGTTTGTAAATTCTTAGTGGGTCTAGAATTCACTCTTATAGACATTTGTTTCTTTATAGCATCAAGCACAATGCCATATTCATATCTATGTTCAATACAGTCTTTCTTTGCTTAACCAATGAATGAAAAGATAGATTCAAGCTTATTGGACAATAGTTCTTCTAGGTAGTAATATTCCAGATGAAGAATTAACTGAATGGGTACCCTTTGGATTGTATTAACTACAATATGGTATGGATAATCCTTTGTATTAGTATCAATAACTGATGAGAAATGTTTTCCTCATGCCATGTCCCATAGGCCATGAGGTACACAAGGCATTGGCCAACTATGGCCCATAGACTGGCCACCATAGGTTTAAATAAATAAATAAATAAATAAATAAATAAATAAATAAATAAATAAATAAA
>JAKSZT010018658.1:2604402-2635004 GCA_026826555.1 Tolypeutes matacus | reverse complement strand
AAATAAATAAATAAATAAATAAATAAATAAATAAATAAATAAATAAAATCTATATGAATCTACATGTATTGAACTGTATTGTTACACATTCTAGTTTTCTTTATGATTAGCAAAATTATTAGACATAAGGAACGTGCATAGACTGAGTTCTTGGGATTCACAAATCACTTTAAGTATTTGTTTACACTTATCTCTCTTTCCATCAACTATTCTACAATTATTTTTTATACCACCAAACCTGTATTCATGTGGTGAAATCAGATAGAACTGAAAGTTTTCATTGCTTTCACTTGTCAGGATCTTATAAGACAATCTTGGACTCTAGGAATCATGGCTTGATTTCTGATATTCACAGGGCTATATGGAAGGAATCTGTTAAAATGGGCCAATAAAACAAATTCCATACATAGATATAACCTTTGTTTACACAAAAGCTCACTGAGTATCATTTTTGTTGGTTCTATAACTTGGGAATTGTGTATATCCCTAGAGAAATGTTGGAAGGTTGAGGGCTAAAGAGTGAAGAGAAAATAGAGAAAGTGAGAAACAAGAGAGAACTCCAGTCCCTTGGGCTCTCAATTTACTTTGCTTTAAAATTTTTTTCCTCTGATCTTTACTGAGATTCATCAGTACCCTTTGAAATAATAAATTGTGTTACCCTGTTCAGGACACAAAGAATTTTATAGAACATACAACTTCCCTGTGGGTCTTAAATTTAGTCTTATCAGTATTCATCATTCCTCTGAAGAACAAACAAAAACACAGTCCCAGTGGGAAGACAGAGAATCTCAAGCATGAATTGGACTCCTTTTGTTCTTTTACTCTTTCCTTCCCTTGAATCCACAGCCCAGCTCTGTCAAAGTCAGATAACTAGCAAGCCACATGAAACAACAAAGCACCAACCACTTGAAACTTCCCTAGGAAAAGGAAAGTAGAGAAATTGGGGAAAATACCAAATTATTTTCCAGAGAGTCTGAAAAAAAATTTTTTTAAGTCATGCCACCAAGATGGACAAGAATAATCAAGAAAAACAAGCAAACAGATCAAAGATTTGAAATAGTTATGGAGTTATCAATTAAATATTCATTTGGCAACACTGCACTCCAACCATGTAATCTTTGAAGGTTACTAAAAGACATAGAAAGACATAGAAAGTGAGAGAGGGAAGGGAGAGAGAGACAGAGAGAGACAGGCCTGAGTGACCACATAGAAAGGGTTTGACAACACAGTACTTTGCCCTGTCAATGAATTAAGAAAGATGTTAAGGTGTCAAGAAAGACTCATTCCCAGTCTCTAATTGTGTTTTTAAAAAAGTGTCATTTTCCTTCACAAAGAACTGAAAACAGTAAGACAGCTTGCATCACCTTCTACCTCCCCCTGCCCCCCATCACCACCCATCACCATTTGGGCGAGAGACTGAATTGAATAGGCCTGGAATGATTCAAGGTTATTATAGAATGTAAGAATCCTATAGCTATGGTAAAAATTCAATTTACTTTGTCATCTCACCTTCAGAATCCTCAGGTAACTATCTGATTTTTTAAGATATCTTGGAGAAATTACCCATCCTTCTTAAAACAACTAATTTGTGGTTTTAATATACTGGACTCTTTTCAAAGATATAGTTTTCACTTTTAAAGTTTTCCTTTACAAATGCTGCTTTACGTCCTCTATTAACTGATGTGGAACAAGACCCCTGCATGAAATATCTCTAGGACTTGCAAGGAAAGAGAAAGACTGTTCTAGCTAGGAATCCCATATTCCTCCCAGCATTGACTAAGCATTCCAAAGAAGTCCAGAAATACACTATGAAAATGCTACAGTTAAAAGGGTCCTGTAACTTTTATGATTCAACTTTCAACCCAGCTTCTATCATGACTTTGTCACACATTATAGAAAGTCAGGCTAACTTCCACCAAATCAAGTACTGTGGGTATAGCTTGGCATGATTGAAAGGAGTGCTAGATGGAGACTCAGATGATCTGGGATTAAATCCTAGCTTTGCCACTTTAAGTTATAAGATGGTGAACATCACTTGGATTTCCAAGCCTAAATTTCTTAATCTATAAAATGGGGATAACGATCCTTTTTTCTATCCATTGTATAAGATGATCACATGGACATTATGAAGAAATGAACACAGGGCACTTTATAAACTATGAAGTACTACAATAAAGATCAGATATCATTTCATTCCATGGCATATTGAACATGGAAGTGAGTCATGGTTATAAGTGGTGTCATGACTTCCGTACATAAATGTAGACTGCTTTTTTTTTTTCAAAGAGAAACTAAGTTATTTTTGTGCTTACTTGGGGTGGGAGTATAGAGGACCAGAAGAGTTGTAAACTTAAATTCCTTAAGGCTTTTTATGATAATTCCAATCTTTATGTACCAAAAAGTTCTGTGTTTTATTTTGAACATATTGGGGTAAGGAATTAGATCTTTCTCAATCTTATCTTAGAAGAATTTATTTTATCTGGTTGCTGACTTCTTCTACATTTATTGAAGTGTAGAAGGTGCTTTCTGCAACAGCTTCCACGGTGTATAAAATTGCAATATCTCCTCCATAGGAGAAGAACGTTGAACACAGTGAAAGACATGGTTGTATAAAACTAAACTGAATTCAGAGATTATGCCATTCTCTTCACAAAACTTTTCTTAGAAAAATTTCCTGGAAATTGCAATAGACTCTACATGTAACCCATAAAAATTTATAAATTATGAAGGCTGGAGATAAAATTGAAAGGAGAGCATTGAAGAGCTGGGATGAACAAAGACATAAAATATATATGCATTAAGACACATTGCCTAATTGAATATAACCATTGTGATCAGAAAGATTGGGCCTCTGAGTCCTCTATTTATCCCAAAATAAATGCCGGATAAGAGAACAGCTCTTTGTATATTTTCCAGTCCAGTTCTATGCTAGAAACATTTAAATGAACTAGCTAACCTTTCAGGGCCCTAACTAGGTTTGGCTTGATAATGAAGCTAATGTCAAATGTCTGGCTTTAGACAACTCTTAAGTTGCTCTTTCCACAGCAAAAGGAAGCCCAGCTTCCCAAGGAAAAGTCTGAAGGAATAACAGGTAGAACTCCTGGACATGACATAATGCCACCAAAATACTTGAAATCAGCTAAGTAAATTGGGCAACATTACTTACAGTTTTATTTGTTCTAGAAATTTTTGAAGTTTTTAATCAATACAGAAAATGAAAACAAGAGAATATCAACAAACAGTTTGGGGCAATTAAACTTAAAATGATAGCTCAATTGCAACAACTTCTGAAGAAAGACACCACTGCGTCATCCAAATACTCTGGGCCACTGTGAATTCTTGATTTTGTCACTCCCAATCTAATTTCACTCTAATTCCTGTCTTAAGACACAATTTAAAAATCCATGAATCTAGTGGGAAGGATGCCTAGCTCGTAAATGTGAGTAGAGTATATTCCTTTCATGAGTTTCAGTTTCTCATAAAATTAAATGTACATGGAACTTTCGTCAACTCCAGTCATGTAGCCGAGTGAAGGTGAAGGTAACCTGGTTAGAAGGTAACCCCAACCTGATTGACCTTGACTTTGAATTTGAATCCTTATAAGCCATAAGTAATATTATTTTTTCTAAACATTTTTTTAGCTTTATTTTGTACATTTAATAATTGAAAATATAAACAATTAAAAACTAAAAAGTAAACACAGATGAATAAATACATACATTTCTCAATTAAATGTAATGGATACATATAATTTTTTTTTTTAATCAAACAATATATTACACAATATATTTGGTTCATAGTAACGCATTCATACAGTATTTGTCCTTTTGTTTCTGGCTTGCTTCACTCAACATAATGTCCTCCAGGTTCATCCATGTTGCCATATGCTTTATGACTTCATTTCTTCTTACAGCTGCATAATAATCCATCATGTGAATAGACCACAGTTTGTTTATCCATTCATCTGTTGATGGACACCTGCATAAGTAATATTAAACTCCTTAAATTCACAGATGAATTCAAATATATATTGTTTAACTTGTGGAAACTCACAAGTACTCAGAAATCTCCAAATATCTCTGGCTGAAAATTTTGTTTAGCCTTGAATCTCTTCATTGTATGTAACTGGCTTTAAACTCTATAATCTATTACAATAATATAATGGTCAATAAAATGTCCAGCTAATAAAAGGATCAAGTGTTCAGTAACAATGTAATAGGAACCAGCTTTCTTGAGTATAAAATTAAAATTGCCTCATATCTTACTTTACATTAATTTCATTTTGGATTTTTGTTTGTTTTTCATCTTTCCATCTCTTATTCACTCAACAAATGTCCTGAATGTCAACTCCATCTTTCACTGGACTAGACTGAGAGTATCTGGAGGAACAAAAGCAGGTTTTACTTTCCCTAAGTTTAGACTTTGATGGGGAGTCAAATTACAAAAGAATCCTCCTTATCCTCTGAAATGTAAGCTGAATTCTCTATGCTAAGAAAATAAGGAGAATTGCGTAAGCTATTGGATCGTATGAAGAACTTTCTCCGTAGGTCGGGGTGTGGCCTGACCATCAAGTGCCCAGAGTTTGAAGGGCATGGGCATGGGCATGATAATGATGAACTAGAGAGGGAATTTCTGCATATTTCCTGGCAAGGTTAACCTTGTCTGACTCAACAGACAGATCCCGGAGCTCAGTTCCCACTGGTAGTAAATTACCGGATGTCTTTGTTCAGGTAAAATATAAAAGGGAGATAGAATACTTACCGCCTTCCAAGTGTTAGTGAACATGCTTCCTTGGGAAAGAAGGACTTCTCATCACTGCATTTGTTGCACAATCTCATTCCATATGGAGCGACCATCAGGGAGGAACCTTAAATTAACAAAGGCATCCTCTTAAAGTTGCCCCCCCCCCAAATTCTTGACTCATCAAAGATAGAATTAAGGAGAGAAACAAATTATCTTCTCTAGGAACTCATTGACAACTGCTTTGGTGGTCATCACTGGTGCATATACCGTCAAGCCCTAAATTATTAGCCATTTCCCACATGCATATGGGCCAGAGAAGGGAAAGAAAAACAATTTTGGGGAGAAGGTAGATGTTGACATTACCATGGCATCCAGGTTAACTTTAAGCTCTGTAAGAGTAGGACTGTGTTGTTTTCGTTCATCACTCCATCCTCAAAATTGCATCCCAGACACATGCAAGGGATGTAATGCACACTGTTTAAATGAAGGAGTAATTTAATCGTTTGTGATGATAACTTCCCAATTTATCCTAGTAAAAACCCATTAATATACTGTTTATTTTCAATACCAGAAATCCTTTTAGGCAGGTGAGAAACTGATACTGTTGAAAAATGAAGATAAATTGCTACTAATAAATCAATAATTGGTTCTGAAATCAACTCCCCATTAAACTCTTTTAATTCTGTATATAACATAAATATATTTATCATAATTTAGTGTGAAATAAACTCCTTGACACTTTCTCAGGTTTTTGGGGGGAATTGAACCCAGACTTAATTTGGGTAGTAACTGAAAGTAAAGTTTCATCTTAGTTTATGTCAAAATCATTCCACCGGAAAATAGCTATTGTCCTTCATAGACTAATGCCACTAGGATTATTGTTTATTTTGATTAAAATGGATTTGTTATTAGAGACAATATTTCTCTCATACTAAGTACATGTAACCACTCCCTTTTGGGAAAAAAAAAGCTGTCAGGAAGGCCCATGTTTTCCTATTTTCCTGCCTGTTTGCCTCATGATCATGATAAAGATTTTATTCAGTCTTATATGTCTACTTTTACTATTTTCCAACTGTTATTGTTAATATTTCCCTTCTCCAGTTTGGGCTGCTATAATCCCTTGAAGCCTTTTTTCCCCTCCACTTCAGATTGAACTGGCTTCATTCTTTCAAATGGAACTCACCCTGTCAACCATAAATATCAAAAAAGACACCCAAACACCCAAAAACTTGCTCTCTACTCACCGAAACCTAACAGCTTATTTGTACTAACTGCCAGTGTTCTTAAAAACAAACAACACACCCATCCCCATAAACCTGAAGTCCTATTTTTCCTAAAGGATGAAATCCTGGAACATTTAATTATCTTGAAAGCGAATGGTAATTAAACACTTCTCCTAACACCAGGAAGCTGGGGTGGAGAAGGAAAGAAAGTCAGGGATTGGAATCCATTATGTGGCTGAGGCTTCTGTCTGGTCGATTTAAGCAGATTGAAGCCGAGGCAGTCGCACATAACTGCCTCAGGTAAGGGAGCACAGTGTTCCTGTGGGGTTATCAAACAGGCCAGGCCTGGGAGGCAAAGCAAAGCCCTTCCACTGGGAAGTTCTTCCTAAGTGCTTGCATGGCATCCACAGGATTATCCCACCCCACTCACACATCATCTGGCTTTAAACTTCAGCCCCTCTGGCAAAGAAGAGACGAAACATTCTATTTGTCCCCTCCTCCCTCTTATCCCCTGGTTCTGCCTTTCCCATCCTGTTTCTTAGCAGCCGCTGGCTGAGGCCTGCCCTTCTCTGCCAAGCACCAGGCTGGATTAGCTGCAAGCCAATAGCTGGGGGTCAGGATTAAGAGGCCAGCGTGCACTTTAATACAAGCTGCCTATAATTAATGGCATTATTAATAGCTTGACTGAAAAATTCATTAAAAAATCCATTAAAAATAAATACCCTTTACAAAAGGCATTGCCTTGGGTAAGAAAAACAGAAAAAAAGATAAAGGAAAATTGATTGGTGGCTTTCAGTTCACAGAAAGACAGACCATAGTTCAAACTGATTAAAATTGAACATTTTAGATTAAGTATCCTTGCCAAAATATTCTCTGTAGTTACCCAATATGCAAATATTATGATGTGTCACATATTTATATTTTATATATCAAGGGTTGGGATATAAAACATTCAGGTAGAGCTGCTTAAATTAACTTTCTTTGAATGAACATTCTTGACCATCAGGAATAGCAGACCGTCCCCTGAAATGCAGGTTAACTATATTTGATAAACTCAGAGCCCCAATTGCAAAGGATCTGTTGAGAAGGTGGGTTATGCCCCAGAAGCTCACAACTTTGTCCAATTGTTTGGTAACCTGACTATTGCCTGTGTTAGCACAGGCCTCTTTTTTTTGCATTCATACCACAACTCTCATCCTCCGTCTATCTGATTCTGTAACTTGGAATCGATCTTATTGAGTTTTGCCTGAGCCCAAGTAAACAGTGTTGATGGTGATTGGAATGTCTGTGGTTCAGATGTTTGCTCAGAGAAGAGTGGAGATGGAAAGGGAAAGTCCTGTTGGGTATGCAGCCTTGCCCCTGACTTCTCTGCTATAAAGGTTTGTTTGTGTTGATACTAAATCTGATCTTTTGGGTCAACTTTGCTCTGAGTCTAATCTGCTCATTGGTGTGAGATGAACATTGTCTTCCAGAGGTACAGGCGACCATGCCCTCTCATAAAAAGACCCCATTCATGAGCGTATTTGCTTGAAGAGAGCTTTTATTCACTTCACCTGTTATGTTGTGCCTATAGAGCACAAAGCCAAGTGGAGATTAGGCAATTATCTGGTTAATAGGATCAACATAGACAAGAAGTTCATTCAATAGGCATTTCTGACGGCACACCACGCACAGCTCAGTCCTCGATGCGAAGAGAGGCAGAGGGTGAGGAGAAAATATGCCACTGCTTAGTTTGTAACTAAAACACAGACAACAACTGATGCACAATTTACAAAGAAGGGTATAATTGTATAGGATTCCATGTACCAAGTCATGGAATATTACAAGTTAAAAATTATAGGAAGGGTTAAGCCATGATAAGTTTCTTAGAAAAGGCAAATTGATGTCTGTATGTGTTCAGAGATCTCCAATTCACCACTTTTAAACTTAATAATTTCAGACAGTGTATGCCCTTTTAAAATGCGTTAAATCTCCTTTGTTGCTACTACACCCAGTTCCCACAATTTGTACTGAAGATGGTATTTAATTCTGGAAATGTTGAGAAACTTATTTTTATCTGGGATTCACAAGGGCATCTGCAGATGTTACACTGAAACTCTGGCATTGTTGCAGTTCTCATCCCGCCCCCGCCTTCATCATCACTTGGTACTTGCAAAGGTCTTTAATGTTACCAGTGCGATGCGATCGATATTAACTGAGCAGTGAGCTTCCCATTAGAAAGGTACTGATGAAAAGGGCTTTTGTTTTGTTGATCACTTTAGTTGCTCACAATGATGGTTCTAATTATCAAAACCCTGAGCAACTTCTCAAGTAGGATATGTTTGGCTGTCCAGAATTCTTTTCCCCTCCTCTTTCCTTTCTATAACTTAGACTTATGGTGAATTGTGCCTGAAGTGCAACATTTGCAATTTTGTGAGGTTCTGAAACTTAATAGGGGCTTGGGGTGAAACTTAAAAATCGTGATGAGGTTCTCATGCCTGCTACTCTTGGACATACAATCCTAAACCGACCCTGTCTTTTTTTTTTTTTTTTAAAGATTTATTTTATTTACTTTATTTTTCTTTTACTTATTCCCCCCTCCCCCCAGATGGTTCTCTTGTCTGTTTGCTTGCCTTCTCCAAGAGTCACCGGGAACCGAACCTGGGACCTCCCACATGTGAGACGAGTGCCCAACAGCCTGAGCCATATTCTCTCCCTGTGAGTTGCAGCATCTGCTGGCTTGTGGCATCTGATTGTTGCAGCTGGAGGCGGCGTCTATTTGTCTTCTTTTAGGAGGCACTGGACCTGAACCTGGTACCTCCCATGTGGTAGGCAGGCGCCCAAGGTGTTGAGCCACATTTGCTTCCTGACCCCATCTGTTTTAATATGAAAACCCTTATACTACCGGTGGAAAGTAAAAAAAAAAAATATGTCAATTGGTTATTTTGTCCATGTATGCCAAACACATTTGTTTATTATATTTCTAAAATCTACTGATGGAGTCAAACAGTTGTTTTGACACATGTTAGAGACAGGCTGCATGTGGGCAATTATAAACAGAAGAGTAAAAAGGGAGATGAGAGTCAGAGATGAAAGAGGCTCTGCAGGAATGAAGCAGGATGGTAGATTAAAGGCTCTCCGGAGGTTATATGTCAGTAAACTGGTTAGCCCTATCACTTAGCACCTGACAATTTCTTCATCAGGTAGATTTGGGGTCAGAGTATGTATTAGTTTTGGAAATAAAGGTCTTGATAGTTAGGAAGACAAGGTCTAGCAAAGGCTGACAAGGTTGTTAGTTCTATTTTTTTTTTCAAATACTGTAGTTCCAGATGTCTGAGTTTGGTAGGAAGTTTATCAAATCTGAAACACTTGGTGATCAGCTTCCATCAAAAATACGTCAAATGATTATAGGCATAGCATGCAAAGAATGTGCCTGAAATGTGGAGAAAAATTAGTAAGGATTGGGAGATGAGAGTGGGAATTTCAGTAATATCATCATTGTCACTAAGGTCAAACAAAACCTGGCATGGTGGATTTAGAATAGTCTGAATTCAGAATCTGGATCATTCATTCATTCATTCAGACATATGAATAAATATCAAGGAATATCTATTTAATATCTCCTAACTCTTCTAAGAATTGGGGATACAACACTGAACAAAATAGACATAAATCCTTGCCCTCATGGCACTTATATTCTAGTGAGAAAGATGACATAACCAGAAACATAGTAATTGTAATGCATTGCATGTTAGTAATGTGCAATAAGAGGAATAAATACACAAGGGAACTAAGATAGGAAGTGTCAGAGGGGACTTTCTCACAGAGAGGTGACATTTGAGTAATGACCTGAGACAAGTGAAGGAATGAGTTATGTAGATATCTGGAGGAAAAGCATGTCCTATAAAGGGACAACAGTATAAAGTCCTTGATCGTACAGAATAAGAGTGATGACAATGATAATCCTCTTTACAAAGTTAGACATACCCTGAGCTCATAGGATGCTGGCAAAATACACTTAACTTTAAGCTGCCTCTGAGAATCAAATGGACGCCAATGATGAGGGCATGATATGAATCCAACCAAGTTCTGAGAACCATTGAGTGTTGTGTTAATGGGGTTTGCCATTTTCACAAAAGACTGTTTTCTGAATTACCATGACAAATTGAATAGGTTTGGGGACTGTTAATTCTAAAACATACTCAGCTTCACTAAAAATAACTGCCAGAAGTGTTTCATTTACAAAATGATACTTTTTAAATTTAAGTCTCTCCATGTCTTTTGGGTTGTCATTGGTATTATGGCTTTTTCTCCAACAAGAATCTTCTCTTGCTGATTATAATGCCATAACTATTGTATGTTGTGTCAGTAATCCATTCTTCTAGATGATGTTCAATAAATATGTATTTGAGAGTTTATTAGGTGCCAGTTATTCTTCACAACTTTCAATATACATAGATGTAAGATCTATGAAAGGTCATTGCTCTCAGAGAGTCATTACAGTTTAACTTGGGGCATAAACAAGTAGTTGGGCATGTGTGCTATAGGGTAGTAAGATCCTAACCCAGGTGGGCTCAGAACACTATTGTAACATGTAGATTTGAAGCTGCATGCAGGCTGAGCTAGGTAAATTTTTCAAGAGAATATTTCTAAACTGAGTCTTGAAGGATGAAGAGGATCTCACCAAGGGAAGAGGTGTGACAGGACATGTATTACAGAGGACAGAGCAAGTAAATATTCAGGAAGAAGTGGGAGAACAATTAAGGGACAGTAAATTATTTAGAATGATTGGAAAGGGATGGGTAGAAGATAAGACTAGATAAGTTGTTAAGTCCCAGAGCAAGAGGGATATTATTTTTGAGGGTGGATATTATTAACAAACTGATTAATGAAGTAAAATGATTGGCTAAGCATTGTAGAATTACTACTCTGTGTCAAGAAGTAAGGTGGCACTGGAGGTGTGGGGATCAGTTAAGGGACCATTGATGTAATTCAGACAAGAAATTATGTGAGTTTGAACTAAGGACCTATAAATGACAGTAGTGCTAGGAGTGGCAATTGCAATAAGAATGATGAGGATGCTATGAATATGAGAGAGATATAACAAATAGAATGATAGGACTTGCTTGAGAGAAAGGGAAGTGTCAAGGATAACCACCTATTCCTGGCTCATCCAAACTAGAAGCATGGTGGTACCATTAACCAAAACAAGGAAGTAACAAATTTGGGGGAAATGCTGAAATAAACTCGGGACAGCTTGGTCTTGACAGACCTGTGTGACATCCTCATGGAGAAACTAAGTCAGCAGTTGGACATGTAGATCTGGAGAAGCAAGATGTGGGTAAAGTGGACACATTTTTTCTTTGGGCCTTCAATGCACCTTGATCATATCTCTGTTTTGATGGTTGACACACTATACTTAAAACTGTGTATTTAATGCCTGCATGACTAAAGAATGAATTCTTTGAGGATAGTAACCATAGCTTCTTCATCTTAGTCTCTCTCTTACAGGAACCCTCAGCCTGTTTTTCACCATTACACTAATGATGGATTTTCTCACCTGTGTGACATGTTCTCATGGATGAACATAAGGAACTAATTCTAACTTATTATCTCCCTCTCAGGAAAGTTTATTGGCATGCCAATAAGTGGGATATTATTGTTGGGAAGTTTTGGAAAACTACCTTGCACAATTTTGGAGATCCTGGTTAAACCTCTCTCCCCCTAACTATATTCCCTTTTGTTGATGCCTGAAATTCACAATAATAGTTTCAGTCTTTTTTTAACATTTTAAAATATCACTATGCAATTTGAATTCCTCACACACAGCTGTTATCAGTTATTTATCCTTTATTTAATACCTATTATTTAAATGAAACTTTCTGGAATTGGGAGGAGAAAAATGGATGAGAGAGAGGGGGAAAGAAATCATATGGACACTGGGGATCCTAAGAGGAACACCAGTGAAAGGAAGAAAGGTACAGGATGAGAAGTGAAGAGAGAACTCTGAAATCCAACATTTTCCCTGCAACAGATGTCAAGTAAAAGACACTTTGGTACAATGAAGGAACCAAATGAGCTCATCAAACTCTAGGCATCCTCCAGCCTTTGACTTTGTTTTTTTCCTTTTTAGTAGACCAAAACACTCCAAGCAACTATATTATTGCTTCTTCAGTGAAATGTACTGAAAATTTCAGAGTTCCTTTCTGGGCACGGAGTCCTGGGCCTCTCATGGAATTTCAGTTATAGGAGACTGGGTTTGGGGACAACAGAGGTAGTCTCTATCTGAGGCTGGAAATAGTTTCCCCTTCTGAAAGAGTCACCTCCAGGATAAAATTCCTAAGGAACTGTTTACAATAAGTCAGTGGGTAGTTCTTTTTCTCACTGATTTCTGCCACCTTAGACCAAAGCACATGTTGTTGGGCCTTATACCTCAGTAGTACAAACACACTCATGTGGACAACATAGAGTGCCAAGAAGGCTTGAGGGTAATCAGACCTGCACTAGGAATTGAAAGAGTTAATATTAGACCGGTGACTCCAGATACCCTCAAAGATTTTGGATCTAATAGGGAAAATGACTCAAATTAACAATAAAATGGCAGCATACGGTGACTACCAAATGATAAAGCAACCACTAAGTGTGGTGGGAGGTGGCGAGTAGGAATGAGGCTTTGCAGTTTGTGTTTCAGAACCCTTTTTTGATGGGTACATAGAAATGAATGCAATGATATACCTTTCTGAGAGTTGGGAAAATATCACATTTTTTTTTCATTCATGTCAAAACTTATTTCAAGAAACTCTAAAAGAGCTATCCATATGCCTCTATCAGTTCAGAATTTGGTAGTATAAGGTTTTGCTTAAAAATCTATGGGCCAAACCTTACAAAGTGGAAATCTCTGTGTACAGAACTCTGTTTGAACAAGATTGTAGGTGACCATATAGAAGTGGCAGAACCTGGCTGGTGGGCCTAAAAGTTAGTCAACTGTGTCTTGATATGGAGCTGGGGGTGAAGAAGTATAGAGGATATTTTTAGGAGTCTGGGTAGCCTGATTTTTTCAATCATTGGGAAGGCACCTATGTAAGATACTTTTGTGGCTAAAAATAATCCAGTTCACATGCAATGAAGGTGATCTTATTATTTTTTACTAATTGGGGGATCAGGACATGAATTTTTCAGAGACTTCCAGAAGATGAACAAAAGACACATGCCCAGTGATTTGGTAAGAGCTTTTAAGGAAGCAAGAAAGAGTACCTTCTTGATTTAAACATGCTGAGACAAGAGGAGGAGGCCAAGAATGTTGACTTTCAAGTGAAAGCAAGCCAAAAAAGTTCAGAAATATGAATTAAATAAACACTGGCTTGAAAGAAGCTGATATGACAAGAGCAAAATTTTTCTAATTATTTCTAAACTGGCTGTGAAGTTACCTTTTGGAGAACAGAGAAGACTACCTCTTTTCAAAGTGTGAACTTTCCAGCTTGTGGTCCTAAGACACAGGATATCAACAGAGGTTCACAGAGTGGACAGTTTTGCTGCACTTTGTTTAGGCAGTGCATACTATTCAGCTGTCTGCTTTCCTCTCTGTAATCGACTCCCTCCACTCTGTACTTGCCAGACAGACATCTCAGTTCTGACGGCATGTGCCCTGCTCTGTATGCAAAAGATATCCATGAGTATTAACTAAGTTTGCAAGAGGAATTAGGATCCATAATAAATGCTTTAGCAAAGAGGCTTTTGGGAATAAAAATGTGTCTTTAGGCAAAATTCTCATAAACTAGACATCATCTTTGATTTACAGTTTATAGTATTTTCTTCACTGTATCCAATATCCCCAGCTTGAGGGCTCCTGCTCCATGTGGCATGATTGACTGCCCAAGGTGGGAGGGTAGCTCTATGCACTGAAGTTAAGTCAATGGAATTAGAAATTGAGGAAAACACAAAACAGGAACTTTCATTTTTTAAAAAGAATAGTTAAAAAAATCTTTGTCTACCATCCCTTCCGCCTAGTAGGAAGCCATTTTAAATGTTTGACTCCTGTTTTAGAAAAGGTGATTCCCCACCATCTCATTTGATATTAGGCCCAAGATGAAGGCCACAATGAGGACGTTTTCTTATCATCCTTTGTACTGTTGTTTATTAGAAACTCATTTTACTAGAGCTTTCAAACATGGGCAGGAGATCCTTTGAGTACAGATGGAGGATGGCTCTTTCAGCTCCCGCAACTCTCCATCAGATTTCCAGAATAAACAAAGAGGAGGAAATGAGATATAATTTAACAAACCTGACTTGATAACAACTCTGTTGAAGGCACCATGCTAGGCACATTGGCAGATTGTGTAAACTAGATAATTGTTTGTCACAAGGCATAAAGACAGTACAATGTCTTAAAAATCTACAAGAAGAAATTGTTAATTGTTAATAAATGTACACACAGGACAGGAAAGGAATCACAAGTGTTTTACTGAGATTTTGTCTTTTACTGAGTTCCACACATATTTAATATATAGTACCAAGGATAATTACCTTAAAGATACAATGATATTCTTTACAGAGCCACGTAAATGGTTATATTAATATTTGCAATACATATTCAGAGTTATTGCACTGGCAAATGGGTGCACGGGTATACGTGATTTCTAAGTTGCTTAGTGTACATTTATTCAGAGAAATTTACATGGTCAAAAGCATCTCTGAGCATATTTTACACTGAGCATTCAAATGTTATTGCTATTAAGTGATTTATAAGCTAATATACAGTTTACTAGTAGGTTCCAAAGTTACGATCTCCTCTTTTCCAGACCTTAAAAGTAATTTTAATTGGCCAGAAGCCACAAGAAAGCACATGATTATTTCCAACAAGATGTTCTTGTTGTATGTATGTTTTAAAAGATATGAGTAAAAAGGAAAAGTTAATGAATATGCTGAAAAGTAGTATTCTGAGATATTAAAGGTTCTCCCAAGAAACCAATTAATGGTCAGAGGGGATAGCATACAGCCCTTGGGAACTTTGAGAAGTAGGCTCTAAAGGCATGAGTTAATGCAGACGGGCAGAACAAAACAATTCCATAAGGGAATTGCTTAAGCTACACATCCACCCCCACCAGGGACTGAAAAAATTTTATGGTAGCTTTGCACCATGTTTTGAAAAGACTTATGTGACATTAGTGTGTATATTGGTTCCAGATTATCAGCTCCGTTTCTAGATTTGAGTTTTGTCATTTCTGAAAAATGTTCATGAATTCCTGGGAAAATCCTTGCTCTCACAAAATCTGGGTTTTCCATAAAGTAGAGAAAGAAAAAAAAAAAAAACCAAACCCAAACTTTTCATTTTGCATATCCTACAGATATGACCCCAATGGATGCTATTGAAATTTTGCCCACTGATTCATTTTGGTATGAAATTGAGGACGGAAGTTCAAGAAATAAGAGATGTCAGGCAGAGTCGACACATTTTAATTGGGTAGGTCAGTTTCAGAGTGGTCAGTTGGGCTTTAGTGTGTTTTAGGGCCTAGAGTCCTTGAAACCTTTGGAAACAAATGCACACATACATCTATTAGCCCATGAGAACCTGGTCTCTCAGCAACTTATTTTCAATTCATTTTTTAACTCCATTGTTCCTAGAGGGGATTAAAATAAAGAGTGAGAAAGCTTTGTTACAGCGTGCATCAAACTTTTCTGCTCTTATTCACACGGTCTCCTTATCAGCAGAAACCATGGAGAACCTTCCCTTCATGTAGCATACAAATAGGTCTACACAAACTGACACTAAAAATACCCACAATAGTGTGTCCGTGGGGGTCAGTTGCTCTTCATTTCTTCCTGTAAGTTTTACGATACGACCAGCAGAGTGAAGGTACCAGGATGATGAGGGTTACAAATAATAATACATATAAAGAGGATATGCAGAAATTAGGAAGATATATCTGGATTGGGGGCAATCCAGTTCTCTTCTAAACCCTTTCCTATTTCCTCTTCCCTCCAATTATCCCTGAATACCCCACAATTTAACATATAGGAAAGCAAGTATATTTTGAAGACATTTTTTGTTTGTTTGATTTTTATTTTTTCCCCTTCTTTAAAATACCACTCAACCTCAGGGCTTTTCCTAGAACATTTGCAAAACTATGGAACTTTCTTCTCCTGGAGTCCCACTTGAGTCCTAAAATAAAGACGGAGCCAAGGATGCAATTCTGATCTTTCCAGACTGGCTTTTGGCACACAGTGGAGCAGCTGAATCTGTGAACTTGGCATCAATAAAGGAGGTGCTTTCCCTGTTTGTATTGTGTGTGTGTGTTAATCTACCACCCATGTCAAATTGCCTCAGCACTAAGTGTATTTGAAACGTTCAGCTTGTGAGGTGGCTGAGGATTTGGGGGAAGGGTAGAAAAAGCTTGGCTTTTCTTATCTCATTCAAATTCGTTTGTCCATTGCTGCTACCATGTGTCTCACAAAAATCAAGATGGGTGATCTCCTAGGGGACTTTTAGTAGCCCCCCTCCCCCATCAATTGAGGATTATAGCCTACAATCTGTCCCCTAGTGCTTTATACACACCCATTTAAAATAACTCCAGTAACAGGATCTTTAAATGACTCAGGGGATGTTAGGGGGCTTCCCAGGATGATTGTCGTTTTGGTTCAAAGGAGAAGAATGAAGTATGTTCTGTGCCTTGTGTCCGAGTAACAATATGTGAAAAGATTCATTTAGTCCTTAATCCTGTGGAGGACCTGAAAGGAGCAGATCATTTAACAGCCACACAGTGTTCTGATTTCGAGCTGTTTTTCTTATTTATGTCTTGGTTGTTAAAGCTCTAACCGTTCCCTTTATTGTTCAGTGAAGAAAAAAAAAGAAAGACAAATTGGTATTAGTGACTCACGAACCAATGACTACACATTTAAAAATGAAATCCTCTAAAGTCTTGCAGGAGGGAAAAGTTTAGTTTAGAATAGTTTGTGACTCAGTAGAGAATAGAGCCACCTATATTACAATAGTTTTCTTGTGGAGAAATATGGAACAATAAAACTGGGTAAAGGAAAACATCAGCTGGATCTGGTCTAACCATACTACCTTATACAAACACAAACGAGTTCTGAACCACCATGAGATTGCACTGGTCTAAGATTTTTATAGTAAGAATATTGGGTAATTTGGAATTTCAATATTTAAAAGGTTGGGTTTTTTTTTGGGGGGGGGTGGGGGAGGCACAGTTAAAAGTTTCCTTTCAATTCCCATTTTCCACAACAATCCCAGCATTAAATCCAACTAAGAATATTTATTTAATTACAAAATTGGAGAAGTGAGAGGCAAGGGAAATATGCATGCTAGTTACTATAGGAAGCACAATGATTAGTATTTCCTTTTATTCTCAACCAACAGGATTTGCACGTCTCCATCTCTTATATCATCTGGTAAGCTATGAGAGAACGGCTTAACCAAAACCTCCCTAAATTTCCAAGGATGAAGGACACGTAGGGACTGAGTGAAAGTATGCTAATAAATACAGTATTCTCTAATTTTCTCTTACCTACTCAAATCAATGCAACCTCAAGGTGACACAGGTTGAGAAACCTAGTTTGGCTGTGATAAGAATTTTTATTGCCCTATTGGATCATGAGTCCAGATATGTGCATAAGGAGCTTAAGTAAGGTAAACAGATTAATCATATCAAAGCAAATAACAGTGGCATATTTGTTAGAAGAGCACAGAGTACAATGAAACAAGAGTCATGTCCAAGGCATACACAGCAACAACACTTGAATTACTAATATAATAAAGATGGCATCTAGTGTCCTCCAAAATCCTGATTTGGAATTTTTCTTTCTTTTTTTATATTTTTGAGAGAATAAAATAATTTTGGCTTTAGAAGAGTGGGAACAAATTTTAAAGGAAATTGGACATTGTTGAAGAAAATATTTACATATAAAGTTAGTCCTTAAAACAAATTAAATGGAGATTGTGAGAAGATGATGAAGTAGGAAGCTCCAGGAATCAGTTCCTCTACTGAAATAGATATTGAACTAGCAGGAATTGTCTGAATTAACTATTTCAAAACTCTGCAGTCTAAGGGAACATTGTGCAGCATCTAAGGAAGAGCAGGAGGAAGAGGTTGGTGAGTTGTGGTAAATACCTATTCTAAGACTTCTGAAAAAAAATGGCAGAGTTTGGAGCTGCAGGACAGTTCTTGTACCCAAGAAATTATGAAACAGGCAGGAACTGCCTGAAACAACTATTTCAAAACTCCAGAGGCCAGAATAACATTGTACAGCATCCAGGGAAAAGTGAGATGAAGAGGCTCATAAACTACAGAAAAGGAAAGTAAATTTCTTCCTCCTTGCAGTGTCTACCAGTCTTCACCCCAACTCTTGCATCAGGTCACCTGATTACCTTACTGGTGACTGTAAAAAAGCCTCTTCCCCAAGAACAGGGCTGAGCACAGTTGATCACTGATTATGGCTTTTGATTAGTGAATCTGGATCCCTAGGAGCCCAGCTTGGAGAGCACCTATTGTTTCAACCCATCCTGGACAAAAGTGGTGGCAAGCCATTGCTTCAATCCCATGGTAGACAAAGGCAGTGGCAACCATTGATTCAACCCTCCCTGTACAGGGGTGAAGGTAATGAGATTTAAAGATACAGAGCTTCCTCACGGCTGTGGGAGGCAGTTAGTTGAAGCACTTGCTGGGCAGGCCAGGAAAACTCAACTCTGGGGAGCCATTGGAAATACTTTTGACACCCTTTGCAATCCCTTTCCCAGGCACTTTGGAGCTGGTGTGCATCCCTTTCATTAGTCCCTGGCCCTGTTTTGCCTAGGGAAGACTGACTTGGGAAAGTACTCTCCGAGATGAACCTACTCCCAGAATTTGCCCAGGCAAAAGGAACTAGAGACAATAAAAGAAGGGCAAAAAACTATAGATGCAGACATTCTGGGACAAAGGTCTGCTGGCTTCAAACACCTGGGAGAGGGAGGTCTGTCTTCTGTACAGCCAAATTCCTATAAATAAGGTGTATTAGTCAGCAAAAAGGGGTGCTGATGCAAAATTCCAGAAATCTGTTGGCTTTTATAAAGGGTATTTATTTGGGGTAGAAGCTTACAGTCAACAGGCCATAAAGCGTAAGTTTCTTCCCTCACCAAAGTCTGTTGCCACATGTTGGAGCAAGATGGTTGCCGACATTTGCCAGGGTTCAGGCTTCTTGGGTTCCTCTCTTCCTAGGGCTCTGTTTCTCTCCAGGCTCACCTCCTCTGTTTTCTCCACAAGGTCAGCTGTAGACTATGAGTTTCTCTAGGCTTTGCCTCTCTCCACAAGGCCAGCTGTGAACTGTCAGGAGAATGGCTCGTCTCTTTTCCTGGGCCTTCTCTTCTTCTTCAAGACCAAGCTCCTCTGTCTGCTTACTTCCCAGGACTACAGCTCAAAAATTCCAGCATCAAAATTCCAACATCAAAACTCCAACTCTGTCCTTTTCCATGTCTTTTATCTGTGAGTCCCCACCCACTGAGGTGTGGGGACTCATGCCCTACTGATGTGGCACAATCAAAGCCTTGGTCATTATTTAATCAAGTAAACCTTTGAATCCAATACACTCTAATATGTCCAGAAGAAAAGACCAGTTTACAAGCATAATCCAATATTTCTTTTTGGAATTCATCAATAATAGCAAACTGCTACATAGGGGAACTGCAAAGCAACTAACAAGCAAAAATGAAGGACAAGACAGAGGCCCAGAAAGACAGGGAAAACCCTGCACAGTATATTTGCTTTGAGCAGACCTTCCTGATAGAAGGGCTGAAGCTCAAGGAAATCTGTCTTATCACCAGCTGGATACAAAACCAACAAACAGACATCTCAGGGAATAAATCCCAGAGTTAACATTTTAAAATATTTAAATGTACATTGTACAACCAAAGAGTAAAAGACAAACAAAGAAATAGGAAAGGATGGCCCATGTGACAGTTTTGAGGGATTTCAGAAAAGATCATGTTCTTAAAGCTAATCCAGTCCTGTGGATGTGGGACCTTTTGAATGGATTGGATTCAGCTGGGAAGCCTTAGATTAGATTACTCAGTGAAGCTTGACCCAGGATGGTTCTTGATCCTCTTGCTGGAATCCTTTATAAATGGGAAAGAGAAAAAGCCACAGACAGAGACACACAAAAAAGGAACAGAGACAGAGAAACACTAAGAGGCTGAAAGAGAGATCCCAGAGGCTAGAATCAGTGGAGCCACAGAGGCATGGAAAGCATCCAACCAAGAGGCTGTAAGAGATGAAGCTTGGAGGAGAAGGGAGAGATAAGCCATATGCCTGATTGGCTGCAGTTGAGCCTGGGGAAAAAGTAAGCCTGGAGGAACAGGTAGAGACCCAGAACCACCATTGTGTCTTGCCATGTGCAGCAGTCAACCTTTGGTGAGATGGCATCTCTGATGATGCCTTGATGTGGACATTTTCACAGCCTCAGAATTGTAAGCTTTTAACCTAATAAATCCAATTATAAAATCAGCCTATTTATGATATATCACTCCCAGCAACTTTTAACAAAATAAAACAGCCCATCCAAAAGAATAGGATAAAACTACAGAAAACAACAACAAAGAAGATGAGATTGCGGTGATACCGAACAAAACCTTTACCAAAATGATTTTAAAATATTCAAGGAGTTGAAGAAAAATAACTAATGAATGGGCAATATGAGAGTCAAAGCAAAGAGATACAAATTTTAAAAAAGAACCAAACAGAACTACTGGAGTTGAAGATCACAATAACGGAAATGAAAATGCCCAGGAGGGTTTCAAGAGCAGACTGGAGGTGGCAGAAGAAAGAATCAGTAAACTTGAAGACAAGACTCTTGAAATGAGTCAGACTGAGTAGCAGAAAAAATATATTAAAAGCAAAAATAGCTTAAGGCAGCTATGGGACCCCATCAAGCAAACTAATACATGCATTATGGGATTCCCAGAAGAAGAAAGAAAGAAAGGGGAAGAAGGACTAGTTAAAGAAATAATGACAGAGAACTCCCCAAATTTAGCAAAAGACATGAATTTGTACATCCAAGAAGCTCAGATAACTCCAAAGATGATAAACATGAGGAAAAATACACCTGTCATATATTGATTACACGATCAAATACAAAGGACAAGGATATAATTCTGAAAGCTGCAAGAGGAAAGCAGTGTGTTACTTAAAAGGGAGTTCCAATTAGATTAAGTGCCAATTTCTCATCAGAAACCATGGAAGCAAGAAGGTAATGGGTTGAAATATTGAAAGCGCTGAAAGTAAACAGTTGTCCACAAAGAAATTTATATCCATCAAGACTCTTTAAAAAATGAGGGAGAGATTAAGACATTCTCAAATAAACAAAAGCTGAGAAAGTTCATCGCCACTAGACTGGCCCCCCAAGCAAAGCTAAAGGGAGTTCTTCAGACTGAAAGGAAAGGACTCTAGACAGTGGTTCAAAGCAGGATAAAGAAATAAAGACCTATGGTAAAGATAACCATTTGTGTAAATATAAATGCCAGTATTATTGTAGTGTATTGTTTGGCATGTAATCCCACTTCTTAATTCCTACAAGTGCTAAAATGCAAATTCATAAAAAGTAATGATACATCTAGGTTTTCAACACAAAATATACAACACTATAAATGATAACAAGTAAAAGAAAATGGTGGGGAAAGAAAGGGGAATAGGACAAGTATATGTGCATGCTATTGAAGTTATGATGGTATCAAACCAACTATAATTGTTATATATTTAGGATGTTATATTTTAATCCTGTGGTAACCACAAGAAAAATAGATGAAAGCTATATCCATATAGAAATGAGAAGGAACTCAAAATGGCACAACACACACACACACACAAACAAATAAATAAATATAAAAGTAGGCATTAAAGGAAGTGAGGGACAAAAAAGGAAAAAGACAAAGACTCAAGGCAAAATGGCAAGAAGTAGTGATTTTAAATGTGAAAAGACAGAGACTGGCAAAATCTCTGAAAAAAGCATGACCCAACTATACTCTGTCTGCAAGAGACACACCTCAAATTCAAAGATACAAGTCAGTGAGGGTGAAAGGATGGAAAAAATATATGACATGCAAGTATTAACCAAAAGAGAGCTGGAGTGTATATGCTAATTTGGATAAAAGAGACTTTAAGTCAAAAACAGTTATGAGGGACAAAGATAGTCATTACACACTGATAAAGGGAACAATGCATCAGGAAGATGTAACAATTAAAAGTATATATGCACCTAACAGCAGAACCCCTAAATATACAAAGCAAATACTGACAGATTTGAAGGGAGAAATTGACAGTTCTACATTAAGAAGAGGAGACTTTAACACACCACTCTAAAGAATGTATAAAATATCTAGTCAGAAGATCAGTAAGGAAGTACAGGACTTGAATGATACACTAAACCAACCAGATCTAATAGACATATATAGAACACTGCACCCAACAAAAACAGAATATACATTCTTCTCAAGTGCACATGGATCATTCTCCAGGATAGATCATGTGTTGTGTTACAAAACAAGTCTCAATAAATTAAAAAATACTGAAATGATATAATGTATATTTTCTGGCCACAATGGAATGAAGCTAGAAATCAATAACACAGGGAGAAATGGAAAATTCACAAATATGTGGAAATTAAACAAGATACTCTTAACCAATAAGTTAAAGAGGAAATCAGAAGCAAAATTAGGAAATATCTTGAGGTGAATGAAAATGAAAATGCATCATACAAAGCAAAACCTATGGGATGCATTGAAGGGTGTACTAAGAGGGAATTTTACAGTTCTGTATGCTTACTTTAAAAAAGAAGAATAACTTCAAATCAGAGACCTAATCTCAAGACTGGAAAAACTAGAAAAAGAAAAGCAAACTAAACCCAAAGTGAGCAGAAGGAAGGAAATAAAAAGATTGGTATGAAAATAAATGAAATAAGAAAACAAAACAAAACAAAAATAGAATCAACAAAACTATAAGTTAGTTCTTTGAAAAGAAAAGAGAGGACACAAGTAACAAAAACCAGAAATGAAAAGGGGGACATTACTCCCAACTTCACTGAAATAAAAAGGACTATAAGTGGATAGTATGAACAACTGTATGCCAATAAATTAGATAATCTAGATGAAGTGGACAAATTCTTAGAAACCCATAAATTACCTACATTGACTCAGCAGAAATAAAGCTCAATAAACCTGTTACTAGTAAAGAGATTGAATCAGTAATCAAAAACCTCCTAAGAAAGGAATGCTCAGAAGCAGATGGCTTCACAAACATTCCAAGAAGACTTAACTCCAATTCTGCTCAAACTATTCCAAAAACTTGAAGACAAGGGAGTACTCCTTAATTCATTCTATGAGCCAACATCACCTTCATAACACAGCTGGATAAGATAACACAAGAAAAAACAAACAACTACTGCTCAATACCTCTTATGAATGTAGATGCAAAACCCCTCAAGAAAATACTAGTGAACCAAATCCAACAACATATTATAAGAGTTATACACCATGATCAATTGGGATTTATCCCTGGTATGCAAGGTTGGTTCAACATAAGAAAATCAATTAATGTAATACACCATATTAAGAGAACAAAGGGAAAAAACAATACAATCATCTTAACTGATGCATTTGACAAGATACAGCACCTTTTCTTGACAAAACATTTAGAATATGAGGAATACAAGGAAATGTTCACAACATGATGAGTGGCATATATAGAAATCCCACAGCTAACAACCTACTTAAGGTGAAAGATGAAACATTTTCCCTCTAAGATCAGGAACAAGACAAGGATGAATGCCCACAGTCACTACTGTGATTCAACGTTGTACTAGAAGTTCTTGTCAGAAGAATTAAGCAAGAAAAAAGAAATAAAATGCATCAAATTGGAAAGGAAGAAGTAAAACTCACTCTATATAGCAGATGATATGATGCTATATAGAGAAAATGCTGAAAAAATCCACAACAAATCTCCTAGAGCTAATAAATGAATTCAAGAAAGTGCTGAGGTACAAGATCAACAAACCAAAATCATTAGTGTTTCTATATACAATCAATGTAAAATCAGAAGATGAAATCAAGAAAAGAATTCCATTCAGTAGCATCTAAAAGAATCAAATATCTAGGAATAAATATAACTAAGGATGTGTAGGGCTTGTACACAGACAACTACAAAACATTGCTAAAAGAAATCAAAGAAGACCTAAATACATGTAAGGACATTCCATATTCATGGATTGGAAGACTAAATATTAATAAGATGCCAATATTACCCAAAACAATGTATAGACTCAATGCAATCCCAATCGAAATTCCAACAACCTTCTTTGTATAAATGGAAAAGCCAATCACCAAATTTATATGGATGGGTAAGGGGTCCCGAATAGCTAAAGTCATCTTAAAACAGAAGATTGAAGCTGGAGTACTCACACTTCCACATCTTAAAACTTATTACAAAACCACAGTAATCAAAACAGCATGGCACTGAGGAATTGTGGGAAGATAGTGTCAGAATAAGCAGGCAGTGTTCAACTCTCTCACAAAAAACAATGGAGAAAGAGCCAAAAGCTCTTGCTTTGGCTTGCTTTAGGGGTCAGCATACCAGGAGAGTGCTATACAACTCCCAGGAGGGTGAGAGACAGACAGATGAAGAATCCAAAATAATAAATGTGAGTTACTAAACCCCTGCAAAAGCCAGGAAAGGCTCCCCTTCTTCACCCTAAAGATATTAAGCAGGTATAAAACCCCTGGGTCACTGCTGCTTACTGAGAGAAGAACAAGCATCTTCCTCCCTGTCAGCTGTTACAAAGGAAAATGGAGAGGGAGTCAGGGGGGTTTTCTTCAGTGAATTTGGATAGCAGAGCCCACTTTGAATCTTGGGTTTGGCCAGGAAAAAACAAAGGAAAGCAGAGATTGAAACACCTCAGTGAAAAAGTGTGCCGATGAGCACATCTGCTGGCCAGTCTAGAAAATGCATGGACAAAAACTGCTTTTGGTTCTCTCTGTACCCTAACTCCTGGGAGAAAATCTGTGCCCCATTAGTGAGTCCCTGGCCCAATTTTGATATGTTAAGCTGGGCAATTTTAAAGACTTAGAATAAGTTGAACCAAATATCAAAGAAGAGCTGTAAAAAAAAAAAAAAAAAAAAAATAGGCAAGAGAGAGAAATTGGCCATCAGAATAAATTCACCAACATATTCAGATACCTAGACATCAGCAAAAATTTACATGCCATACTAGGAATCAGGAAGCGATGGCTGAGCCAAAGGAACTAACCAAATATCCTGAAAAGATACAAGATTTAATACAATTAATCATTGATAATCACACAACTTTCCTAAATCACTTCAAAAATTTTAAAGAAAATATGACAAAAAAAATAAAGGATATTAAGAAGACACTTGATGAGCATAAAAAACAATTTGAAAGCCTGCAAAGAAAAGTAACAGACCTTATGGGAATGAAAGACAATGGATGAGATAAAAAAAAATACATTAGAATCACAAAAGGACAGATTTGAATTGCTCAAAAACAGAATTAGTCATTTCAAAAACAGAACATCTGAACTTGAAACTACAGGAGATCAGACAGAGAATAGAATGGAAAAAAGTCTCAGGGAATTAAATGACAATACAAAACTCACAAATGTACACAAGAGCTAAAATTGAAGCTCTATCTGCACACCTGGAGGAACTAGAAAATAATAGCAAACTAATTACAAACTAAGCTAAAGGAAAAATAATAAAGATCAGAGCAGAAATAAATGGAATCAAGAACAAAAAAACAATACAGAGAATCAACAAAACCAAAAGTTGATTCTTTGAAAAGATCAACAAAATCAACAAACACTTAGCTAGATTGACAAAGATAAAAAAAGAGAAGATGCAAATAAATAAAATCAGAAATGGGGGGGGGGGGCATTACCACTGTCCCTGCAGAAATAAGAGAGATCATAAGAGGATACTGTGAACAATTGCATGTCAAAAAACTAAGTAATGCAGATGAGATGGACAAATTTCTATAAACACACGAACCACGTATACTGACCCTAGAAGAAATAGAAGACCTCAACAAAACAATCACAAGTGAAGAGACTGAAACAGAACTCAAGAACCTCCCAAAGATGAAATGCATGAGACCAGATAACTTCACTGGTGAATTCTACCAATCATTCAAAAATGATCTAATACAAACTTGCTCAAGCTCTTTGAAAAAATTAAGTAGGAAAGAATGCTACCAAACCATTCTATGAAGCCAACATCACCCTAATGCCACAATAAGATAAAGATACTAGGAAAAAAGAAGATTACAGACCAATATCTCTAATGAATATAGATGCAATAATCCTCAACAAAATACTTGCAAACCAAATCCACAAGCACATTAAAAGAAATACAGCACGATCAAGTGGGTCTTATCCCAGGTATGCAAGGGTGGTTCAACACAAGAAAATCAATTACTGTAGTAGATGACACTTATAAATTGAAGAAGAAAAATCACATGATCTTCTAGATTGATGCAGAAAAGGTGTTTTGACAAAAGGCAGCACACTTTCCTGATAAAAACACTCCAAAAGATAGGAATAGAAGGAAGCTTTCTCAATATGGTAAAGTGCATATATCAAAAACCTATAGCTAGCATTGTACTCAATGGTGAAAGCCTGAAAGCTTTCCTGCTGAGATCAGGAACAAGACACACATGTCCACTGTCACAACTGTTACTCAATATTGTGCTAGAAGTTCTAGCTAGAGCAATTAGACTAGATAAAGAAATAAAAGGCACTCAAATAGGAAAGGAAGAAGTAAAACTTTTACTATTCGCTGATCATATGATCTTATATCTAGAAAATCTTGAAAAATCCTCAACAAAGATGCTAGAACTAATTGATGAGTTCAGCATAGTGTCAGAATACAGAATTAATATGCAAAAATCAATAGCATTTCTATACACTACTGATGTGAAATCTGATAAGGAAATCAGGGGAAAAAATTTACAATAGCTACTATAATAAAATATTTAGGAATAAACTTAATCAAAGACATAAAGGACCTGTATTCAGAAAACTACAAAACATTGCTAAAAGAATTCAAAGAAGACAACTAAATGTAGGGACATTCTGTGTTCATGGATTGGAAGACTAAATATCATTAAGATGTCAATCCTATACAAACTGATTTACAGATTCAATGCAATCCCAATAAAAATCCCAACTGCCTTTTTTGTAGAAATGGAAAAGCCAATCATCAAATTTATTTGGAAAGATAAGGTGTCCTGAATAGCCAAAAATATCTTAAAATGGAAGAACGAAGTTGGAGGACTCTTACTTCCTGACTTAAAGCATATTAGTTAGCTACAGGGTAAAAGCACCATGGTACTGGCATAAAGACAGACAGATTACCAATGGAATTGAATTGAGAACTCAGAAGTAGACCCTCATATCTATAGTCAAGTTGATTTTTGACAAGGCTGTTAAGCCCACCCAGCTAGGCCAGAACAGTTTATTCCATAAATGGTACTGGGAGAACTGGATAGCCATATCCAAAAGAAAGAAAGAAGACCCTTATCCTACACCTTATGCAAAAATTAACTCAAAATGGACCAAGGGCCTAAATATAAAAGTGACAACCATAAAATTCCTAGAAGAAATTTGTAGGAAAACATCTTCAATACTTTGAGGTATGCTGTAGTTTCTTAAACCTTACACCTAAAACACAAGGAACAAAAGAAAAAATAGATAAATTGGACATCCTCAAAATTCAACACTTTTGCACCTCAAGAGACTTCGTCAAAAGGGTAAAAATGCAGCCAAATCAATGGGAGAAAATGTTTGGCAATCACATAACTGATAAGGGTTTAGTATCCATGATATATAAAGAGATCATACAACTCAACTATTAAAGGACAAACTACCCAAGTAAAAAATGGGCAAGTACTTGAAATGATAATAATCCAAAGAAGAAAATACAAAAAATATACATGAAAAAATGTTCAACAGCACTAGCAATTAGGGAAACACAATAAGTTATCATTTCACACCTTTTAGACTGGCCAATTTTAAAAAGTTGGAATGCTATAAATGTTGGAGAGGATGTGCAGAGATAGAAACTCTTATTCAGTGTTGGTGGGAATGTAGAATGGTACAAGCCCTGTGGAGGACTGTTTGGCAGTTCCTAAGAAAGTTGAATATAGACTTGCCATATGACCCAGCAGTACCATTACTAGGTATATACCCATAAACACTGAGAGCAGTGACACAAACAGACTTGGGCACACTGATGTACATAGCGGCATTATTCACGATTGCCATAAGTTGAAAACAACCCAGGTGTCCATCAACTGAGGAATGGATAAACAAATTGTGGTGTATACACATGATGGAATATTATGCAGCAGTAAGAAGAAATGAAGTCATGAAGCATATAACAACATGGATGAACCTATAGGGCATTATGTTGAGTGAAGCAAGCCAGAAACAATGACTGTGCTATTATGAACTAAATATATTAATCAAACTAATGAAATTAATAATTAGAATATAGGTCACCAGAAAATAGAATGAGGGTAGAGAATAAAAAGCTGAGGGTTAATCCGCACAGAATAGGTAAATAGGTTGTACATCTCTGGAAATGAATACAAATGGTAAGAGCACATCGTGGTGTTTGTGACTAGCAGAGCATGACATATGGGCATGTCAGTGGTTGAAAGGGAAAGTCTAAGGACATGTATATTACTAGAAGGAAAGCTAAAAAAATGTAACATGGGACTTTATAACACAGTAAAACCTCATGTAAAATACAAATATGGGTAATAGTGCATATATGAGTGTTTTTACAAAATATACATACAAATAAACTAGAGAGAAGGAGAATAGCAGCTATGTATGGCAAGGGAAGCATAGAGAGATTGAGAGGTGATGAGTTTTGTTTGGTTAATTTTTGTTTATTACTATTATTATAATTATTACTGGCATAATGAAAATGCTCTAAAAATGATTTAAGTGATGAATGCACAACTATGTGATTATATTGAATACCATTGATTGTACACTTTGGATGGATTTATGCTTTATTAATATGTATCAATAAAATTGATTTGTTAAAAAAAACAGCATAGTACTAGCACAAGGACAGACACATAGACCAATGGAATAGAATGGAGAGCTCAGAATTCAACCCTCACAAATATGGCCAACTGATTTTTGACAAGGTGGCAAAGACTGCTAAATTGGGAAGGAATAACCTCTTCAAAAAATTTTGTTGGGAAAACCAGATTTTCATTTGCGAAAAAAAAAAAAAAAAAAAAAAAAAAAGAATGAGGATCCCTACTTCACACCATATACAAAAATCAATGCAAAATGTGTCAAAGATTTTAATAAAAGAGCTAGACCTATCAAACTACTAGAATAAAATGTAGGGAAGCATATTCAGGACCTTGTGTTAGGCAATGGATTCTTAGACTTTACACCCAAAGCACAAGTAACAAAGTAAAATATAGATAAATGGGACCTCATAAAAATCAAAATACTTTTGTTCCTCGTTGGACTTTATCATGAAAATAAAATGACAACCTACCCAATGGAAGAAAATATTTGAAAACCAGATATCCAATAAAGCATTAATATCTAGAATATATAAAGAAATCATTCAACTTAACACCAAAAATGCAAGCAACCCAATTAAAAACTGGGCAAAAGACTTGAACAGACAAAAAAGATATACAAATGTCCAGAAAGCAAAGGAAAAGATGCTCAACATCATTAGCCATCATGGAAATGCAAGCAAAAACCACAATGAGATACCATTTGACTTCCATTAAAATGGCTACTATTTAAAAAAATGGAAAATAAAAAGTTTTGGGGAAGTTACAAGAAATAGGAACCCTCATTCATTGCTGATGGCAGTGTAAAATGGTGCAGGTGCTGTGGAAGCTAATTTGGCCGTTCCTCAGAAAGTTAAGTATGGAATTGCCATTTGATCTGCAATTCCGCTACTAAGTATATAAACAAAAGAATTGAAAGCAGAAACTTGAACACATTTCTACACTTCTGTTCATAGTGGCATTATTCATAACTGCCAAAAGATGGAAGTAATACAAGTGTCCATCAACTGATGAATAGTAAATAAAATATGGTATAAATACAATGGAGTATTATTCGGCCATAAAAAGGAATGAAGTCCTGATACATGCAACAGCATGCATGAACCTGGAAGACCATGTTGAGCAAAGTAAGCCAGAAAAAAAAGGACAAATACTGTATTATCCCACTGATTTGAAAAAAATTAGAATAAGCAAACTTACAGAGTCAGAATCTAGAATATAGGTTACCAGGGGACAGGGTAGGGATAGGCAATGGGAAGTTAAGGCTTGAAATATACAGGATTCTTTTTGGGAAGGTAGAAATGTTTCTGCTGCTGGATGGTGGTGATGCTAGCACAACATGGTGAATACAATTAACAGCACTGTAATATATATCTGAATATGATTAAAAGGGGAAGTGTTAGATTATGTATATGAAAAAAATACATTTTTAAAAATCCATGGAATTACATTACACAAACAGTGAACCCTAAATTAAAGCTTGGGCTTTATTAGTATAAATATAAAAGTGTGCTATCTTCAGTTGTAACAAATATTCCACAGCAATGCAAGTTGTTG